>JABYQF010000006.1:1800000-2286399 GCA_022606195.1 Trametes polyzona
CCGACGTCATAGCCAACGAATCACTCCAGCCTCGCAGTACCCGGTGCGCAGCCGCAGTCGGGATGTTCTTTCTGCAACCTCCAGTGCCTATATCCGTCTGAAAACCGGCAATTTCGATAATGAACGCGCAAAACAGTCAGGCCCAGACGTACCCGGACATTCCGCTTACACTACGCACCGCAGTCAGACTCGCTCAGGCACGAAAGGACCCATAAATTAACCTCGAGGTGGGTTGGGCTCCATTCACTCCAGATACGTTCCGGTTATCGCTGCATGGGCTGACCTTTCGGACTCCAAGTGGATAAGAATGAGCTATTCTGGCATATCGTGAGACGTTGCCTTCCACACCCCGCTACTGCGTGCCTCGTTATCAGCCCAACTGTAGTGCATCGCCCTTGGGCATATCGGCGTGGTGTGAGGCGCGCGATATCGTATATAGCAGTAGGATCTGGCACAACTTTCCGACATCCTCTCCATGCAATACCCTCCCTGCCTTCTGAGAGCCTGATCAGGGCTCTAGCACGGCCATGCGCCTGCAGCGTCCTATCCTTTTTATCTACCTGCCGACTTTCTTTGCTCTCTCTGTAGGTCGTCCTCGCACTATCAGCCGAGGCTCCGACTGGTCGCTCGAAGCGACCTACATGAATCCACATCCCGTATCCGTTACACGAAACTCGAGCCCCGAGGGTGCCAGGATCGCGATTTCTCATGTCAACAACCACGAGTACACGGCGACCATTACCGTCAACGGAATAGCTTACCGTGTACGTTTTCAGCTACCACTGGCGGAAGGCCCTCACTTCACATTAGCTTCCAGGTAATTCTCGATACCGGAAGCTCCGACACATGGATAGACCCGTTCTCGCAGAATGTCACCGAACCGACAGGCCTCGTCCACCTCGGCGTCAACTCCACGACAGAATACGTGTATGCTATCACACCGATTTCGCTCTTGTGCGCTGAAGCGTACCCTCATACCAGGGATGGATCCATCTCTACTGGTCCTATCATCCTTGCCAACGTCACCTTTGGGCCATATACGGTCCATAATCAGGCCATTAGTGAGCCATATCGTCTGCGTTTCCTACACGTATTGATTGACGGTCCCCAGCCCTCGCATACAACTCGTCGGATCATCCGACGCTCTACAACGGCCTCATAGGACTTGGCGGGTAAGTGCTGTCAAATTCGTGACATACATGGTTTTCGTTGACTACCCGTACCATTCGGAAATGTCGCAGAGTATATAATTCGGATATATACCCTCTGCTAGAGAATACGTCATACCAAGAGAACGCTACGCCGATCATGCACAACGTCGGTACTCACATCGTCTGCGACTCCGTCTCTCCGAAAGCCAACTGAAGGCCACTGATGTTGCGCAGCTCTTCGAGCACGAGCCAGACTTGTTCAACTTCACCACCCTCCTTATGTCGCGTTCAGAGTTCGGAGTTACCGACGGCGGCGTTGTAACTATATGTGAGTGCATGGGCTCCTACGTGTCTCGCTTGCCAGAGCTCATATCGCCTCCTGCACCAATAAGCGGAGGTTCTGCCCAACATGTCTGGCATCCTCGACGCACCGAAGATCGACAGCGTGACAGAAGGTAAATGGACCGTTGCGATGGACGGAGTCTACGTCAATGGTGAATTTCTCGATGGGGATTCCGACTTCGCCGAGGTGTACCGTTCCACTGGAATGCTCGTTCCCGCGGGGAATACCATTGCCACGTTCGATACCGGGACATCGTACAGTATGTCCTTCCCATGCCCACCCTCTTCCGTCTCCGCGCCTGAGCACACTGAAATATTGCGACTTGAACGTAGTTCGCGCCCCGCCGTTGTATGCGCATCGTATATACAAAGATCTGCCCGGCGCAGAGCTGCTTGCCGAAGACGATGTTCCACCGGGTCGCGGGCTGGTCATCTACGAAGTCCCATGTGATACCAAGATCAACATCACCTGGACATTTGGGTATATCTCCCTGAGTTTGTAGACCTCGTCGGACGCTCATTGGAGCTCAGAGGAACCCTGTTTCCAATGCACCCTGTGGACGCCATAGACATTATCGAGCTTCCCCAAGACGACTCTAACGCGCCCAGCCCCGGGTATATGTGCGTCGGTACCATCATGGGCGCGGAGAACCCCAACGAAGGCAAGTCATCCCGCCTGTGATCGGTTCAGCGGACCCCACGCATTCGTCTTCGCTGATCAGAGATACCCCTCAACAGACTGGCTGCTCGGCGCGTCATTCCTCCGCAATGCATACCAGCTGTACCACTATGGGAGCGAAGACATGAGCGGCGCGCGGCCATACATTCAGCTCCTTTCTGTGGGTGCCAGACCCATATTGTATGCAAGGAGCCGTCGTCACACTAATGTACACTATTGTAGACGACGGACGAGGGGAATGCGTGGGCAGAGGCCGACGCGCTCAACAGCGCACGCGTCCGCGCGTTCGAGGCCATGCACAGTAACGCCGCGCCACTACTTCCGTCACTTGAGCCGCTTGTCACGGGTGAAAGCAGCGCCGCAGTTGCGGAAGACCGACTTGGAGCGCCGTCGGATCACGAGAACGGGTGGCAACCTCAACGCGACCTGTCTGTCCTCAAGCTGGCTTCGTACTTCCTCCTCGGATACGCTACAGGCGGCATATACATTGTAACCACCGCACTTGCGCTTTTGTTGCGCCTGATTCGACGTTGAGCGACGGAGGATTACCGTAGTGTTATAGCACATGTGCAGCCTCCGATTGACGTCTCAGGGATGGCAATGCATGGAGCGAAGTGAACGAGTAATATGCCGATGAGGGTCGCAGGTGGGTTATTCTATCCCTCTCTGAACGCAAGCGTGAGGCCCGTGTTAGTGTAGCTCTATGGAATTCCGTTCGCACGAAGGGACACTCGGAGGATCATCATACCGGGCGCGTCTAGCTGCTCGGGTCGTCGAGCAGCAGAACAGTGAAGCAACGAGATTCATTGACCAGCTGTAGTTCTCACATATAGTCTCGCGCGACTACTCCGGTCCGCCTCCCCTTTCCCCACGTAGCATCGTTCGAATTCGGGACTGGTATCGGTGACTGGGCCTGCACCAAGTGGCGTCAGGCGAGTTCTAGGTAAGGCATCGCTTTACGACTCACCGACTTGCACCGCTGGATATATAACGGAATCTAGGGGCCGAAACCCTCCTGCTCATCCGGGTAGGTCACGTCCTCGTAATGGTATCCGGGATGCATGAGGAACCAGGTAGGGTCCTCCTCGATCTCCAGCCATTTCTTCGCGGCCTGGATGCGCCACTGAACTGCAGGCCACGAGAGCGCCTCCTCGCGCATCTCCTCCGTGACCTCCTTCAGGCCGCTTTCGCCTATGACGACCACGGAAAGTATGACCGCGTCGACGCAGGCCGGACGGGACTTGACTGGGAAGGTATTCCTCACCCTGAATCGCCTGTATTCATCGGTGATTCCCAATTTGCGGTTGAAATCTGTTGCGATGACACCAGTGACTTGGACTGCCGTAACGCTGTTTGCGAATTTTTCGGGCTCTGGGTCGTTCAATATGCTGTATGATGGGGTCGGTCCGATCGAATGCCCGACCTCGGGCTTGTGCTTCTCGCAATAGGCCCTGCAGGTCTCAAACGAGAGCTGATAGCCTAGAATAGCTGATACCATCGTTATGCAGGAAGGAAGATGGTGTGGAGGATGAAGAAGGAGGAGCAGTGGCCGTATGGCTGCATCTAGTGCATAAGTGGCCCCGTGGAGCAAACGTGTCAGTTTACATAAATGTCCACGGCCGCCAAGCGTTCGCTAAGGCACACCGTCCCTCACACCGACGAGTGTTGCGGAAGAGCGACTCGCGGCCTCGTCTTACCACAAGACAGGCTCCTCAAAGCTGCACTCAAAGCGACACGCCTATCCTCAAGCTGGCGTCGTAGTACTATACATCGTGATCGTGACGAAAAGCATGTCAATTACGGACGCTTTCCTTAGGTACACGCATTCGTTCCTTAGCTTCGCCTACTTTTCGTTTGTGTTTCGACTCGTCCGCGGTGGTGGTAGTAGCGTAGAGGCATTTGCTCGTTCGTACCATGGAGCTCGGCCCGCATCAGGCGCCGGAACCGCATATCGTCGATTTTCGCTCGCGAGGAGCTCACGTCCGCCCACCGCGTCCGTGAACTCCTCAGGTACGATCTCGCTCATTTACATACTCACTCGTAAGGTACACTGCCTATAATATAAGTCCGCCCACCGCGTCCATGAACGCCTCAGATCGCCCAGTCGCCGGGATCCTCGCCCGCTCGTCCTCACTCTCAGCTGTCTCTTGCTCGTTCTCGTCTCGCTCTCGTGCCGGTTCGCGGGTGCTCACCCTCACCTATCTCGTCCACTGCGGCTCAACCTTCGTTAGCTCTCTGGGCTTGGGCTTTGTTCGTGCTGGGTCCAGCGTCGTATGAAGAGAGATTACCGTGGTGTCATCTCGCAATAGAGCCTCCGATGATGCCTCAGGAACAAAGAGAACGAGCCATATGCTGATGCGTATCACAGGCATTCTGATACGTGTATACCTCTCCGAAAACCATCGTGAGGCCTGACTTGATGTAGGTCTATGAAATTCCGATCGCACGAAGAGGAAGGAGTCGCCATGGAGGAAGCGCGGAGCATGAAATGGACAGAGCACTGAGAGAGAAGCATCGACGGCAACGGGATCGAGGCGGAAGCTCCCGCGGTAGAATAGAGCGACACCGCAGGGCCGCATCAGGTGAGCGACCAGTCGATTTTTCGTGCCCGCGGTTCTATACTTCCCACTTCGAAACCGACAGCAGGGGCGTCAGGCACCAGCATGCATCCCGAGTCGAACGCGCTCATCTCAAGTAACACGTTCCAGTGTCAAGGTTTCCACGCTGATAGGGGTTGTTCAGCTCTCGCCCCACATTGCCAAGGGACTGATGCACCGTCGTCCGCTGTTCTCAATTGACCAAGGTGTCATGCTGGTATGAGCACGCGGTCTGCGGAGAAAGCTGCCGAAGGCGATGTCCGACGAAGCGGTCTGCTGTTGCGAACAATCACGTTCGGAACAGGGGGGAGCCGCCAAAGAATCACCGTGCATGTGAGTTCGACACTATGGCGGGAATCACTTTAAGGAGATATCCCTGGTATCGCGGGTTCCTGGAACACGCAGCGAGTACCTGCTGTGTCTAGAGCGAGCGCGGCGAAACTACGAGTGAGTTGTGATGTTCCAGCCGCGACCTACACCCGTCAGCATGCCCAGACGTGAGATGAGTGCATCGAGTCTCTGCCGCGAATTTGTCCGAATGGTCGGATCTGCCACTGAAGCTCAAGACTGCTCATGCTCCGCAGGGAGCCATTCAACCATATCCCCATGAACACATGCACCCACACTTCTTCACCCGCCGTGTCTCCACTCGCTCCGAGAAGTCGACATCTCGCCGCCCATGTGAGAGCGCATATCGCCCTGCAGCAATTCCCGGCACCTTTCGCCACCGCAGCTAGGGCCTGCGCTGCAGAGCTGCCCTAAGGTCTGCCCCAGCGGAGATTGAACCCTCCTGCAGGCGATTTGAAGCGGATGGTAAGTGACGAGTTGGCTAGATAATCAAATGCACTACGGTAGCATCTCGACCTGCGATTCGTTCAGCGCTCATTTGTCAGATCGCTCGGTCCAAGTGAGCCCGCTCGGACTCGTGCCGACATCGTGTCCTGGACGGCCGTTAAAGAAGACTAATGTATCTCACTGCTACCGTGATATCCCAAATCAGAATCAATCTGGCCTCCCACAGGTCATTGCGTATTTGAAATCCTGACGTGACAGACGTTTGTACCCGGGGGTGTGGCGGTGAACTTCGTACCCGGTTCGTGAACCACTGCCATCATGTAGACTTGATTGTTCTCACCCGAGGTCAGCTGCGTGTACGTGGGCTATGGTATCGGCACCTCGCCACGAAGAAAGGAAAGCAGCGATTGAATGGTACTGTGCTATCTGCTTCCCTGCGCCAGAACAGCGCTGATGAAGCATCAGTCTTGTTCGCCCCTCGCCCACAGCCTACCCAACGCGATGGTAGCGTCGCCCAGTCAATCGATGCAGCCTGCAAGTGGAGTCCGGAACCAGCGCAGAGAAGGTGTTTGTGTAAGTCGGCGTCATGCACATGAAGGTGTATATATAATTGCAACGTCTCCCCATCGACAGCCTGGCCACTTGGTGCACATCTTATCCGCTTCGACCCAATCGAGCTCCCAATGCCTTTTCCCGGTTACAGCTTTGTTTCGGCGAACCTCGCGGATACGATGCTACCTACCGGAAATATAGAAGCACTGTTGTCATCTGCCCGGGGCTTCTTGGGTACGATACTGTTGGCGACCGTATTCACCACAATGTACGAGTATAGTTCCTACTCCTGCCCGCCCTAGCATCCTCTCATATGTTTACTCATCATCCTCCATAGGTTCTATGGGCTGTCAGTCAATCAAGCATACCGGTACTACCGGATGTATCCGAAAGATGTACCCTTGCTTCGAGGGATGGTGAGAACCGTACCCGATCCAACAAGTTGAGTTGCCCGTTAATGACGTATTCCACAGGTGGCCATTCTCTTGTGAGCTCTCCATCGGGCATGTCCTCCACGGTCAACTTTACTCAGGACTATGGCGAAATAAGCGTGGTTGACACTGTGCATACCGCATTCGCGATCGATGCCAGGTAGGCCGTACTGGCGTGTCTTCCGAGATCGCGCTCCTACTTACTGCCGCGGTAGCTACTACTATTTGGTCAATAGTTTCTTGAACCCTCTGGCACTAGAGATATACCACATGTACGTGTCCCGGCGCTGTGATCATTGAGCAGGTACTAACATCCTGGCAACGAATACAGATCATTCAAGGTTCGTGCGAAGCTCGTGACAGTGACAGAGTTGGCGAGTCCGTTCCATCGCTGACTGTCCCCTCCTGTGCAGATCATCATCCCGTTGACAGTACGTGAAACCCATTCTATGCTAAACACCAAGTTCGACTCACCTCATCCTCCATCCAACATAGGGTGTTACTGCTCTAATATGTCAATCGTGTGTCGCCACTCCCTTTTCCTTCCGACATAGTAGGATTGGACCTTACGCCGTTGGATGTGTGCTCCAGGTTCTACGCACGTCGGGTGTATCTTGGTGGGTTACTACTCCCACTCGGTTTGTCGAACTTCGAGTAACCTCTCTCCTTGAACTTCCGCCCCGATCCAGTGGGGGCAGGTCGCTGGTGGATCCTCGGGCTTGTTGTGAGAGTTTCAGCTCTTGTACCGTATGATGGATATTCGCCTGACGCTTCCTCGGCTCTCAGGGATTGTTTACCTTGGCAAGACTAGGTCAGTGATTAATTCTACGGTGATACTGAGCGCTGTCACATCGGACTAACCGGTTCCTCACAGGATTTACCATCGGTCAGCACTCCAGAACGGAACCCCAGATGAATATGGGCTGACGACGTCCTATTACTGCCGCTATCGTCCAGCAACCGGTGTAAAAGGGTATGTTGTCAGCCGTTCCTCAGTCGCCATGCTGCATTGCCGAGTCTCGATTGTATCCCAGTTTTCAGACGACGTACTTGGAAGATTTCTATTCTTTCAGTGTACGTGTCTGCACTATGTCTTCCTATCACGCACTGTTGATCGTTCCCTCGTCCAGAGAATCGTGTCTTCGGGAAGCTTCGCGTGCGATATTGTCACGGATTCAATCCTAACAACCTCGCTGGTGCTGCATCTTCTCCGGAGTCGTACAGGATTCAAACGGTATCTGTTTTACTGCCTTGCGCCATCATTCATGCAACTCACCTCCCACGCTCGCTGCTCAGTACCGACAATGTAATTGAGTCATTGGTCCTTTATACAGTCAACACCGGTACGTATCCACCCCGAATCTCGCGTTACCATGTATGCTGACATTGTATGGGCCGTAAGGACTGGTCACAAGGTATACCGCGTTGAAATGTGGCTGAAAGTCATTTGCGGCACGCTAATCGACCATCGCCAGCGTCGTCTCTGTCCTCGTCTTCGTTTTCGTCAGTCGCGGGCCTCCTTTACACCCCGAATATTCTGCTGACCTTCAGCCTTACAGAGTTTATCCTCGCCTCATTCATTTGTATACGGTGCGATTAGCATCGTGAGCAACAAGAGTACGCAGACTTCTCTCAAGCATAACTGTCCTTCGGGCTAACGACACTTCGACGCGTCCAGTATATGTCAACACCGTTATGGCCGTGTATGTGTTTCATGTAGGATACATCGGATTCAGAATATGGCAAGCTGATACGCACGCACCTCAGGCTGAACTCACGACGTGGTCTAGCGACGAGTATGGGCTTCGAACTCGATACCTCCGGGGTCGCTTCGGCGGAGGTGCGCGAACCGAAACTCGCGACGTCTGGGGGAGCTACGCCCATGGTCAACTCATGGTTTGCACCTCGGGTGCGTGTACTTTGCAGTGTTCGATCGGGATAGCTACGGTGATCTGACTGTCTATCCCTCTCTGATCTTGGCCGATGTAGCGTCGTATTTCAGTTTCGTTGGGGGACGTCAGCGAGGGCCATACGGATTCCATGCCGTCTGACGGCGAGAACCATGAAGGTTTCACGATCATCACGGAACCCGCCAAGGTCTACGAAAAGGTTTGAGTTGAATGGGAAGTCCTTGGAACGAGTAGAGCTTTGAATGCACACACTCGCTCGGTATCGCTATCGCTGTTATGATATGTCTCCTGTACGTGTTCCGTTCAAACCCACCATTTCTGTTTCGAGTGTTCGCCTCGACCCTCGATGTCCACCAGTGATTCGTCGTGAACGGCACCGATTTTTCGCGTGGCTCGTGCGTCCAACCGCTGGTAAGCAATCACAGCATCCGAGTCACTCTCACACATCTTCCACAGACCACGGTCTCCTCATGGCGCTATCGCAGGAACGACGGTTTCCCTGCCATTGTCGATGCCGACGGGGGGCAACGTCGAGATTGATACCTGCGTTAAGAAAGGTATCAACACCGGTCGTGAATGCAGGTACGCTACATGCCCGACGGGTTTCTCATGATGCCCGAACCCAGGCTGTGAGAACAGGGAGTTGAGGGGCGCCAGGGTTTACCGCCACCTCTAGGGTTGATGTCACCGACCGAGGCCCTCGCAGATAACCCTTGCCCCCGATCGGCGATTACATTCCCAGTGTCAGAGCATTAGCGGTCGTTTACGCGACCTGCAGTGGTATGCTTAGGACGACTTACCACACTCTGCCGCGATCTAAGGCGCCTCACCTTCGCTTAGCAGTACGCCTGCGTTCAGACGCTGGCCATGATGGCGTAGCACCCTCATACGCGTCCGGCGTATGCTTATCCCCTGCGCTGCGACGGCGTACACCAACCGCGAACGGGTATGTTCGGCTCGTAGAAGAGGATCTTGACAAGTATAAAGAGGGGTCGTTGGGGCTCGAAGATCGACCGCTACGAACTCACCTCGTCTTCCAGAGCCTGTACGAGCCCTCATTTATCCTCCCTCTCCTCCGATAAACATGCGTCTCGCCATCTCGTGCCTCTTCTCCGCCCTCGCCGCCGCTGCTCTGGCGGCCGACCCAATCGTCATCGATACGCCGTATGTTCTGCCATCGCCCATGCACTTGAGATGTCACCCTGATGCGTCTGGCGCTGTAGGATCAACTCTGTCCAGTGCGCGACTACGCACATCACCTGGACGGGCGGCGTCCGTGAGTAATACTCGTTGATTGACTCGCTATCGTCCCCTACTTACCTTTCATGCGACAGCCCCCTTCCACGTGGTACGCTCCGTCGATTCCGTAGACACGAAGCGATTGCTGGAAGTACTGACTATACCATCCTTCGCCGCGACGTTGTACAGAAGTGAGTGCAGACTGCTTGGACCAGGCGACCGAGCGAGGTCTGACCGTAGTGTACAGGCGCAAGTTCGATGGCGTGACGGAGGACTCCACCGAGCGCACTGAACGCGTCTTCGAATGGATCTCCAGCGGGAATCTTCCCTCCGGTAAGCGATGCCCCATTGTTTTCTCGCAAGGTGTTGTACTTTCGAGGCGTACTGACTTGGGGTGGTAGGGACGGTCGTCACGGTCGAGGTCGATGACGCCGCCGGTAACGTCGGCGTCTCTCCGTCCTTCACCATCCAGCCGAGCCGTACGTTCTCATCTCGATCCACCGTATGTTGACTGTGGCTGATACCTGCGCGCACAGAGCAAACCGGATGCCTTTGAGGAACAGGCGGGGAGGGCCACCGCGACATGTGGACCGAAGCGTGCCGACATGCTCGTAATGTCGGCCCTTAGAACTCAGTCTCCTTCCCGATGGGATATAGGAGCAATGACTCACTAAGTGTTCCCGTGTGAGGTTCGCAAGCCCTAAGACGTGGTAATGCATCATTGGGAGTTGTGGTGAAAACTGAGGTTGATACGAGTACACGGTGCCTGCGATCTGGTCTGCTTCCGAAGTGCCACTCGTACACAGGAGTCATGGTTCGGGGCGAGGACCTCCCCCATAACAACTGGGACCCAGGATCACAGCTTGCGAGTTGAATTTGTTAGTACCTAGATTGAGGGTGCCGTCGAAAATGTTATATGGAAGCCATAACACGTACTCATCTCAATGGACGCTGTCAGATACAGCGTGCCTTCTCTGTTCAGCGCAAGCGCGTTGCCCACGGGGACAGGCCGTCATGTGACGACCAGCAGCTCCTGCGGCAGGCGGTTCCTCAGCAGGTCGCCGTGTAGGGCCAAGCGCGCTTCACAGGTGTATATAGGGCGGTGTAGTACTGCTCCCGAGGCATGGTCGCACTACACTGCCATGCAAGTCCTCACCTTCCTCCTCGCGTTCGGAGCAATTGTCACGTCCGGATTGGCGGCTGATCCACTGACGGTTGACACTCCGTACGAGAGCCAGTCTCACTACCAATCCAGACGCTGACCGTAGCGTTCGAGCAGGGTCAACGTCGCTCAATGTTTCCCGACCGTAGTTCTGTGGCGGGAAGGGACTGGTGAGTGGGGTTTGAAGTCGGTCAACAATAATCTAGAAACTCACACCTTGGGACGCGCCAGAGCCGTTCACTCTAGCAAGATACCGTCGACGGGCATTGCTTACTGAGTCACTGAAGACAACTTGTTGCTCTGAAATGGGCATTGCAGACGTGAGTAATGACGAACGTATGGAGACGCAATAGGACTCAGGCTCACATGTTGTTTCTGTGAATAGTATCACTGATGCCGCTGCCGACAACCAGCCAATCCAGACGTTTAGGGGCATTCGCGGCGCTAAGTTCATTTGAGCCACCGACGTCGTGGCTGGTAAGTGCGCATAATGAGAAAGCTTCGGCCGGAAGCTCATACCGCACGGCCACGCGGCCTTGTAGGTACCGTCGCGGTATTCGCAGTCACCGACTCCGCCGGGCAAGAGGCTTTCTCTGCCCCGGTCGTCATACAGAGCGGCGGTACAGAAACTCTCTCATGATCGACTCTCAGCAACATCTGACCCGAGGAATGCGCTCACAGATTACAGTAGTTGTTTGCCATGGTCGGGCGAGACTTCCACACTTGATGAAAACAGGACTCTTGTGAGGTTAACCTAGATATCAAGTACAGTTCAGATAGAGGCCCTAGTCTTCACTATTCATTGACCCGGAAGTGGTCATGAATAGGCATATCGAGGCGCTGTTGAAACAACGTACGAACCGGCTACACCGAGGTCATGTTCGCTTGCGGTATGGAATCTTCAATATTAATGTGACAAAGAGAAATCCAAGCCCCGGGAGCTCATACCTCCCTCGCATGTAGTTTCACTTTCAGCCTGTAATCGGCCGCTGAAAGCGCTTCAAGAGCACATTGAGACGTGGCAAGGGCGAGAAGGAAAGCCACGGCCGGACTGAGCAGGTTCGGTGACGTCGCTCATTTGTTACTATCACTTGTGACGCATGGTCACATTCTTGCGACGGCTGAGGCTAAGCGCCGGCAGTCCAGTTCTTCCTCTGCCTCCACGACTGTTTCGTACACGCTCCTCGCTCGTTCTCGGAATTACACATAGAAGGGTGATACATAACTTGGAATATCTTGTAATTCTTAGGCTTGGGCTGATCACAGAGCTTCTCCCACAACTCCTGATGCATTCTCAAAATCGCCCGTTCACGTATCCTCAACAATACGCGATACACATTGGAGTGAGTCTTCGAGTCTATTTTGCCCGATGTACGACTAGTTGGCGAGGGTGCAGTTGTTGCCTAGGGCAGTTGGATTCAGGTGAGTACCCAATAGGTGAGTCATGCGTGTCTATGGACGTACGGCCGTGCTTAATGACGAACGGCGCCGTCTCCACCGTTGCACCGGTCTCGTCGTTGAGCGCGAGGTGGACCACGGTGTCTGTCCGTAGGCGACGGTCAGTGTAAGGAAAGTTTGGATGGCTCCCTGATATGAACAAGACAGACGTACGTTCGCGGACGTTGGTGTTCCAGAGCAGGGAGTGGGTATCAGCGGAAAGTCCGCCGAACTCCTGGATCGGTACGTCGCTCGAGTTCTTGACCCTATGGATAGAGCGGTTGGGATTAGATAAGGCAACACTACATCTGCGCGGCGGGGAGAGGGCCACTTACAACTACTCCCCAACAAACGGCCAAGCCCCGTCAGCTATGTAGCGTGCGGGAGGAATGCAGGACCCACCAGGAAGAAAAGTCCTGTAAGCGCGAGGCAAACGTTGTGAGCTGGGTCTCGTGGAGAAGCTCTGCGGTTGTACTGACCAGAGCCACCGTGCCAGGTAATTTCCGTCGGGATGCACTGCCGTGCAACTACTCTGCGATTTCTCTGGTAAGGGAACACCCCTCGGCGCGGATTTTGGTAGACGACTCACGGAGTGTCGATGCTGAGAGGAGTCTGCGCGAAGGCCGACGCAGCGAATGCGGCCGTGGTCGTCGCAAACATCAAAGCCTTGGTGAACATCATGCTGAAATCGAAGGTCGTGGTAGTAGAAAGCAGCCTGTCGTTCGTTGAAGATCAAGAGGTCGCAGTGCAGACGCCTTGACCGCCTATCTTATACGTTACCCCGGGGCGCGCTGCGCTCAGTGGTCAAACGTCCGAACGTCAGACTAGGCTAGGCTCGCGGTCATACCCGGCCCATCAGGTCTCAAACCACGGCTCCGCGCGACCGACGACGCTCCAGAGCGCCATCGGTGGCCACCCCGCGCGAGACCGCTGTGATCGACGAGGGCACGTTCAGAGCTGTGCAAGCCCCCGTTGTGCCAACCAGACATCAAGCATCAGACGTAAACAACGGTGCGTACTCCCCACATGACGACCCCCTCTGTCAATAGAGGTGTTTCGCACCGCGCCTATCTGAGCTTGGGTGGAGCGGGATCTTGCATTGGGTGGGGTGAGAACGCGAGGGCCCACAGGCGCTACCTGCATAGCAGCAGCGTCCAGAGGGGGGCGAGCGTGCAACAGATCTTGCATTGGGTGGAGAGCCCCGCAAACCGCCCCCTGGGCGTTTCGCCCGTTGCGAAACACCTCTAATGTCAGCCGACCCTCGTTTTATATGGTCCTCACTCCTGCTTAACGACGTTAATTGCGGCGGCACCGCAGCATTTTGGGGGGCGTTCGCGCTTGCGTCAACGAATGCCGGGAGCTTCACGAACATAGAGGGCCCACGCTGGGCAGTCCTGACCGCGAGGTCGGAGATTCGTTCCGGAGTACCTTGTGGGTCCCGAATGCTCATGGTCACCTACGCGTATTGTCAAGTAGCTGTCGAGGCCCATCGATGACGCCGGCTCCAGGACTGATTAGTACTGAGCTTGCGCGGACGCCCACACACAGGCGCGCGTCTGATTGAAGTGTTCTTGCATCGATTGGTCTGGAGAGGTGGTACATCCCCGGCCCTCCCGCGCGTCGCAGAATACCTCGCAAAGTTCGTACCACCTCTATCAGAACGAACGTGCGCCTACGCCAGATGCTCAGACACGTTAGCAACCATCGTCTAGAGCGCTGTGCCAGCCCCCAGTGACATCACCATCCCGCTACGCAGGGCTTTGCTTTCAGGAGACACGAGGTATGTGCCTCAACGCTCGTGATTCCTGGCATTACAAAACTCACAAGGTCGTCCGTAGAGAAGCCTAAGACCCCTGTCACCAGAGCCGCCACGGTCTGAGCGATGGCAGTAGGTACCTGCGCGTACGTTGGCATCCCTGGGCTATATCCGTTCGCTCGTGCGAGATTGACACTCGAGAAAGTCGATGATGTTCGCACCGCCCGGAGTACTGTATGACCACGTCGGTGGGCCCACGGTCCCGAAGAGGAGGGTGGCTTATCGGCTCACCCGTACTCCGTCAGGCGGTCGTTCAGCATACGGCCTTTTAACCCTGTGGTGGAACCTGACGTTGCAGGCTCATACGGCCTCTGGGACGCGACGCCGCGTGATTCGGTGAGTGAATAGAAGGAGTGGATATCGTTCCATCGACTCCCAATGCAGACCGAGTGATGGGCGTTGGGATGCTCTGCCATACCATCACCGCCTCCACGCGCATGGCGTATTGGGAGCGTTGGCGCGGCACACCCTGTCGGCTACGAGTAATATGCATCCAATGGCTAACCTGTCCTAGTCCTCGTCCTCGGGTGCTCCCTACAATACGCCCCTTTCCATGCGCTAAGGCTCCCCTTACTCTTCAACGATCGAGGACAACCTACCGTCATTGCGGCAATGCTATCATCCACATGCCATCCCAAATATCCCGCGACGATCACCCCACCGAGCCTCTGTGACGACTTCCTCTTCAGTCTGGACGACGTTCTCGAGCTCGCACGGGCGATAAAAGCCAACGGCCCACTCCCGCGAGACAGTCCAGCGATCCCGGACGGCAGACTCAAATCCATCCCGAACGTCAGCCTAGAGACACTGACGCCCTATGATAGGACGAGAGGTGTGCCTTCTGTCGCCTTTCATACGCGAATGCCGAGAGCTTCTTCCGTGTCGTCAGACTGCCAGAAACAACCGTCTAGCAGCGAGGCCACGATGATGGAGGCATACCGTGCTCCCAGTTCATATTCCGTTTAGCGCCTCGTGCGGTACCAGAACATTGCCAACTGCCCAACCCCGTCTCAATATGTTGCTCGTGATTACGTAGAATCCGCCGCCCCGTTTCTGTCTGACCGTCGAGCTTCGTGAAGAGCAACGTGTGACTCGGTTGGTCCGACACTGATAGACCAGCGATTCTACCGCGCTCGGCGGTTCCCTCTACTCGGCTATGAACGACAACAAGCGGTAGTGAGCATGCTGTAGCGGTACACAGGTCACAATCCATGCCACGGACAGACCCTTCCATACGAGGCACGTTAGATACCCACAACGCTACTATGGCACTCCGCATGTCTCCAGCCTCGCCTTAGGTCTACTGAGGCTGTGCGCATTCCGGGACGCACGCAACAGGCTGGGTACGCCGCTCACAAGCGCGTTGACCACCTTCGTGTTCGCTGAGAACCGCCATGGCGATGATACCTCTCAGACCGCTCCACCCTGTTGTAGCAAAGCAAAGCACTCCAAACGAGGGAGACTGATTATTGGAGAACACTACGTAAGTCTCTACTCAGATGATCGTGCGCTCAGCCCGACCGAGACATCGTCCGCTCAGTTGAGAAGAGTACAGTCGTCGGCTGTGGGGATCGCGTGCGTCAACGAACACGAGCCAAGGGGAAAACCGGGGGACCAGAGACGGATGCTTACTGCCGGGCTGGATGGTGAAGAAGGGGCTCCCCGTGAATTGGTTCTTCCCATCGACGAGCAAGAGGTTGACGAGGGTGCCTTCAATCGATGCGGCGGCGTAGATTGTGAGTTAGAGAATAGACAGTCTCTCGGGAAACGTACCGGCCCTGACGTTGGTCTGCCACACGAACTCGGACGCATTGATCTGGTTCCAAGACGCAATGGCCTGACCGCCGCTGAGGATCCTGGGTGTTTGAGCATTGTTAGTACCAGAGTAGAATCGTCGGGACAGCTTCGAATATGGCCGACTTACTCCTACAATGACGCAAGTGCAGGGCACAAGCCGGTTAAGTGAAGTGCTCGCGGAGTCGTACGCGTGCATGGTTCAAGCGTACCAGGAAGTAGGGACCTAAAGTGGACGTACTTCAGCATCAAGGAACATGGAATCTAAAGAAGAACACTCACCGATGCTACCGGACCAGCTGATGGTCGAGGGCTGGCACTGCTGCGGGTTCACCCTGTACATGGAAGCAATGAGACACAATTCAGCGAGGCATATCTGCAGACGACACTAACGGGGTGTTGATTTGGAGCGGGTTAGGGATCGTCTGGGCAAAGGCGGTCGCGCCGAGCGCAGCGACAACAGCGAGAGACTTGGTGACCATGATGAAGTAGAGTACGTGTGGTGAGAGTTCGTGTCAAGGCAAACGAGGTTCAACCACTGTATGATCATCTGCACCTGGCACGCGTCTCACTGACTTTATAGTCGTAAAACGCAGCGTCGGGGCTGCGCGATCATCAGCGAGGGCGGGCAGCCGTGCCCGTTGGGTGATTCGTCGTCGGCGAGGGAAACAGAGAGCGGGCCTTCACTCCGGCTACGGCAAGCGGCATGGGGATGTCCATCAAGCGTGCTCGGTGCGGGGCGAGCCAGGTCCGTATGTGACCGAGCACGGTCCTTCATCGCGTCCGCATTGATCGGGCGTGGTGCTGGATTCGTGAGCCGGCAGCCCCCTGAGCACTGCCGGAGACGTGAAGGCCGCTCGGTACCACTGCAGATCGTATCCTATGAAGCGGTGCCTTGTAGAGTGATCCAGTGGGGAAGCGCTGCTCCGTTGCACAGGAACGCCGCCATCATGTCCTCGACCCATGCGGTCGAGGTTTCCGTTTACCCGGTTCAATTCGGCCAGAACGCACCGGCGCGGTAGCGTATCCCGAACGGAACGGAAAAGCGCGATAGCTTCCAATATGTTACAACGATAGGCATCTCGTCGTCACATTGCTCGCCATGGCACCGTATTGAATTTCGCACAGCGCAAGAGCAGTTCACCCGAAATTCGGATCATCATTAGAACGCGATAGTACGTAGGTAATCATCCCTCTCCCAAACGAGCAACGCCCGGGATCCAGCACAGTCCCTACAACCCCACCCGTGCCTTGGGAGCGACCATCTACGGGCGCAACTAGTTGACGAGGATGCAGTCGTCGGCTACACGAAAGTCAGCACTCCCGTATACAATGACAAGGCCCAGGAGAATGAGGAGACTCACTGCCGGGCTGGATGGTGAACGACGGGGTCTGGGTAGCGTGGCCGAAGGCATCGCGGATGAAGAAGCTGAGCTCGGTGCCTATGCCATCACCGAAGAGGTCAGCGCGGGGGCAGATATGTAGCAATGTGGGAGATCGCACCGGCGCGGATGTTCGTGTTCCAGGTGAGAGCGTTTGAGCCAAGGCCGGCAAACGCCTCGATGATCTGGCTGTGCTCGAGGAACTCCTGTGGTGCCGGTCAGTGCGATGATCAGCAAGGCCGTGGAGGGCGCCCATAGTCAACGCACAACGAAGAAGGAGCCTGGACGAACGAGGGCATGCGTCAGCGCCCGGACCGTGGCATGGAACAGTAAATGCAATTACCGATGCCGCCCTCCCAGCTGATGACGGAGCGCTCGCACTGCTTGAAGGTGTCCCTATAAAACGATGGTGTCAGCCGCGTACTACCAGTCGCCGTGAGAGAGTAGCTCACGGAAGAGTAACCACAACGTTCTCGGGCGATGCCTGGGGAAGGGCAACGACGGACGCAGCGAGCGCGGCGACAACGGCGACGGTCTTGGAGAACATGGCTAACGAAGAAGGACGAACGCGTGAGTATTGAAAAAGAGTGGTGTGTCTGATGTGCGAGCTCGTGAAGTCCGAACAGCAAAGCCTCATCGCTGACTTTATAGCAGCCACCGGAGACAGCGTCGGGCGCTGCGCCATCATCGTCGGGCAGGCGTGCCCGTTGGGGGTATCCGTCGGGCACATTCGTCGTCGCCGTCTGGGGCAGGCGGCGGCAGGGACATCCGGCACTGGCGCGCATGGAGATGCCCATCAAGCATGCCTCGAGCACGGAGGGCACTCTAGCGATATGTTACCTCCCGTATGTGACCGAAGATGGATTTCCCTGCTGATCCCGGGCGCTCCAGGCCGAAGAGACAACCCTCCATGCATCATGGTTGATCTACGCACCCGCGAAGGGGTGCCTGACGATACCTTCACTGATGTGGTTCCAAGAAAGCGGTGCTACTATACAACGTCGGTTGCCGGCATAACGGGTGACACATTGAGGCCGCGCAACCAGAGTCCTAGATCTCCTGTCAGTCCTGTGGCGCTATCTCTACGCAACGCGCGAGGACCTCCTCGACGTAATCGGCCATGATCCGATGGCCCTCCTTGGACGGGTGTCTGCAGTGAGCACGGGCGGTCAGCACAACGGCAATCCTCCAGAGCATACAGAACCGCGCCCGTCTCGCGCGGAACGCTCGGCGCGTACGGCGTTACTGCGCAGGCGCCACATGAAGGTGGTTGCTTACCCTGAGATGTAGTAGAAGTAGTGCTCGGGGTCGTCGCACATCCCGTCCGTGGTACACTCCGTGAGGGAGCAGTTCACGATGCACGCGTCCGTGCTCACGTAGCCGAACGCCTCGTAGCCCGGGTCCGGGCCCAGGACGCCATCCCAGATGCGGCTGAACTCCGCGAAGGCGAAGTTGAGCGGTCCACCGACCCCACCGCATGCGATGGACTCGTTCGTGCGGAGGGCGTGCAGGCCGTCGAACACGGTCTGCACGAACGCATCGCCCTCTGGGGTGTGCGTCCCGCGGCCGTACACGTCCGCGATCAGGAAGGACCGCGCGTTCGTTGGGGGGCTGGCGAGGATACGAATTTGATCAAGGATGACGTGCGCGGCGGCTTGGAGATTCACAGCTCCATCAGCTGAGGAATGCGTGAGGGTTTGTTAGCCATTGGAGTGACATCTCCGCATGAGACCGCAGGGCACAGCTGACTTTTCGAGTCTTCGTAATCACTACGTACGGCAAGTCGAGATCTCGTCAAAGGGTGCTGCTAGGAGTTTAAAGACAATAGCCTACTTTATCCCGAAGAAGACTGCGTATAGTGTGGTGTATGGATCTAAATCGTTCGACTGATTGAGGAATGTTTTGACTGCCGAGACGAATACGTCGGTCAGTGAGGACGCGTACAAAATCCTACCCTGATTGAGTGCACCTTGTCCAACGAAGTCGGCTTGCTTGATCGCACTTGGCCACAGACTTAGGTCCGTGCAGGCTCCAGATTGCTGTACCGACTCAACACCACGTGAAGGGCGCCTACGGTGAAACCGACGCTTACAGCGTAATCTTTGAGCGTGGCGCCAATGTCGTCCGCGATGTTCTCGATCCAGACCTTACCGTCGGTCGAACGGCCTCCGGCGAGGGCTTCGGGAGGAATAACGACAGGTGGCGCGAGGGGGCCTCCATCATCCCTGCCACCATCGGTGTATGAATCCTGAGATGTGCATGAGACAAGTGTGAGTAGAGGCGCCCGCCGACCGATCGTGAAGAGCAAGTGCATCCAATGAACGTACTCCGAAAGCGACAATAGTCTGTATCGTCGATAGGTCTATGCCAGCATTTACGTCCGAGACGTTGCCCGACAGCGGACCACATATGGGTGATACCGCGAGATGTATGCCGTTGTTGCGGTCGTTGTCGAGTACCGAAAAGTGGAGAGCAAAGCCCCGTTCATAGAAGGGGATAGCAGTGAGGATGGATAGTGCCAGTAAGCCACCAGACGTTAGGATCGCTTGCATATCCGATGCTGAGACGATAAGCAAAAGCAAGGACGCGGTGAGACCCAGGAAGACAATGCAAAACCTCGTGGAGTTGCTACGCGTCCCTATGGGACGCGTGTTATAAGAGGGCGGCATCATAGAGTACAAAGCACGGGTCATGGGATCACGTCAAGGCACGGATAGGATTGGCTCGATGGAACACAGCACTGAAATTCTGGAGTGTCTGAAGAGGGCAGAGGGACGACGTCAGCGAGGCATGTGAGCAGAGTCCACATTGCTGGACAGCGAGGCGAGACAGGAGGAAGACGCGAAGCGCATGGAAGGGGAAGTCGGGGAAACAAGCCGGGATGCTCTAGAGCCGAAGAAGTTGCATGACCTTGAGCGTCCCCCCGTGACCACTCGTCCTGCATAAAGCAAAGCCAAGATAGCTCTTCTTCATCCTAAGGGCCAGTGTATCGTATCGTCCGGTGCGAGGCCCGCATCGTCCTCGTTGTGTACCAATGCTTCCAATGCACGTACCACGTTCCCAATATCCCCATCTATCGGCTTCCTGGCGATCGACGATTCCGGCCATGGACGAAACGAGCCATGGACATGTTGGACGTGGTGGTCGAGAGCGAAATGGAGACTGCTGCAGGAAGTGTGCACAGTCCTGCCGTCCTCTCTTCAGGGCCGGCTCGGGGACGTTACGGCATTCTTATGCATCGTGTACCGGTCCACGTATTATGTACATACCAGCCGCGTTTCTACGTCGAATCTGCCCTAGGAGTCATTTCGATAAAGCGTGCTGAATACGCTCATAGTCCACACGAGTCGCTCTAGGCCACTGCTAAGTCCCCACTCACTCTCGTTACGGTGCGTATTGCACGTTACCCCTTAGCAAATGGCGCCGCATTTTCTACTTTTCGCAACACTGTGCGCGAAGATGCCGCAACTTCTCGAGCGAGGGAATGAAGGGCTACCGTACAGTATCGAACGAGTTACGTTCTTCAATGACTCCTTGTGCTAAGACATCGTATTCACCGGACTCGTTCGATACTACATCGTCAAGACTGCTCTCATGCCATGCCCCGGTATTCCAGAAGAGTCCCCATCCTCCCTCAGGCGTTATTCACACAATACACTGCCCGTTTTCGTGTGTTAGTAGGAACGTTTCATCTTATGGGCGAGATCTCAAGGGGGCTGCGCGTACCTACTTAGGACCTTTATGCTCCTTTGTTCCCGCCGCAACCTTCTGCTGCGCCGGGGCCTTCTGCTTTGCGGCCTTCTTCCCTGTAGCCTTCTGAGCCGCGAGCTCCTGCTTTGCGACCGCCTGCTCCATTCGCCTGATTGCCTCGAGGGCGTGCTCTTTCTGGAGAGGGAACATCTTGTCCAACTCCAATTTGATCCTCTCCTGCTGTGCGTCGGATTCCGGAGTGCCGAAAAGGAGCGTTGGGGACCAAACAGGTTGAACGTAGGTCGGGGATGTTTCAGTCCTTGCATGTCCCTGGCCCGGCTCGTACTCCTTCAATTCCTGCAGACGCGCGCTGATAAATAGTCATTCAGGTCTGCAAATACATAGCTGAGATGATGTAGATCATTTGCCCACCTGTGCATTTTGATCAGTGTGTCGATTGACTTAACCGTCTTCATCTTGGGCACCTCGCTCGGAGGTAGATAGTCTCCATCCTTCATCGGACTTGCCGGGACCGTGAACTCGCGGAACAAGATGGACCACTTCCAATGTGCTCCGACACAAGCCAGAATGACCACTCCGGGTGACAAGGAGGAGGGGGATCCCGGGAATTTCTTTGTGTTCCCCCATGAAGCGAAGGCATATTGTGCTTGTTCGACAACTTGTCGTTGAGCGTTGTTCATCTCCGCGCCTATGCAAGGCTGCCCTTGGCCACTGGAAGCCGAGTCCTCCTTTGCAAGACGCTGAACAGCAGGGAATGTGTCCTGACTTCCGGAGTCGTTCTCGCATTCCTCAGAGTTTTGGGTGGAACTGAGACCCTTTCCGCCATCTTCCACCCCAGGCAGAGAGCCGGAGCCTTGTACGACATCAATGTCGGGACCTGGTTTATTCAACTGCGCATTCGCCTCTCTATCTTGTTTGGTACCCTTGAAGGGCTTGATTTCAACAAGCATGACAACAGTAGAGATTGTGTGGTCTAGAAGCGTGAGACCTTGGGGATATGGGGACTTGGTAGTTGAAGCGGGCGGTCTGTCATCTTGGTTCGCCAGAGCGAAGGCTGCGAAGTCGGGGAGGTAGCTCTTGTCCCTTTTGCCAAAACCGTCATAGTCGAGGTATTGTGTCTTGAACCTGCTTTGGGGCGCAATGCATATCATGGTCGCGAGAGGGTGAGGAAAGAAAGCAGGAAGAACCGTCTCCCAAAAGAGGTAGTGAGGCCACTCCATATATGCGGGATTTACACGCCTATCACAGGCGAAAGCCCGGGAAACATTCATGCGCCACTTGAAGACTTCAGCCAGCCTGAGGTTGCGACCCATATCAAGTTGGCCCTGCATCTTGGGGGAAACAGTACTGGGTCGAGGAAAGGGGGGTGGTTCGATGCAGTGGTGAGCACAGAACACAGAGCCTTTTATATGATTGTGCAGAAGATCTACAGCGCCGGAAGGTGAACCAAAACGGGCAGATTACTACTCTGGACTGTTGGCAAGAATCATGCTTGTGATGCTCCCTCTGTGCGGCTTTGGGGTGTGGCGCGCCATGCTATTGAGGATGCTCGCTCACTTAGCTAGTTGCCGAAGAAGCAGTGATAGCTGGGCTGACGCTGTCCAACCTGTAGGCTGCGCCACGACAGCCTGATACTTGTTGGAGGCCTCGTACGGCAGTCTCATCGGCATGGGAAATAGTGCACATGCTCTTCGTTCGGCTGTATGTAATTCGTAATCAGATGGACCCCCGCGCTTTACATGTACGATGCTGCATGCCGTATGATTGACTGGGTCTCTGAAAGGTCAGGAACTGTATGGGAGCACTCGCCGCATACGTGAGTGCGGATGTGGCGTCCGTGAGAGTCTTCGAGTCCGTGTGGAGAACGGCGAGCCTACGTATGGGTACTCCCCTTATGAGCGGCGCATGTCAAATCAGGATGAGCGATGTGCCAGACCAGCCTGATCTTCCCCATAACGTCATTTTGTTAGCGAAGCGGTATAAGGATGCGGCGCAAACCCAATGACTGGGTCGTGCCCGTTGGCCACGACGGCGCCACAGGTCGGATGAAAAGATATTTGCGAACATCAGAGGTGTTTCGCACCACGCCTATCTGAGCTTGGGTGGAGCGGGATCTTGCATTGGGCGGGGTGAGAATGCGAGGGCCCACAGGCGCTACCTGCATAGCAGCAGTGTCCAGAGGGTGGCGAACGTACAACAGATCTTGCATTGGGTGGAGGGCCCCGCAAACCGCCCCCTGGGCGTTTCGCCCGTTGCGAAACACCTCTATTATGTCATTACATGCACAACCTCCCGCTGTCCCAGACGTCGCCACTTCGTAGCACAATAGCCCATGCCCTAGACACGGCGATATGTTCGGAGGTGGCAAATAACGAGATAGGTCGCCATGCTGTGTCATGAGGCTCAGCCGGTGGCGTGGCGTCCGCAAGGCATAAGAATAATTACGCGGATGTTCGTGTTCCCACGTACTGACCCCCAACGGGAGCTATAAAGCATAGCGTGTTAGGCCGTCCACCCCGTCTACTCCAGCTGTACCGGGCCCCGACATCCTACCGACTCAGACTTGGTCAGTCCTTCCACGCTTCAGTGCACTTCAATGTGGCAACAACAAACATGCTCCTCCGATATTCCTCTCCTTTGGCATCTCGGATTTCACTACAACGATACTAGTATCTTTCAACTCGCCCGCGACGTCAAGGACAAAGGCCCTCCTGCGCGACAGAATCCTGATTTCCCTGACGACGCACTGCCCCCCGTTCCCGACGTTGACCTCAAGTCACCCTGGGACGCAGACACCTCGACGGAGGTCTTCAATTGGGCCACTGACTTCATGGAGCTGTACCTTGCTGAGAAGAAGACCTGGGCACGTGAACGTCGCGTCGTCTCGCCCGGCAACCGCTGGGAGGACTTGATGGTGCTGTCCTTTTACAAGGCTTTTGCACGGCATCGCGCAGAGCTACCGATGGACTGGGACGGCCTCATGCAAATGCTCCCACCCAACGATGGGGAGAAGATAACCAACGTGAAAAAGCTTCTGGGGGAGCCGGGATGGTTCATCGACTACGGATATGCGGCAGAGCACGACGTCCTAGAAGAGGCCATTGATGGCAAATTCCACTGTGAACCGACGACTGCGCCCTCGCTCACTGCTGCGCCACCTCCGCAATCCCACTCCGAGGTAAGTACAGAGCAATCTACGCGCCCTAGATTTTGATGATCTCATACTTAACATCAAGGACGCTCTGGCGGAGGGGGTATCCCGTCTGACAGTGTCGGAGGCACCAGACGCAAGCGGAGCCTAGCGTATTTTCCCCGAATCGTGCTTTCCGAGTTGCTGTCCCATGCTCTATACCTGTATCCGAGTCCGCGAGTGTCTCCTTCTCTTAGCCATTGAATACACAATTGATATACTATCGTATGCTCGATTCATCGGGCGTTGCTCCCGCTGGTGGCGCATCGTCCGCCTCACCGCCGTGACGAGTCTATCCCACATCCGAGTCTCCCGAGTCAGCACATGAGAATATGATCGACTCCATGCGGTCCTGCGAGCGCGATCTTCTCCAGCCGTATAGAAGGGGCGTTACCGGCATCAGCGGAGAGTCCGCGCACATCGAGTGTGAGAATGGGGAGCCGATACTGGACGGGTTGGCGGTGCCGATACGAACGTCGCTTGCGTTGTGCTTGTTTTTGAGACATGAGACGGTCGGGGATGAGCTGGAGCCAAAGCCGGCGTTGAGCGAATCAACGTGCACGATACTTCATCACCAAAGCCCCATGGAGGCGCAGCTACAGCTCTATTGTGGGGTATACACCACAGACATCTTGCTCGCACAGAATGCACGCGCTGAAGGTCTTTGCCCATTATACTAGACGTGCCTGCCTAGCCTCCCAGCAATCCACTCGCGCACGAACACACCGCATCCCAGGATGCCTCACAAACGAGACCGTCATGCAGACGCGACGTCGGACGCGCCAAGCCTGCCCGACGTTGACGTCCACCCATCATCACGTACGCGTGTGCGCGCACACCCATCCCGCGAACGGCCGGTAGCGCAGAGACAGCACCCGAGCGTACGCCACATGGGTGCATTGGTGCGCTAGGGATCCACCCGCCTTCGCAGTACGGTACTCTCTATACAGTATTGATCGCTGGGCGCACGTCGCGCCAGCACCGCCGACGGCTCAAGCTTCGCCAGAAGCTAGACGGGCGCGAGCGAGCGAGCTTGCGCGCGGCACAAACGCAGACCTCAGACCTTGGCGGCAACTCTCCCTCGCCCGTACGCGCGTACGGCGATAGCGGCAAGCCCCATACAGAGAGAGAACATGACTCACCCGATATTCATCAATAGTGACGTCGCGCCTCACCGCAAGGAGGCAGCCCCGCAGGCGTAGTCGCGAGAAGCTCGGGGAGGGCGCAAATACCGTTCCGGTCGTCCGTTCTGTCTGTGTAATGCCTTGCAGCCAGCCCCAGCCGCCGCGAGCCTAAATGAGATGGGGGTGGCCGTGGGCGGCTATGGCGGTATCACGGCGCACGGCTCAAGCTGAATCCCAGCGAGGGGCAGCTCTGCGCCGCGCGAAGGCTTCTCAATGTCCGGCACTGGAGCTTGAGGGATGACGGCCTGCAGCATCCCGATGGAGCAAAGGAGGGTCGAAGCGTCTCGCGCGCCCCCCCGGTGACTAGGTACAATATGACCATCGGCACAATGAAGAGAGTGAGCAAGATCGATCGTGGGTACGGTATGACAGTGCAGTACCTGTACGCGTGTCCACACCCCAGCCAGCCCAGCCCGCGCGCACTCACGCGAAGGAAGGGCTCGCGTCGCTCGTGCGTCGTGTGTACAGCTCGCCAAGCCTGCGCGCCCGGCGGCAGGCGCATGGCCACGCCGGGGCGGTAGCGCACTTGTACCACTTATGGCAGTACCCCGCCTCCAGCTCCCGCTGCGCGCGCGGGCGAACCATTTCCGACGAAGCGCGCCGTCATACAGCATACATTGCCGGTTAGTGAGCTCAGCAACTTCAAGGTCCTTCACGAAGCCAGCGGCCGCGTGCCGGGGTGCCGCGCGAGGCTTCGTAACCCCGTCCGTGCCGCGGAGTTCTAGCGGCGCTGATGGGGGATCGAAGTGCGCTTTTGGCGTACGGCGAATGCAGGAGGAAGGAAACGGATGCACGTACGGTGCTGGCATTAACGCAAGATGGGGCGGGGATGACCCGGACTTCGGGGCGGGCATTGTGGACGGGTACGGTGGGGTGGAGAGGGGTTATGGTCGGTATGGTATAGCATGGATGGATGGAGGAGGCGCAGTCGGTCGCGACCCGCGCACTGGAGGTCCGGTCGGCCGCGAGCTTGCGGCGTGTGAGGAGAATCGGTTTGAGAAGTGGTCCGTCTAGAGTTAACGGAGCGTCGCGGTGCCTCAAATCGCAGACTCACGCCCAAGGTGCGGCGGCCGAGACGCTGTGTGCGACCCTATCCGGGGAAGTAGGCTGGCCTAAGACCGGTACCGCCGTGCGACAGCCTGGAGCAACAGGGATGTCTGTCCCCAGCGAGCGCTTGTGATGCGACCCTTGAAGAATCTGGGGCGGACATTAGGACGAGCACGGAGGAGAACCGGGGCGAGCGGAGGTAGCGCACATACCGCTGCGGCGAGCTCAAGGGAGTCGGGTGAGCAATGGGGTCAACTAACCGCGGGTCTGGCGCACTGTTCGCCCGCCCTCCCACCGTCCAGGACGAGGTCTCGAGAGGGCGCAGTCGTCGCCGTCAGGTGCTGGTACTCACCACAGCGGTATGCGGATGCGGTGAGAGTATGTACAAGCCGAGACTCGACGGTACACATTGCCCATCTCGCAGACACTGATGCATGCCTCGCTCCCGTGCAGCACCGGACGCGCACGCGCACGCGCCCTTGCCCTAAGCCGCGTCTCTTTCGTTCCCGCCGTGCATCGAGTGTTCGCGCCGCCCGGACGTGCCATTTACGTCCTCGTACCTCATTATATCCACAGACGAGGGTGGGATGGATCGACTTACCGCAGTCGCGGTAATGCTCTCTCCCGTATGACGCACGCAAGAATGTGCGCCGACGAGTGAACGCCGACGGAGGGTCCAGAGGCGTTCGTCCGGCACAGTCGCAGAGTCTCGCACGACGTCCGAGTCTGCCGCACGCTGCGGGTGGCAGTCCGGGGACCGCAGGCGGCTGACAGAGGGTTGTCGCCGTTGGGGAGGTACGTACCTTGACTGATTCGGAAAGAAGGCTAGTGTGCTGACCCCGTTCTTCGAGGCGCATGCACCGGACTATGTCTCTGGGGGCGACACGTCGACCACGCATTCACTTCTAAGCGCGTGGACGTTTTCGACACCCTGTGGTGCAGAGTCCGCGGGGACTACTCGACGGGCCGTGGCAGTGAGCGTCTGCAGTCGGTGCACCCATGCAGTACGTTCCTTCCGGCCTACTATGGCATCGCAAAGCGGCGCACGGCCCAGCGACGGCCCTACGACGCCGTTAGGAGAGAGTCACCATGGGAAGTGATGATCGGCGCCTGATTTCGCCCATGGATCGGCACATTGAGTGATTTCAGGAACCTCGCCTGAGCTGGACAAGAATGTAGACGTTCAGGTCAGAGGCATCGCTGAACACGGGCCCGGGAAGGACGTAACGAGGGAGGTGTGCCCGATTTTGGTTCGTTGTTGGGCAAAATCTGCACACAACCAGTTTGGCACAGAAACGCAAACGCCCATCGTAGACATGTGCAACGGCTCAGTAATTGCTCCGGTAGCATGTGCATGAGATGAGGTGTCCCCGCACAGCTGCAGGGAGGGGAATCGGGAGGAGGGGCGCGCACGGGTGCCCAGTTTCGTCCATGAATCGGCGCCGTGAGCGATTTCATGAACCTTGCCCGCGCACAGCAGAAATGAGTCAGGGTGGCCGTAAACGTTCAAAAGAGACCTTCGACAGAGAATGAGGGCGTAGGGAGGCGTATTGAGAGGGGTGTGCCCGATCTTGATGCGGTGTCGAGTGGAATCCGTGCGCAGCCCGTGCGTTCCGGCGCGGGAGCGCACCCGCCCGCCATCTAGTCGTCCAATCCTCGGTACCGAATCATGTTTGGCTGTGGACACACTGCAACGGGGCGGCGGAGAGGTGTTTGTGGTGGTTTGTGGTGGAGTGTCGACAGGCGCCTATGTGCGCCCATGAATCGTCAGTATGAGCAATTCTATAAACCTCGTCCGCAGGGCATGTGAGAATATTCTGGTGGCCATAAATAATCATCTTAGACCACGCACGCAGTATGAGAGCGCGGGAGTACGCACCGAGGGCGCCGTGTGTGATTTTATGGTCGTTTCGGCTGTATTCCGGACATGCACACCGCATTTCGCGGCGGGTCGGCGCACGGTAGGACACGTTCACACTACGCGTGGTTGTCAGTGTATATACGACACAAATGCGGACAACGGAACGCGCTTGCGACGCGCGACGCGCGGATTTGTTGTCTTGGATGGGCTTGCACCGTGCCCAGCGCCGGCATGCAGCCGCCGCTCGGTACGACAAGTACGTAGGACGGAACACAGGTACAGCCCAATCGTGTCAATGCAGCAGCCCGCGCGGGGGGAAGCGATGTTGACTGTCAAGGGTGGGGAAACGCGAGACTGCGTGCAGACCGCGGATGGTGTGAGTAGCATAACATGGCGGAACAGATGGGAACGGACTGTGCGGGTCCGTCTGGGCGTTGGACCGGTCCTGTTCGGTGTCGGTGGGGGCAGGATATGAGGGCGGAGAGAGTATATGCACTCGAATTGGACGCCAGGGCGAGGCGTGAGCGGGAGAGGACGCGGATGCTGTCGGGAACGATGTGCAGAGTGAACCAGGGAGGCAGGAGGGCGTCACAAGCGAGCAAGCGTCGATCCATTGCGAGCGAGAGCGCGCTCGAGAGAGGCCGCGAGTGCAGCGGGAAGCCGTCGAGACGAGAGGAGACGAGCAAGTCGGGGAAACAGGCCAAGATGCTCCAGAGCCGGAAAAGCTGCATGACCTTGAGCGTCCCCCATGACCACTCGTCCTGCATGAAGGAAAGTCAAGATAGGTCTTCTTCATCCAAAGGGCCAGTGAATTGTATCGTCCGGTACAAGGCCCGCATCGTCCTCGTTGTGTACGAGTCACCAATGCTTCCACTACACGTACCACGCCCACTTAAACTCACCTAAGTCGTTCTCAATATCCCCATCTGTCGACTTCCTAGCAATCAACGATCCCGGCCATGGACGAAACGAGCCATAGACTTGTTGGACGTGGTGGTCGAGAGCGAAATGCAGTCCTGCCGTCCTGTCTTCAGCTTCAGGGCCGGCTCGAGGACGTTACGGCTTGCACCTTGTCCACTCCAGCCTCCGCTTGTCAGGGCGAGACTTCCTACCGACTCAGTCGTACATAGCTAGTCCTTCAAACAGCTTCAATGTCGCACTCTGACCTGCCGCTCCTCTGGCATTACGGCTTCTATTACAGTACGCCTCGTATGCTTGCGCTCGCCCGTACCATCAAGGCCAATGGTCCTCCGCCGCGACAGAACCCAATCTATCCTGACGAGTCACTACGCCCCGTTCCTGACGACGTCGACCTCGGTACTCCGGAATCGAGACCTCCGCCAGAGGATATGTTGGAGATATTGGATTGGGCGACAGACTTCATGGAGCAGTATACCTCTACCCTCTGGATATGGAAACGAAAATATCCCGTCATCATCCCTCCTGCTGAAGACGATTGCCTGGCATTGTCCTTTCATACAGTTCGTGCCTGGCATCTCGCGGAGCTGGAGGCAAATCGGGACAACGTACTGCGATCGCTGCCGAACCCTAACGATGCGGAGAGGATAATCAACATGGAGAAACTTTTGGGGCCCCCGCAATGGTACCTCGACCTCAGAGACGCGGCAGAGCACAACGTCCTGGACGAGGCCTTTGATGGCAAATTTCATAGTCCGACGACTGCGCCCTCACTCAGTGCTGTCCCACGCCCGCAATCTCATTCAGAGGTAAGCACGAATGCAATGTACGTGACCGGAATTTTGATGAACTGATACTTGAAGTCCATCCAGGACGCTCTCGCTGAGGGAGTATCCAGTCTGACAGTGTCGGAGGCTCCAGACGCAAGCGGAGCCTAGCGTATTTTGCCCGAATCGTGCTTTCCGAGTTGCTGTCCCATGCTCTATACCTGTATCCGAGTCCGCGAGTGTGTCCTTCTCTTAGCCATTGAATACACATGCACCAAAGGCATTGATCTACTATTCTGTGGGAATAACGCTTCCTGAACGTGCTCGTTGACCTCAAGAACAGCAGACAGGACTTGCAGATTGGGTTTGGATACCGAGTAAAAGAAAGCGACTGTGTATGAACAACCAGTGAACGCGGCGATGACGGTGTATCTCAACTTTGCATGATACCCGTCGATGACCCCCCTGCAGGCCCTTGATTCATCGGGCGTTGCTCCTGCTGGTGGCGCATCGTCCGCCTCACCGCTTTGACGAGTCTATCCCGCATCCGAGTCTCCCGAGTCAGCACATGAGTATATGATCAACTCCACGCGGTCCTGCGAGCGCGATCTTCTCCGGCCGTATAGAAGGGGCGTTACCGGCATCAGCGGAGAGTCCGCGCACATCGAGTGTGAGAATGGGGAGCCGATACTGGACGGGTTGACGGTGTCGATACGAACGTCGCTTGCGTTGTGCTTGTTTTTGAGACGTGAGACGGTCGGGGATGAGCTGGAGCCAAAGCCGGCGTTGAGCGAATCAACGTGCACGCTACTTCGTCACCAAAGCCCCTTAGAGGCGCAGCTCCAGCTCTATTGTGGCGTATACACCACAGACATCGTGCTCGCACGGAATGCACGCGCAGCAATCCCCTCGCGCACGAATACTCCGCATCCCAGGATGCCTCACAAACGAGACCGTCAAGCAGACGCGACGTCGACATCCACACATCATCACCTACGCGTGTGCGCGCGCACACCCATCCCGCGAACGGCCGGTAGCGCAGAGACAGCACCCGAGCGTACGCCACACGAGTGCAAGTGTGCGCTAGGGATCCACCCGCCTTCGTATTCGATATCACTGTACGGTACTCTATACAGTATTGATCGATGGACGCACGTCGCGCCAACACCGCCGACGGCTCGAGCCTCGCCTGAAGCGAGATGGGCGGGAGCGAGCGAGCTTGCGCGCGGCGCAAATGCAGACCCCCAGACCTTGGCGGCGACTCTCTCGCGCCCGGTACACTACCCAATACGCGCGTACGGCGATAGCAGCAGGTCCCATACAGAGAGAGAACAAGACTCACCCGATACTCAGTGACAGTGACGTCGCGCCTCCCCGCAAGGAGGCAGCCCCGCAGGCGTAGTCGCCAGAAGCTCGGGGACGGCGCAAATACCGCTCCGGTCGTCCGTTCTGTCTGTGCAATGCCTTGCAGACAGCCGCAGCCGCCGCGAGCCTAAATGAGATGGGGGTGGCCGTGGGCGGCTGTGGCGGCGGTCTCACGGCGCACGGCGCACGGCTCACGCTGAATCCCAGCGAGGGGCAGCTCTGCGCCGCGCGAAGGCTTCCCAATGTCCGGCACTGGAGCTTGAGGGATGACGGCCTGCGGCATCCCGATGGAGCAAAGGAAGGTCGAAGCGTCTCGCGCGCCCCCCGGTGACTAGGTACAATATGAGCATCGGCACAATGAAGAGAGTGAGCAAGATCGATCGTGGGTACGGTTTGACAGTGCAGTACCTGTACGCGTGTCCACACCCCAGCCAGCCCAGCCCGCGAGCACTCACGCGAAGGAAGGGCTCGCGTCGCTCGTGCGTCGTGTGTGCAGCTCGCCAAGCCTGCGCGCCCAGCGGCAGGCGCATGGCCATGCCGGGGCGGTAGCGCACTCGCACCACCTATGGCAGCGTCCCGCCTCCAGCTCCCGCTGCGCGCGCGGGCGCCCCAGTTCCGACGAAGCGCGCCGTCATACAGCATACATCGCCGATTGGTGAGCTCAGCAACTTCAAGGTCCTTCACGAAGCCCGCGGCCGCGTGCCGGGGTGCCGCGCGAGGCTTTGTACCCCCGTCCGTGCCGCGGAGTTCTAGCGGCGCTGATGGGGGATCGAAGTGCACTTTTGGCGTACGGCGAGTGCAGGAGGAAGGGGATGGATGCACGTACGGTGCTGGCATTAACGCAAGATGGGACGAGGATGACCCGGACTGCGGGGCGGGCATTGTGGACGGGTACGATGAGGTTAGAGGGGTCATGGTCGGTATGGTATAGCACGGGTGGATGGGGGAGGCGCAGTCGGTCGCGACCCGCGCACTGGAGGTCCGGTCGGCCGCGAGCTTGCGGCGTGTGAGGTGAATCAGTGTGAGAAGTGGTCCGTATAGAGTTAACGGAGCGTCGCGGTGCCTCAAATCGCAGACTCACGCCCAAGGTGCGGCGGCCGAGACGCTGTGTGCGACCCTATCCGGGGAAGTAGACTGGCCTAAGACCGGTACCGCCGTGCGACAGCCTGGAGCAACAGGGATGTCTGTCCCAGGCGAGCGCTTGCGATGCGAACCTTGGAGAATCTGGGGCGGACATTAGGACGAGCACGGAGGAGAACGGCAGCGGGAGAAGACGGGCGAGCGGAGGTAGCGCACATACCGCTGCGGCGGGCTCAAGGGAGTCGGACGAGCGATGGTGTTGAGGACCAGAGGACTCCAGAATCCCGTAGCACGCTACGGTAGTCGATATGTTCTGAAAGCTCAAACTTGAAACCTGATGAATCCAACTAGGGCGTGGTAGGAAGTGTCGAGCCACGCACCTGGTATGACCGACACCATCACCACTGATCTACCCGATGAGGCGTTATTACCTCGTGTACCCCTGGCGTCCCCCATGCTAATCACGCGCATAGAGAAGAATACATACCTCGTTCGTTTCCCATTCAACACTGCTGACTACGATGCCGTACACCCAGTCAGCAGTGACGCGCTGCCCGGGATCGGGCTCTGATTGGCGTGCAGTACGTCTAGGAGGCTATCCGACGTGAGTGTTAATCGACGTGCAAGTCGCGCATCTCGCGATGCGAGGCAAAGCGAAAGACGACGACGCCACAAGCAACGGCTGAGGATCGCGCGTGAGACAGGTGTGTCGTCCAACGTTAGCGCACGCCCCTTTGAGCAAGGTTCGCCCTGCGGAGTGAAGGAAAGCGCCTTGAGCCACTTATACGGGGATCACATATGGATTCAGTGCACCTTCGACCATATCGGCTCCCGATCAAGTCTTATGACCGCCATAGGCCAACAAGCAGTCGTCTCAGCAGACAATACCAGGGAGATCCGAGGAACGAGAAGCAGGACGCACCTATGTAAAGGTTAGTTCATCGTCCCGCCACCTGCAAAGATGGGTGCGGATAGTGGTGTTGGCCTCAGCGTGGTGGAACGTGAGGCGGTGTGTACATGGCCTCCTTGTACTGTCAATGCATGGTATATCCAAAGCCGACACGGCATGAACGATCGCGTGGACGCTAAGAACTGACTTGAGAGCACAACGTACGAGGGGACGGCGTGCCGGCGCGATGTACGACGTCATCTGACATCTTGGAGAGAGTTTGGATGCCGGTACGAGGTGATGATGCGCCGCGCGAGTTGCGGGTTCGGATGCTTCGGCAAGTGTTGCGAGGTCCTACTTGGACAGGGGAGACAAGAATGGCGTCGAGGCGGAGGCCGGACCGAACCCAAGGGCAAAGGGAGGTACCCACGGCTTTACCATGGCGGCCGCGCGAGAGGGTTGTAGTCTCAGGGATTGTGGGGAGGCAACCTTGTAGGTCCAGGATTAACTCATACAAAGCGTGGGCAAGGTGAATGACATGTTGGGCTACTTCCAGCATGCAGGCCCAATGCTTCGAGGTGGGGCAGGTGTCTGCGGCCCACGGGTGCGCACGGACGTTTTAGGCGTGTTACGTGTAGAAGAAGTTAATTGACTGCGGGATTGTTGCCGAGATCGCGAGGACAGAGAGGAATGCAATCAAGCATCCGGGCCTTGGCGCAGTATAGCCGCTCTAGAGCGCGACCTGTCGCCAGAGGAGATGGACGACGAACGTCGAGGGAGCCGGGGAAGTTGAGGGATAGGAGTGTGGTGTTGTGAACGTGAGACTGCGGACGAGGAGAGTTCGCTAGAATGTCGGTATGGCTGCCATAGAGGGAGAGAGTCAGGGACGCATGCGAGGGTGGAAAGGGAAGAACGCACACCGTGGGGGCGATAGGGCTGCGACGCGCGAGCCAAAGATGGCTTAGGCCCGAGATGCAGACCTGCGAAAGACATGTCCCTTGCCGCTCGAATCGCGAATCGCTTGCTAGCGCGAGCAAATTGGCGAGCAGCCACACGTGTCTCTGCTCGCGCTAGCGTGCTAGCTTCGATTCTGCCCACCCTCGCCCATAAGTAACCGTGCTCGGGGGAATCGCGTCCTCCCCTCCTCCCTCCCGCCGCCCCCCTGCGTTTCTGCCTCCGCGATCCTCATCAGCCCCTTGGCTCGCGTGGCGCCCGATCTGCGATCATCAGCACACCCCCACACGCGCCTCGAGGATGAACATCCCACTTTTCCAGTTCCCGCCCTCGCTCGAGTCTGAAGTCGCCACCCGAGGACATGCACAGACGTACCCTCAGATGCAGCACCACTACGACGACCCTGGTGCCTTTCCCCCTTTCAGTCAAGCGTCCGACGACGCACCGCACCTCGTGCACACCCGCCATCCCCATCCATACGGCATGAACACCCACTTCTCAGGTGGTGCGCCGTTCCGCCACGTCGCCTCCGATCCTGCAGGGGGGCCCTCTTCGCGTGCGTCCGAGGTTGACGCGTATGCGCCCGATGACGCCCCCCGATACTCTGCGTACGACCCTACCTACGGCAGCTCGTTCGCGTCGGTTCCGCGCGCGCTCGCCTCCCCGCACGTACCCCAGTTCTCGCAAGACGTACGGCAGAGGGAGTACGTACACGCATCGGTGGGTGATCGATTCGGTCTGATTGTCGATGGCCTTCGGGCTTTCATTTGGCTGTATGCGGGCACTGACCCGATCTTCTCGGACAGCGCCCACCGCCGCCGGAAGAGCAGGCCGTGTGGTCGACTGGCGGCTACTCGACGTCGACCACGGCGGCCGTCGGGGTGGCCGTGAAGCATGAGGAGGGGGAGGATGCCATGGCGTGGGCGGACGACGACGAGCAGCACTCATATACCTGCCCGTCGGAGGATGCCGCGCTGCCGGGGGAGGGATCGATCGAGATGGACGTGCACTCCCCCAAACGGGAAGAGGTCTGGGACACCCAGGTGAGCGTGATTCGACGCAGACGCTCTTGCTTTCCGACCACCACCATCCACGCACAACGGACAGTCCATGCTGACGAGCGTACAGATGTGCGGCATGCAGGCCGACAGTCTCGCGGTGGACACATTGATGTCGCAGGACTACGGTGTACCCTACCAGCCCGAGCTGTACATGTTCGCGGACAGCCCAGTAGCCATGGACTACTTCGATGCTCCTCCCATGTTCTCGTCGCCATTCGTACCGCTACCCACCACCTCTCGGAGCTACACCCTAGAGGGTGCCGTCTCCCCAATCTCCCCCAGTCCCCAAGTCGCGCCCCCTGCCCCTGCACCTGCGCATGTCCCTCGCCCGCCCTCGCCTCCCATGGGGTCCCTCCTGCCACCATCGTTACCCCCGCAAGCATGCGTCAAGCTCGAAGCGGACACTGCGGCCGTCCCACCGTCACCAGCTCCTGCGTCTACCCAGCCGTCTTCATCCGCGTCCACCTCTATCTCGGCTGCCCCTTCGGCACCTACCCCTCCCGTGGTGCAAAAGCGTCCGCGTGGCCGTCCTCGCAAGAACCCTCCATCTGCACGTCCACCGTCTCCCCCACCGGTCGTCGACTATCCCTTCCCTCACTTCCCTAACTCCGGCTCATCATCCTCGGGCCCTCGACCCGAAGACGCGATCATGCCTCCCATGCCCCACCCTCTCCCCACGATCACCAGTGGTACCCCAGGCTCAGTCGGTCCGATGCCGGGCGCGGGCGGCAAGCTCAATGCCACCGAGGTGACGGGTTTACCGGCGGGGCAGGCCATTTTCCGCCTAAACATGCACAAGGACGGCGAGGGCGAGAACGCCGACGGACGCGAGCCGGAGAAGAAGAAGCCGATCATGGCTTGCTTGTTTTGCCGCGAGCGCAAGATTGCGTGCGGCCCTCCCCCGCCCGGTGGTCCGCGTCGGTGCAAGTAAGTGCACGTCTCTCCAAATCTTCACTTTTTACGATACTGAGAGCCGTTACAGTCAATGCACACGACGAGACCTCGTATGCGAGTATCCGAAGGAGTCGCGCCGCGGACAACACAAGCGCGGTACACGCGCAGCGCGCGTCGAAGCGCTCGCTGCCGGCTCTGGCTCTGGCTCGTCCGCGCCCGCGACCATCAAGCCGAAAGGAAAGGGCAAAGCCACTGACGTGCGCATCGACACCTCCAATCTCCCCAGCGCCAGCTCCCCATCCTCGCACTCGATGTGCGCGGACTCTCCGCTGACGCCGGTGTCGCCTCCCGCGGGGGCGACCGAGCGCCCGACGCGGTCCGAGAAGGTCGCGCGCGCGCAGGGCCGCGAGGGCAAGGAGCGGTCACATTCGCGTGCGCCGGCGCGGGAGGTGTGGGAGAACCCCATCGCGGCGGTGAGGCGGGTGATGCATCAGCAGCAGAAACGGCGCGCAATGGGTCAAAGTTCCGCAGGTGGGTCGTCGGACTCTGAGCTTGCGATGGCGATGGGCAGTTGAGTCACACCCTGTTGTCATGTTCACTTGTTTTCTATGTCTGCCGATTAGTTGCTTTGTTATTTGTTCTCATACTCAGTCGGTTTCATCTTCTTGCTCTCTATGTTTTCCGGGCTTCTTGTTCAGCACGCTAGTCCTATTTTGCTGTTGTACCTTGCCCTGTTTGCACGATCATTGCTATGTTCATACCCATGTCTCGCACCTAGTGTACCACTAATACCGCATGTCTTGTATATACCAGACAACCCTTTGAAGCCGAGCCCGCGCACTCTATTGTGACTTGACATGAAGGAGGAGACCCAAGGTTCGAGGGATAAGCATGCGCGTGTAGAGAGCGTCATCGTCGTCCTTGTCTTCGGTGTGCTTCGGACCTTCAAAGCTCAGGTACCTATGTTCTGCTCGTTGACTCGAGTCCTACAAAATCCAGGATGCCATATTTTCTGCGGGGGACTTTGACGATGGCCCGGTAGTACTCTACCGGTCGAGCAAGAAGTTTCTCCAGCGTTGTCAAAGTGGTTCGCCAGGCGTTCGCGGGTCTTGGCTGCCCCAACGCGATCCGCTCCTCGACGCTCGTCCGACCGTGGGGTCACAGTTCCCCAAGAGGCTCAGCGCGTGCGCACTGGAAAAACTCTCACTTCCACCTGCTACCTAAGATGCCGACGGATCTGCAGCGCTGCCAGATCTTCCGCTTCACGGCGGGAGAGAGTACTGCGGAGTCCGTGACGGTACCCAGCCCGGGGTCTTTCTGTAGCTGGTAAAGCGGAGGCTTGCACGGGGGTGACGAGAGCGGAAGAGCGGCGCGTGTGACCGCGATTTAGCTACACCACCGCACCGTACGCCTGCGGTCCGGGTTTACTCGGTATCCTCAGTAGTGCATTGAGAAAGCCTCCGCCGGCCCAAATTACTTATAGGTGTCAGTACACTACACTCACGGTCCTAGAGATGTGCAGGAGACATCCTCCCGGGCCATTCGACAGTCATGAGCGCAATCAGTCCCAAGAAATGATATCATATCGACTCTCTCGAACACATACTCGCGGACAGGAACACACAATCCTCGAAGCTCAACCAGGGCGCACTACGATGACGGGGGCGTATATGACGCTGATGCCTCACCGCTCAGGCGATGTCGACCGGGAACGTCACGTTCCAGTGCAAGTCCCCGACCCACTCGCCCTTGGTCTCCGTCGTCGTCCCGTTCGGAGCGGTGAGGGTGATCGTGAAGGGAACCTCGACGTTACCCTCCTGCGAGACCGCCTTCGCGGTGGCGGTCTTGTGCGGCGGGACGGTGACCGTGACTTGGGCATGGAAGTGGTTGATGCTGAAGCTGTTGGTGGCGAACTGGGTTACGAACTTGGTCGCGGAGAGCCCAATCTTGCCGTCCGAAGAGACAACTGGGATGAAGCCTGTTCAGAAGGGTAAGGAGTGTGTAAGTTCTACTGCACGCAGGGAAGCCGTAGTGAAGCAATCGATAGCGGTATGTACTCACTCTCGAACTGCTTTCCGGTAGGAATGGGGAAGCCGCTACCGAAAGCAAACAACGAGGTGTCCTGGTAGCTACCCTTGATCAAGAAAGTGTGTTCCACGGGCACGGCGCTGTTGTTGGTGAACGACTGGGAGAACAGCGTGACGACATGGGCTCCGTCGATGCCGCCCGCCGCGAGATCGAAAGCGACATCGGTGATGCTGAGGTTGTTCTCGAAGCGGAAGTTCCAGGCGACGTCGTCGTTGTCCACGACGAAAGGCAGGTTCCCGAAGATCGGGCTCAACCTCGTGCTGGCGTACAGCTCTGTATTGGTTGCCGGGCACACGATGCGGAAGGAGCCCGACTCGGGCCCGGATCCTTCGACGAACTTGAACCAGCTGAGCGCGCGGACGAGTTTCAGGCAAGGTATTCACTACGCGCATAGGGTCAAAACGTACTTATCGTCGTCTTTTCCGTCGCCGCCAACGTGACCGACCTTGGGGTCGCTTTCGGCCCGAGAAAACAGAACCTTGCCGCTCACACTACCCTTGATGGCAAAGAGGCCCTTGCGGTCCCCAGTGCCGTGGATAAGAGTGAATAGCTGGTCCGAGCTGTTGCTGGGCGGCACCGCAAACACCGGAGGGTTCTTGTTGTCGTTGGAGTAGATGACGAGCTGACTCTCCCTGTCGATGAGGCGGAAGAAAATGCCGTTGGGAGGGATGTACATCTGCGATACGGCCACGTCAGTGGTGATGGTGGTGATGGAGCGGTAGAGTAAACATGGACGCGTACAACCATGACTGGATGAAGCTGTTCTGTTTCGCAGGTGGAAGTGTGGGTGGTTGGAGCTGGGATTTGACGATAGCTCTGCTACGGTTTTATACCCGTCGCGAGCGTTCTGTAACCAGTCAACCTGACAACTCGTCCGAGTCGACGAAGCCTACCATGCAATCCTCTGTCACTCGAGAGCGCCGTTGCCCCGTACTTCACCCGCACAGTCAATACCAGAATGCGCCACATCGCACAGGTGGTCATGTAAGTTCACTCACAGGCCGTCGGCTGGAATTCGCTGTGGAGGGACCCAGCGGCTGTTCAAGGCTATTCGGTACGTTGGGCAGACATTGACAGAGATTTGGACAGCAGGCGCACCTTGTACGGCAGTCCTGGCAAGGGAATAGCTCCTAGAGCGCGGCCAAGGGCCACCGGGTACCGTATGTGCGTTTCTCAGCCATACCGCACAAGTCAACCGTGCCCGCTCCGTGTTGCATGGCCAAGTGGATTGCACGAGCCTGAGCTACGTTTTCAACGAGAGGGCTTCAAGAACGAACCCTTTTCCGAGCCTCTGATATCTGTGCTCGGTGCGACACCGCCAGGTTGAACACTCGAAATTCCTCGTTGGGAGGGACTCGCCTCAATATACGGATTGGAAGATTGTCAATAGCGACACGTTCTAGAAGTTAACGTTCAGGCACTGCGCCTCCCGGTGGCGAATACCATGGCACGAGGCGCTTCAGAGTACGGGCGGTAGGCGTCAGTGGGTCCAAGGTGCAAGATCCGTATTCCGTCGTGATTGAGTTTCGAAAGGCGCCGTACCACGGTCGCATACTGAGTACAGCAAACAGCATGGCTGCATGATACTCTTGCGCATCAAGCGGGGTACGAGCGTAGGAACGGGCCGTTGCTTGAGATGCAGCAACACAAGGGATGACAATCCGGAGTATGACCTTACGATGATTGCAATAATCCCTATATGCCCCTTGTTTGAGAAACAAAAACTCGAGAGCCAGCCGGATTCTCACCGTTGACCATCGAAATGCAATGGAAGGCGGCTGGCGATATGATTCGCCCGCGATCGCGCTACGTTGCGGGCGAGTTGTGCGGCCCGTCCCAAAGTAGTACACATTGTATCTGGGTATACAACGTATCCGGGCGTGTCGCCCGCAGCTGTCAACGTTGCGTGTCCATTGAATGCCTGCTGCCTCGGCAGTATGGCATAGAGCGTTCGAGGAAGCCGGAGGGAAGGCGCATGATCATGTAACGAACATACACGTGCAGTCTCGCGGCCGCTGTGAAGTCACATCAGCAAAAGGTCACGCGCTTGACGTGGCTTAGGTCCTCTGAACAGGTTGAATGCGCTTGTGTCCACTTGCCCCGTCTTATTTTCTTACAATTGATTGCTCGGGGCGCTTAAGCGGCCTTGGAGCGTCTGGACGCAGCCCCTTGGTCCTACCTATAGATGTTCCCGAACCTATGCACCCCGCGCACGGCGCCTCGGAAATGCGACGCGGGTTTCCAATCTCAATGTGTTAGAATCCTGCGAAATTCAGATAAAATCCCGCTTGCCCGGTCGCGCGCGTTGAGACCTGTGGTATGCGGAGCGGCGTTGCAGACGGCCGCAAAACTGAGATGTACATAACGCAAGTGAATTAAGGGGAAGAGGTGGTAAGGATCCCCGAGTACTTTGAGCGCTGTCGGCGGCGTGTGGGTACACCGTACAGACTCATACCGGAGCGCCGGGTGAGTGGCTACTATGGCATGACGTCATAACTGTACAGCACCTCCCGCCACGCTGCGACCCACCTTCCGCGCGTCCTTCGCCTCACGAACCTCTGGAGTTCGGACTACTACATGGCAGGCTTCCTATGATCCTCGTCGTGTGAACCCTTGTATGCTCGTATCTTCGAGGACTATGTCCCTCTGATCGCCACTCGGCGGCTTTCTCTTCGACATGATTATTCTCTGCCTGTCCTGGAGCTCACCTTCCGCCTCTCTACACCCGCTAGCTCGCTGTATACATCAGACGACTCCGATTCATGCATCGTTGGCTAGCCTTGAGGCTTCTTCCAACAGGATCTCGCACTAGATCCATTACAGGTAAGCCATAGACCGTCGTTACTGCTGTATTGCATGTCTGACTACACAGCTGATTACACGATGTATTAGTAAGTTCGTTCCGTTTGGATTCACGTCTAGCTGATAGTAGGGTCATGTGGTAGCAAGAAACGGGTAAGCTGCTCAGCCACGCTCCACTCGAGTCGGAGCACTCCATAGGGCCCATATTCAAGGCTTCCTCGAACTCATGGATTGCACGTCAGACGGTTGGCCCGTAGCATAGTTGTATTGTGTGGTATCATAGGTAGTTACAATACATCTGCTTCATTTCCGTTACCGCGAAGTCCCTAGTGTGCACAACAGTCCCCGAACCTCACCTTGTACAAGTCGGCATTGCCATGGATTAAGCCCCCTGGACTCGTCCTTGATCTCTCTGGGACGCGCTGGAGGGCGATTAATCCGGCTTGCCCAAGTAAGTGAACCTCCTTGCGCAAGAGCCTCCTCGGACTTGGAAATCGGCTTGGAGCCACTTATCAAGGGGTATCAAGCGGCGTCAAGCTCTCTCAAGTGCGCGCACTTTTGCTGATGCAATAACATGGTAAACGCGACCTGGTCGGTCCTCAAAAAGCTATCGACCATTTAAGACGGTTCAAGAAGAGTCCATGTGACATACCCAGGATTATGGAGCAGGCGTGGTGTGCCCGTTCTTGACAACCCGGTGGCCAGCATAGTTGAGAGGCGTGTGCCGTTACCGGGCACGCCGTCCCTGGAAACAAACCTGTCGAGGTCTTGACGTAATCCCTAGAAATGATGAACATTGGCAGTAACATTCTGCGAATTCAGCCGTCTACGAGCAGAGTTACTGTGGACAGTGGCGGCCAGGATACGAAACACATATCATAACACGGTCAGGAAAAGGCCGTCCGGCGTCTGCGAGAAAATATGATTAGTCATCTATTTCCATGGCCTCTTCGCTGTCTTGTGCGCCGCCGTGCGTTACACCTACACATTCCTACCACCTAGATATACGTCTTCAGGCCAATACTCTTCCTCCTTGTTATCCTCCAACGGGATTCAGTATGTCTTGCGATTAAAAGAGTGGACTTTTACCGGCATTCCACACGCATATGCCCGATGTTTGTGACGATCAACATAATTCACGCGGTAAGAGACGTGTTGACGTGGGATACTGTCGCTCAGACGTTTGACTGAGATATCTACAGCATGACCCGCAGTACACCGCTGGCGTACCGTGGACATCGGGAGTTTGTCTGTATGGATGTGGCGCTTGCGCTCCCACCCGCCTCTAGCTCCTAGCGGCTATCCTGTGTATTCACATTCCGATTCAAACACGACGAGCCCAAGAAGATCGCGCTGCTTTCAAGTGAATAACTCATGAGGACTAACTAGGACTTTCCTCTGGCTAGCACGTCGGAGATTAATCGACTCCAGCGGACATTCCGCCAACCCACGCGCTGTCGCATGTCCGGCGTCGGTCGCTCGTCAGTCGAGGAAACTGCACAGTGACAGAACCTTCTCTGTGAACTCCGTTAAGACAACAGGGCTATGCCCAGCTCAGCCCTCTGATCCACCGTGTCTACGATGCCTGCTGCTGGCTGGTGGGCCTTCGCTTCGGTCGCCCTGCCTGCGCTCGTTTCCAGTATTCCCCTCCACGGTCGGGCCTCCTTGCGAGACGATGACACAACACGTCCGTTCGTTAGGTCTCCTCAATCATATTCCTCCAGGCGCATTAACAGCGGAACGGTTGCGCTCGAGGATAGAGACGACGTGTGCGTTGCTGTTGCTGTGAATGGGATAAGTGTAGCGCGCTTACATGTTACAGGTTCTACACTGTCCCCGTCACCATTGGGAGCATTACTGCTTCTCTGAACATTGGTTCGTGCGCATCATAGTATTTGTACACTTCACTCTGATGTCTCGCGCAACTCAAGATACCGGCTCCAGTGACCTTTGGGTTATATCCTCGGCTTGTGGTAACCCGGAGTGTGCGGGGAATAGTGGACAACGTCTTGACGACTCGGACACGGGAAGCTTCAAGTCTAGTGGAGTCATGGTCAACATGCTTTACGGAGACTCATCTACGGGCTCGCATGCGCGTGGACGGGTAGGCCGCGATACGGTCACCCTGGCCGGTCTGACCATGGAGAACCAAACCCTCGCCGCGGTCGACGATACAAACAACTACGCTATCTCCAACGGCGCTTCTGGCGTGTTCGGCCTCGGTTTCCCCGCTCAAAGGTGAGTGTTGAGTGTGCCCGCATGATCGCCCGGATTGACTTCGTCCTTAGCTTCGTCCAGGCCGCCGCTCTGAATGCTGAGGTGAGTGCTGCGATCAACCCTGTTTGCGTGTCGAGAACTGAACGCATCGGGGGCCAGCTCGGAAGCACCTTTGGACTTGACTTCTTCGTCAAAGACATTGGCAACTCGGGTCCCTTATCCCGCGTCTCGCGCTAAATGGGGCTATCGCGGCGCCTCTATTCGCGGTACGATATCTCCACTGATGGCAAGCATATTGGCCTGTACTGACGCGACCGTAGAACACTCTCCAGCGGAACCACATCGACATATCAGGAGAAGGAGCACTGACTATTGGTCGCCTGCCGGGCGGTATAGACGAGTCAGATATCACCTGGGTGCCCGTTCGCTTATACAGCTCCGCCGACGGTGGGCTTTCCCCTCCCTCCTTTGCGCCCGATGAGGTTTACCCTCTGTGCGTATGCGCTAGAATGCAATACGACGCCGTTTGCTAACATTCTTGGACAGCCGCTGGGAGGTCGAGCTAGACGCCGTCTTTCTAGATGGAGAGAAGCTACCAGGCTCAACACAACCGGCAGATGGCGTTGCAAACCCTTCCCTCTCCGCTCTCATCGATACCGTGAGTCCTCTCACATCGTCGCCTACTGCGCTCCGCTCAGGTGCTGACGATCATGTCGGTCGCTCAGGGAAACTCCGTCATCCGCGGGCCGCCCGACGTCGTCGATACCATTCTCTCCCGCGTCTCACCCACTTTCGCTGCGGACCCTACTCGCGCCTCGGCACCCTTCCTCCCCTGCACCGCCGCGCACTCACTCGCGTTCCAGATTGGGGGAAAGCTCTTCCCTGTCGACCCGCGCGACTTTGTTGCTCACACTGCCGCCGGAGACGGCCGCGGATGCATTGCGGACAACATCGTTGGAACGGACGCACCGAGCCCGGGCGCGCTGTTTAGCTGGGTCCTCGGCGATCCGTTCCTGAAGAGCAACCTCGTTGTGTTCTACTATGGGAACCTCACGCATCCGAGCGTGGACCCGCCTCGCATTGGCTTCGTGTCGCTCGTCCCACCGAATGCGGACGAGCTACTGCGTGACGCCGTCGGGCGCGCGGCGTCGGCACGAATGTGATACATGCGTATGTTACCCCTCAAGCATCTCGGGTGAGCGACAGTCCATTGACCCATGATTGCGAGCAGAATCTCCGGGGTTGCCGTCGAGTGGGCACTTGACTTCGATACTACAAATGTACTATTACTTCTTGTTCAAATCTCCAGTAACGGGCTCATTGCTCCAGAATCGGAGTGAGCGTCGGTACGTCGGACCCGGGGGCCCGTACACATGTAACTGTCGATTGTGGTCGTGACGAGACACGTCTCGCGGCCATTCTCTTAAGGTTCTATGACCAGGGTTGACCTTTCTACTCCCCACCTTTGCATGAGGGAGCCTGGAGCACGGATGGAGCCAGTCTTCTGCGGTTCCAAGGTTTGGCGAGACCACCACGTTGTGGTTCGCTTCTACGGGCTCTCCCACAGCCGGGTGGGTAGACACTCGGTCACGGTGCGTTCTGTCGATTAGATTTTGAAGTATAGACATGACTGATGCTTACTAGGTGACCAGGACCTACTCTCGCCCGAGGATGATCATCAAGTGATCGCCCTACCCACTCCGAGTCCGAGGCGTACACTGGGGAGAACGGCTGAATCGTGGCAACTTCTACCAACAGTCTCCTCAGGAAGCCGTTTAGGCCCCCAGGGGACACTAGGGGAACGCCGAATGAACACTTCGGACACCTCCGACGACGTCATGAGGGTAGATTGAAGGACGCGCCCCGTTATTCTGAGCAGGTTCGTCGGGTGTGACGGTAATGAGTTCGCCGTTCAACGCTTTACTAAACGCGCTGACCGTATAACTGCAGATCATGCCAGGAAGTGTGACCCAAGCTTCGTCCTCCGCTTGGCGCAGGCTATGCCCCATTAACGTCGTTCTGCCTATTCTGGTTCTGACTCTGCCTGCCTAGTGCATCTGAGAGGACCACTGTAGTCGCCGAGCTGTCCAGAGCTGTTGTACCGACATACAAAGGACCTCGTCTCGTCCACCCCGTGGCGTCTGGTATTCAACAAAGTGAGTGGTTCGGATTGTTTAGGGACCGTCGCTCAGCGTCATGTGGGTGTGCTGTGAGACTGCAGGCGAGAGCAGTATCTAATATGCCCATTTTCGCCGGACGTACACCCTTAAAAGATCGACTCGAATTGCTTTTTTCTCCAGAACCCGAGCCCCGACCCTCCCATCTCCCTCCCCCTCAAAGTCGACCCCTCCGCGCTCTTTCAACCCAACCGCGACTACCACTGTCAGTTCCTGGTGTTGCCACGAGTTCTACTCATACTCATTCGGGTTCCCTACAGATGTACATTCCTCCGAACGGCACCTATTTCCGCCTCGTGGGGAAGAAGAGCGGCCTCGCTATCTATTCTAACGATGCCAAGGAGCCCAAAGTCATGCATGCCGAGCTCCATCAGAACAACAAGGACCAGCTCTTCACCTTGATTCACGGGACCGGCGAGCGCGTCGGACTTTACGCCCTCAAGGGCTATGAAAGTCAGAAAGTGCTATTCTCCCGCTCCAAAGGCGAGCCGCCTGTGGGACACGTCGCAGGGAATGGTGACTCCGACGACAAGTATGTCTGTCTATTGCTATCTCTATGGCTCCCGCTAGATGTTTCCATTCGTCAATAGCTGGTTCAACATCGTCGTGGGCACCGGCCCTCGTAAGGGAGCCTTCCGCATGGTATTCCCGGCCACAGACACCGAGATCTACTCCAGCAAGCAGCTGGAGACGCGCTTCGGAAACCTGGAAGGGTACGAAGACTTCACCGACGCGTACTTTTACTTCGACTTCGAGGCTCCGGTAATCACCGGGGTCAAATTCGACCTCGACGCCGGGCGTATCGACGACAGCGTTCAGACCATCACACTCTTCACAGCCACTTTCGCGAACCACACTGGCGAGCATGTTGACCACGACTTCGTCTTCAATTCGTCCTACAAGGACAACTTCCGGTTCGCCCATAAGAGTGGGAAGTTCCCGCTCAGTCATGGAGCACTGTTCGAGAGTGAGCCGGTCTGAACACAACTTCTGCACTCACTCCCGGGGTGACTCTGGCGTTGAAACTCATGCTATGCTTACAGGTCGACTGCCATTCGTTTCCGGTGGCAAGATCAAACTGTCCTCTACGAAGGACATGTACGCCTTCGAGACCGAAGGGTTCAACAAGGTAGCTATCAACAAGAAGATCCCCACCAAGGTCCCTCCCGGGAAGACGGCCACGGGAGAAGTACAAATGAAGAAGGGCACCGTCAAGGTCCCCTTCACTATCAAGCTCGTATCCCCTGCAACTAACACGGAGACGGAGACTCGAGGCCTCTGGACGGGGGAGCTGTATTGGAACATGACGTACCCCGTTGAGTTCGCCTAGGCCGCAGCGTGCGGGTGTAAGTCGGCTTGCCGATTCGGATGACTGGAGGGGTAGTGCGGCGGAGAGGATGGACGTTCAACTGACCAATACAGTACGTGACAGGGTGCCATCGCGGGCGGAGGTTCATACGGCGATGTATTCGTTTTCTTGAAGTTTGGAGTGTTTGATCTGACTGTACATTATCATTCGGAATATGCGTATCCTTCTGTGTTCCGCGTCTCCCGACAATGATATCCTGGGGAAAGTGTTGTCCACACTCGGCCGGGCCACTGGTACGCTAATTCGAGCGCGACTGGTGGGCGTCTGATACTGTATCGTCGGCCATGGGCATTGCAATCATGTTCTGCCGGTGTTGCCAGCATTCATCCATGAGTTGTTGCACCTTGGACTACTGTTTGACAACGTACAAGAGGCGATGCTCTCTCCATTAACGCTAGCAGCCTGTCAGTCCGGACCCGAACATGTTACTACTCCTGGTAGTAGCTTCAAGTCACACGACAGATAGGACGTCCATATTCAGTTTTAGCACCGTTGACCGGGAACGCGTGTGAGGACGGCCTCCGTATCGGCTTCGTGCTCATGACTACTATCCTCTGTCCCGGTGCCAGCAAGGTCAACAGTCACACATACTATGAGGTCAAGAAGGACAGTCGCGACTGCACGCTTGGACGTTGGAAAAGTCTCCGGTGACCTTCTTAACGCCAGCATCGCAGACATTGCAGCTTATGCGACTCTCCGTTCCCCCACTTTCACTGTAGCCGCCGGGCTTAGTCAGTATCTCCTCGTACACGTACACCGCTACTCGGTTCAATCTCCTTAGTGTCCGAAGGCAGCGGGTGCTGCGGTACGGTCTTTCACTGCTATCGAGGAATGCTACACCCGGAGACCGAGCGGCGTTGAATGTTCGAGCAATACCGGTCGTCATCTGTCAAGATGGGCAGTAGTGCCCATCTTCTAGTACATCACTCCGTACGTGTTCGGCCAAGGGAACCGTGCATACCTGTAAGCCTCTCATGAGTCGGACGTCTATAAAAGACAGCTCGGCCTCAGCAATACCTCCGAGTCACGGATTTTCACTGCCTCCTTGCATCGTCGGTCCTCTAGAGCGGATGTCAAATTACAACTATGCCCCTGTGGGCTCCGATTGGGCCTACTCCACCACCTCCGGGAAGGTGAGTATTCAGCAGACTTGCTTGCGTATGGGACACCCACTAATTCATATTGCATGACTAGCTGTACATTCCTCCCTCCAACATCCGCTTCCGCCTCTTCGGAGGAAATAGCCAGCTCGTCGTCTACTCCGACGACAACCAGAAGCCTGAGGTCTCTCATAGCCAGAAAAGCGACGACCAAAATCAACTTTTTACCCTCACCAATGGCACGGGCGACCACGATGGTACATTCGCCATCAAAGGGGCAGCGAGCGGAAAGCTACTTGTCTCTCGCGCCGAAGGCGAGCCCAAGGTCGGACATGTCGTGGACGATGGCGAATCCAATGAATGGTACGTGACGCTAGCTCTGGTTGTAAACATAGCGTCGTCTGACGTCCCTGTCGTGTGCTAGCTGGTTCAACCTTGTTGCAAAGTGTTTGAATTCACAGGAAAACTCGGACCTGTTTCGCATCGTCTGCCCAGCAACGAACACGCAGATATACTCCAGCTCGCGAATGAATCCGCCATTCGGGAACTTACCAGCCAACCCGGACGTCGACGATTCGTATTTTGGTTTCACATTCGAGGACCTCGAGATCGACGCCGTCACATTCGCCCTCGACTCTCCCGCAAACAAGATCCTCGGCCCCATCCAGTCTGTAACTCTTCTCGCGGAGACGTTCACGAACAACACAGAGGAGTCTGTCGAGAAGACATTCTCGTTTGACGCCACCCACAGCTACACGTCCTGGTTTGTCTACCGCGACGGTTTCCCACTCCCTATCGGAAAGCAGATCAAATGTACGCTTCACTTCCTGGCACTTGCCATCGAGACTGACACAGCCGTTTGATTGGGTCGCAGGCAAACTCCCCACTCTCTCTGGTGGCGCAATCAAGTTGTTCGAAGAGGAGGCTTTATCACAATTCATGCTTGACGCCCCTGGCGCTCGACCCTTTCGGGCCCAGACTACTGTTACTGTAAGGCCTCACCAGACCGCCACCATGAAGGCAGCCGCGACAAAGGGCACTGTGACGGTCCCTTTCGTCATCAAGCTTTGCTCGCTCGCGACGGGAGCGGTGGTAGAGACCAATGGAATATGGTTTGGCGAGTCGCACTGGGATCTGACCTTCCCGGTTGACGTCGCCTGAGCGGCTTCGACAGCAGGTAGTAATCTTTGCGCAATATAGTGTTCTTGGAGCTCCCGGATTTTCTGTACTCCGAGTGCAGGATTGAACACTTTCGTCTCCATCAGACGGTAGCTGATGTGGTACTCACGAGCTCTCGTGACCTAACGTCGACACCTGTGCCCGATTCAACTGGCTGGACACTATAAAGGTCGACTCACCCCGTTACTCACCACAGGAGCTCTACTCCTACGCTCCCACCTGTCGCTCTCCTCATCGAACCCCGCACAACGTCTACTATGGTAAGCTCCCTACGTCGTTCGCAAGTCGGTTTCATACTCATATTCACTGTGAGACAGATGTACATCCCGCTCAACGGCATCTTCTTCCGCCTCGTCGGACGGAAGAGCGGCCTCGCCATCTACTCTAACGATGCCAAGCAACCCAAGGTATCGCACACCGAGCCCCATCCCAAAAGCAAGGACCAGATCTTCACCTTGATATACGGTACCGGAGACCGCGCCGGACTGTAGGCCCTGAAGGGTTAGGAGAGCCAGAAACTGCTGTTCTCCTGCTCCAAAGGCGACATTACGGTCGGACACGCCGCGGGGAACGGCCATTCCGATGATAGGTACGTCCTCTCGGTGCTATGACCGTCGCTCATTCTAAGCATAGCCTGTCCATAGCTGGTTCAAGATCGTCGAGGGCACCGGCGCCTGCGAGGGCGCCTTCCGCATGATCTTGCCCGCCTCGGGCACGGAGATTTATTCCAGCAAGCGTATAAACACGCGCTTCGGGAACCTTGAAGGCTACGAAGACATCACCGACGCGTTCTTCGAGTTCAGCTTCGAAACCCCCATCGTCAAGGAGGTCATATGGGACCTCGACCCCGCACGCATCGACGACAATGTCCGCACCGTCACGCTCTTCATGGCGTCGTTCACAAACAACATCGAGGATCCAGCCGAGTCCGAATTCTTGTTCAACGCGACCTACAAGGACAAGTTCCTCTTCGCACACCAGGACGGGAAGTTCCCTCCTGCTCATGGGGTGCTCTTCAGGAGTGAGTCAACCCCGCTACACCCTAACATCGGTCTTTCGTCCACACCCAGAGAGCGTTACTGATGCAACACGTTCGCTCGACAGGCGGTCTGCCCATCGTTTCCGGCGGCAAGGTCAAACTGTCTTCCAACAAGGACATGTATCCTTTCGATACCGAGAGCTTCAACCGGACGTCTATCCACAAGACGATCCCTATCAAGGTATCTCCGAACAAGACCGCTACCGTGGAGGTACAAGCCAAGAAGTGCATCGTCAAGGTCCCCTTCACCATGAAGCTTGTCTCTCCGACCACCAACACGGAGATGGAGACCATTCGCGGCCTTTGGATGGGGGAGCTGCACTGGAGCCTCACGTACCCTGTTGACGTCGCCTAGAGAGGGTCGCTCCATCCGCGATGTACAGGCCGTGGGATCTAGTCTTTCGACTCGTGGGAGGTTTTATCGTGGAGGTTGGACGTTTACCAGAGATGATGACAATACTCTACTTGTCCGTTTGGTGATATGGTCTCGATGGTGATGATGCTTGGATGAAATGATCTCAGTGTGGGCGACTCTGAAGACTCAAGATCTGCATACACCTCATGTACTACGCCCCTTGAGTGACTACGGCGCTACTCTGACTCAAGTAGTATGGGCGGCCAGGTCACGTGGGTCGAGCGCCCGCACTGAGCGCAATATGGTTGAATACCCTGCGGCTAGCGTCGTTCTCTGGTTCACCCATGCAAAATCCTTGCATATTGAGGGCTGAGCGCGACTTCTATCCCTATCACTTTCCTGAGATAGACGAAATCGACAGCTCGACAGGATAGTCTTCCGGCGTCGACAGCGGCTCGAAAGCATCGTCGGTCTGTAACTCGTTTCGTCTCGTCGCGGCTCGGGACTGGCATCCCCTTCTTGCCAGTGGGGTCTCCTGAAAACCTCAAGATCGCACGTTGACTTTGCCGGAACTGTTCACCTGAACTTTGTATGGGTGTGTTGTACGCAGGTCGATGAAAACAGCGCAAATTGAATACGTGGCACGTGTGACAACCTGCTCTTACCGGCTTTCTCGCTGATGTATATTCAGTCCCCTGCCAGTTCCTTGCATCCTGTGCATCTATCACTATCAGACGACTGGGATGCTTGGAAGTGTGGTAGCATTTCGCGAAGAGTTGCTGCAACACAGCCGCTACAGGCGCTATCATACTGCTGCCGCCGCCGGCGATCGCTCAGAGCCGCTCCGCTTGACATCGCTTCCCCAGGTGAGCCAGTGGCCGACGGCAGAGGGTACCATAAGGAGAAAGTCATCCACCCCTGTAAGTTGACCGTAGTTCGTCAACAAATGGTCTGTCGCATTCCTTCGTTGCGCAGAAGGCAACGAGCATACAGATACTCAGTCACGAGCGAGCGTCAGGAGGGATCCTCACACGATGGCGCGACGGGATATAACGCGTGGCTACCCAGCTTCTCAACTTCTGATCCTCCGCTTCATCCCGTGCGAGACTACGGAAGCCGACCAGATTGGACGTAACATGTCCACGGGGCTCGGTGAACAACAATGGCATCAAGCTCTGCAGCAGAAGCTACCGTAAAGGACGGACTTACGTTCGCCCCCCGGTCGCATTCGCTGAATGTACCGCCGTGCCCAATGTATCGTGCTTTCCTCAATCGCCGCTGCCGACCTTCTACGGCAGCTTCGACCTCCCTCCGCCGGCGGACCAGAGGGTTCGAATGACGTCTTGCATGGAAGCCGGCCTCGATCATGGGTTTCAACGACCACATGCTGTGAGCGAAGGTATGCATATGCGTCCTCGGCAGGCGATGCCCAGATGGCACCCTGTCGGTCTCTGTGCATCTCTTGGACAGCCTGCGTGACCCTCCGGACTGAACAACCCCCGCATGGGCGATGGTCGAAGGAATATAAGGCTGCGGCCTTTCACCCGCGGGGAGATGACGGCTCTGAGGAGTAGTGCTTACTATGCTGCTTACCGTGAGCCCGCTCCTAGCCCTTGGGGCTCTCGCTTTCATCCAAGGCTCCACGCTGGCCCTTCTCCGACCCGGAGTCGACTCGCACACGGGAAAACGAGCAGACGTCCCTATTCCCGATCCCGCCAGCCACGTTAACCTGTTCATCGGGACGACGGGCCCAGGACATGCTTTTCCAGGTACGCATCTCGGTGGGAGTTGAAGGCTTTTCTTACTATCGGCTGCTCCCCAGGAGTCACTCTCCCTCATGGGATGGTGAAGGTCGGATTGGACACGGATTCGCCCGACAATGTCCGTGAGATCATGTACACATCTCGTGCACCTGCTGATCGAGCTCCACGCAACTAGCACGCTGGATACGACTCTAACCCCTCGTTCTCCGTGACTGGTATCTCCCAGCTGCACGATGATGGCACAGGGGGAGTAAGTGATGGTTCCCTTCCTCCAACGAGCAGACCAACATTGACGGGACGCCTCGTTCAGTCTGTTCCGCTTTCTATCTTCAAGCTATTTCCGTTCGCATCGTGCGGAGGCGACAATAGATTTGAGATCTGCGCGTGCGACATCAATTCGCGGAAGGCGTCACGGAAAACATTGGCAGATGGTGCGTTGGTCGTTACTCGACTATACATGTCCATACTCATCGCTTTGTTGCAGGCTCCCCTGACGATGTTGCCGAGCCGGGCTACTTCGCAACAAATCTTGTGAGCGTCTTCGATGTACCCTTTTATGTCACTTGCCGACCAGCTGTCTCTAGTCAACAGACATCCGCATCGAGCTCACCGCGACCCGACGTGCCGCTTTACACCGGTATGCCACTTCCGCTCCATGCCTCTTTGTATTTTGAGGTAATGTGAAACGCCGACCGTGCCCTGTCAGCTATACGTTCCCATCGAACTCGACCATCCCAAGAATGGTCATTGATGTCACCAACGACGGGCAGCAAAGCAACTCCAACCCGATCGTACACATCACCCCGGAGACCAGCCGAGTCACCGGTAAGCGTGTCACAGACCCTGGAGAGACGGGCGTGGCGCTGATCATGCGGCGGATGCGCAGCGGGATCGACGTTCGCCGCCAGTTTCGGACCCGGAAACTACCGGGCATTCACTTGTGTGGACTTTAAGGGCGACGGATTTGACCTAGTATGTCCGCGTTCAATATGGTTTCATTGAAGCGTGCTGGAAGGGGTTCATTGTATGGTATTGGCAGGGAAAGCCAGTCGAGTATGGCACATACTTAGGCAACTCGCCTATCAGGGGCCTGGTGAATGGCCACCAGGAATACACTGGTGCGAACACATCTCTCTATACCGTATGTCATTCGCTTACCGGTTGTGCATTTTAGGCTATCGTAGCGAGCTCGGCGCTCTTGTTGGATTCAAACCAAACGCAGACGGTATGTGCGACCGTCGTCTGCAAATTACTCACGCACCTCTCATTGTGCCCTTTGTTCGCGACCACAAGGAGAGACGAAGATCTACGCGCGCGTGGGCATGTCCTTCATCTCCACAGAGCAGGCGTGCAAGAACGCGGAGTCGGAGATCCCCGACTTTGACTTCGACGGTACACGCGCGGCCGCGCGCGCCGAATGGAACGAGCTTCTGGGCCGCATTCAAGTCGATACTGAGAACGTCGACGACGACACAGTCGAGTTGTTCTACTCGTCTTTGTACAGGACCCATATCTCTCCCGCCGACTGTAGGTGATCGAACTATCACGGACGTGGTCGTGAATAGCTGACGGACTGCGCAGATACTGGGGAAAACCCACTATGGGAGTCTGACGAGCCGTACTACGACTCGTTCTACTGCAACGTAAGCCTTACAAGCCCCGAAGTGTCACAAGCACTGACACCACTAGCGATCTCAACAGTGGGACACATTCCGCACCTTGTACCCGCTTTTCTCCCTCCATGATCCGGAGAACTTTGCGCGGATCGTCCGCGGCATGATCAACATCCAGCAACATGAAGGTAAGTGCTCATGCCGTACGACGCTTGTGCAACGGCCTAGTAATGACGGCGTACGCACATAGGTTGGCTCCCCGAGTGTCGCGGCGCTACCGCTAAACAGTGGATACAGGGCGGAAGCGGTCAGTACACATTCATTGTGGGTATCAAACAATTTCTGACATCGTAGATATAGACGGCGACCCGATCCTTGGAGAGTTCTTCGTCAAGTATGCTTACCAACGTTTGTCTCTGTGTAGCGAGCTTTGATGCTGACCGTGATGCGCCCATGATAGATTCGCCGACCAAGCGGAGTCCCTCGGTGTCAAGTCCGAAGCCCTGTACAAGGCGTTGCTCGCCGACGCAGAGGACCAGCCTCCAGACTGGAATCTTCAGGGACGGCAGGTCAACGTGTGGAAGGAATTCGGATATATTCCCCAGGACCTCGTCGAGCCTGGCGGGGCGAACACCAAGCAGGTGTCGAGGGCGCTCGAGGTGTGTCTGCTCATTTCTGTCCGTTAGAAGATATGTCTGAGCCCACTGTGTTCGTTCAGTACGCCTTTGGCGACTTTGCGATCTCCCAAGTGGCGAAGGCTTTGAACAAGACAGAGGATGGCAAGAAGGTAAATATGGCCTCCAGGCTTGAATGCGATCAGGAGGCTCAGACGTTGCCGCAGTACGCTAAACGCGCTGGCAACTTCGTAAACCTCTGGAACCCGAATGTGACTGCTTCGGACGACCCTTCCATCGTTGGCTTCGTGCAGGTACGTGAACCTCAGCAATGGTGCTTAGGGAGGCTTTTTGAATAGTGTATCTCCCATCACTAGCCGCGCTTTTTTAACGGTACCTTCGGCTTCACGGACCCTATCCACTGCAGCCCCAACGACCACAGCGGGCAAACGTGTTTCCTGTTCAACCAGAACTTCGACGGGTTTTACGAGTCATCGCCCACCGTCGTATGTATCCTTGTCTGCAAGCGTGCTGTGGACTATGCTCATGCGATGATGCAGTACTCTCAATTTGTCCCGCAAGACACGGCGAAGTTGATCGAGCTCCAAGGCGGCCCGGACAAGTTCGTCGCTCGTCTCGACTACATCTTTGACAAGGTATGCACGCTTTGGCGATTTTAGTCGACGTCGAATTGTTCGACTGATGCGTGTTCGCGAATAGAATTACTTCGACTCTACGGACGAGCCGTCGCAGCAGATCCCGTTCATGTACCACTACGCCAACAAGCCCGGCCACAGCACCCAGCGCTCGCGGCAGGTGCTGGCGCAGCACTTCAGCACCGCGCCAAGAGGCCTCCCTGGCAATGACGGTACGCCGCCATCTATTCCTATCGTTTCACTCACTAACCCCGACCGATGTAGATTCTGGTGCGATGGCGAGCTACGTCGCGTTCTTCCTCGCGGGCTTGTACCCAGTACCGGCCACGAAGCAATACCTCCTCTCCTCGCCCTTCTTCCCCAAGATCTCGTTCTTTAACCCCGCTTTTAACACAACTACCACCATCGTCGCTCGTAACTTCGCCGGAAACCCCGTCAACGGCACTGGAGGGACCGTGTTCGTTCAGGTACGTCCTCTCTGTTACCCTGGGCGCGGATGCAGGAGACTGACGCACAGCACAGAACGTGACGATTGACGGCAAGCCGGCGAAGTCGAATTGCTTCCTCGAGTGGGACGTGTTCCAGAAGGGCGCGACCGTGGAGCTCACGCTCACGGACGACATCGAGGTCTCGTGCGGGAATGGCGTCGATGCTCTCCCGCCGTCTCTCTCGACCGGCGGCTTCGATTGAGCTCCTGCATGATGCTTCTGGACGATTTCGTTGAAGACTTTAGGCACTCATCTTGATTATGTGCCGTGCATACGAAGCATTAGCGCATTTTTCCCATCATTGTCTTCATACATGTCAAGGCTACGCCAGAGGAATATATCGGATTTACGTCATATAAATCACCCCCTCGCGGCAGCGGCAGGACTGCATTGGCCGCATGTATGCCAATATGAAGACTCGAAATCGGGCAGAGGTTTGTGCCGGTATGGGGGGATGGCGCTCTCAGCAGTGAATCGCCTTCGCACCGCCGCCTTAGGCCTAGTCGTCGAACACGCGCCATCCCCGTGCCGTCAGAGGCTTGTCATCATCAGCGCCCTCCTTCCCCGCCTCCGTCACGAAGGCGCTCTCGAAACACTCGGTCTGCGCTGAGAGCCAGTCCCACAGCGCCTCGCCCGCGCCGCGCGCGAGCAGGGTCGGCGGCACATCTTCCGCTCTGCCCCTGGACGAAAGGAGCTGTGAGGCAGCTGGTCAGAGAGCGCCGGGAGCGGTTCATGCCGTACAAGGACTGAGATGTACCTTGCCGTTCATGTGCCCCGCGCGAGGCGCTGTGGCTGCGAAGAGCGGGAGGACGACGCCTTTGGAGACGTCCTGCGAGAATAGGCTCTGGACGTTCCACTTCAGTAAGCCTCGCGATACGGGAAAGGCGTAGGTGAGGGTATATGGCGTACCCGAGTTACGGCGCTGAAGCCTTGTAAGTGTCGTCCCAACTCAGTAGAGACGTTTCCTGCATGGAGGGCTATATCAGGCTAGCAGAGGGACCCGTACCAGGCGATGCACGCGCACCTGAGTCGATGGCGAGGGAGGCTATCCCTTGTTCCGCGTACTGGTCGGCAAGCTCCTTCGCGAACAGGAGGTTCCCCTGGATAGCAGCGCTCAGCAAGGCACACCTCCCACAGTCTGAGAGGCGACCCCGCCGGAAACGGTGGCTCACCAATTTCGACTGCCGATACAGCGCCGCCGGGGAGCACCGCCTCCGCACGGGGCCGTCCATGAGCGTGGTGTAGTCGATGTGAGACGTCGCAGGGAGCGCGCATGTGTAGTGCACTACGCGTATGCTATTGCTCTGCGCGGTTGTCTTGGAAGTAGCGAGGAGGACGGGTAGGAGGAGGCGGGTGAGGTAGAAGTGCCCGAGGGTATTCACCCCGAATTGGAGGTCATAGCGCTGCTTGGTAAGGAGGGCCACTGGTGGACACATAACCGCTCTGGCGTGCGTGCGGGACAAGAAGGGGTAAATTTTGTACAGAGGGAGGATAATAGGAAGACAACGTACGCGTTATTCATGAGTACGTGGAGGTATTTCTCGCGTCTACTTGACGGTCAGAGATGATTAGCCCGGTCTTGAATACCCTGTTAAAACACTTGTCGAACAACCCGTACCTCATGAACTCATGTGCAGCACGTTGAATGGAGCGTAAATCAGAAAGATCCAGCGGTAAGACCTCGATTGCTTCAGGAATCCTGCGAAGCTGGTCGAGAGCATCCCGTCCGCGCTCACGGTCTCGACTTGTAATATAGACCTTTGCGTTGCGCCGTAGCAGAGTCTACGACGGCGAGTATGGGGATTCACATAACACCAAGTCGGTGAGCAACTGACCTTGGCGATGGCGAATCCTAGAGATGCGCTTCAGGATGGAACAGAGACAACTAGCTCGAGGTTTTGTGTAAGGACGTACCAATGCCGGTGTTACCTCCTGTAATGAGGAAGACCTTGCCCGACTGATCGGGGACATCATCTACAGACCAATACTCTCTTCGAACGCTCCAGGGGACCATGATTGAAAGTGCACAGAGAGATGGCTTTCTCGGGACTGGCTATCCACTCCGAGGATATTTGAGTGAAAACAATCTCAAACGAACAGCGCCGACGGGCGACTAGGCTATGAGAAGATGCGCCCGTTCTTCCAGCGATATGCGACAAGACCATGAGCCGCTCCGTAGGTCGACACGGAGTCACCGGGGTCATTTAGTGCGTTTACAGCGCTACTTTATTTCACGATGCTGTGGCAAATTATCACTGGCTTGAGGGGTATTCCAGGGGCGCAGGCCCAGGACAGACGGCCTCACTTGCATCGGGCATCTATGTGATTACGCATGCCTGAGGGAGCGTCGCGTCCTAAACCACAACGCTCTGTAATCATGTTGAGCGCCGAGAGCACGAGAACACAGCATCATAAGACAATCGTGCACCTTCAAGAGACCGCTGGGACTCACCCCGAGCGCCCGACGACGTTCTTGAACATAGCGTTTAGGCCAGTGTCATCCCGGATGGGCGCGAGTCTCGATTATGCGAAGACATCCTGCCACATCTTTTAGCAGGACAGACGGCTCTTATCGGACTGATAATTTGTACGGCGTCCAAGCAAGAAGTGGAGATGAATACTTGAGTACCAGGTACCCAGGTACTCAGGGTACTCAGCAAGGTACTCAGGTACTCAAGGACCGGCGCTAATAGTCACGAGCGCCATTTGGCGGATTAACAGGGCGCCTAAAATTCGCCTCTATCCTTTTACCCACCGCCTCCATCTTCTGCTCGTCATGCAGCAATGACAGTGTTGCGCATACAATCTGCGTTTGCCTTCCGAGAGTGCGAATAGCAACTCAACGCTGCAACGCAGGTATGCAGCTTCTGGAAGATGCATCATACTCTGCTGATTTCTTCAACCCCGGTCTGGTGATCAGGCTTCATCTACTTCCGGCTTCTCACCGCAGCCAAGCGCAGCTGCGCAATCGTCCCGCTGTAGAGCACGAGGTTTCGTGAGAAGAATTTGGTACGTGGGTGGCCTTGTTCAGAGGATAGAAGGTCGCACATCGTAAGCGGTGCCAAGCACAGAATCGCACAGCAGCTCGCGAGCACATACACTGCGATGTATAGGACCGGCGGTGAACACTCAGATATCGCCATTCAAATTCACCACCAGCGTCCGCGCGAATATGATACGTTCACGATTGGTTCACAGGCACAGCCGGACACGCCATCTCCACGCTGATGCTGGTTACTACCGGGCGCTGGCGCTGTATCGCCTTTTCCAGGGGGTCCCGGAGATGGACTATATATCCTCGCACGCGTTCTCGGCCCATTCTCCGCGACCTCCGCACTTCTGCAAGCCTCCCAGGGCCTACGCCCTCTTCGATCGTCTGCCTTTTGTCTTCGCGTCTGACGACCTCTTGTTCTCTCTTTGTGGCCCTCGCCGTCAGGCCTCCCCTCGCTCACTTACACTATGTTCGCGCACACCTGGTGTGCACTCCACGTTCTCGTCTGGGCCGCGCTCGCCTCGGCCTCCGTCCTCCCTCAGAGGCTGACCCCAAGAAAAGGCGCTATCACTCTTCCGTTCACCAGATACCCGAAGATTGGAGTGACCGCCCGAGATGACGGTGGTGGGGACGTGGTGGGCGGGAAGGTCGGGCTGGGAGACCAGCAGGATCTGTGAGTATTGCTATGGACGCGTTCGCGCGCGGTATACCGACTGCGGGCGCAGTTTCTACAGCGTTGCAGTAACCGTCGGATCCACTACCACTTCGGTGAATCTCGGTACGCGCGCTCTGACTACGAGGTCATAATGCTGCGTTCATCTCACGCTGAACGTCGCGCGCCCTCGTACGATAGACACCGGGTCCGCAGATCTGTGGGTCATTACGGATGCGTGCCAGACGGCGGAATGCAAGCAGTCGAACGCCCCACGTTACGACGACTCGAAGTCATTCCGGCCCAGTGGCGGAACGGTGAACCTCAGTTTCGGTGACTCTGTGACTGGTACCCACGCGAACGGTCCCGTCGGTCGCGATACGGTCACGCTCGCCGCGCTCACGCTGGAAAACCAAACTCTGGCCGCGGTCACCGATACGAACAACTTCGCGGTGTCGAGCGGAGGAGCAGGGATTCTCGGTCTTGGGTTTCCTGCTCAGAGGTGACGATGTTCGCTATGTCGAAGATTCCCTCTCTAACGTACCATCCGTTCAGTTTCGTCCAAGCGGGAGCTATTAACGCGGAGGTAGGTTGATTCGATGCAAACGCCTGCGCAGCGCCCATACTCACCACTCAAATAACCGCAGATCAAGAATACCATCGGCACCGACACGTTCGTGGAACAGACAACGAACTCGGGCCCCATCGTCCCACGCCTCATTTTGCTGGACGAGATCGACGACCCTCTTTTTTCGGTCTGTAGTCTGGCGTCCCAGGCTTCTTGACCCGTTCTCACCCTCTCGTAGATCACGTTGCAGAGGGACACCATCGATGTGTCGGGCGAAGGCCAGATTACCATCGGCGCCCTGCCCGAAGGCGTGGATAACTCGTCGATCACTTGGGTGCCAGTGCGGCTGTACGATCCTAGCAATGGCGGTCTGTCGCCCCCGTCTTTCGCTGCGGGCGAGGTCTACCCTCTGTAAGTGCGTTTCAGTGGTGTCGCGTGTGATTGACCACTCACGCGTCGCGCGTAGTCGATGGGAGGTACTACTCGACGGCGTCTTCCTGGACGGCAAGAAGCTGGCAGACTCGACCCAGCAAGCAGAGGGGATCCCCAACCCATCCCTCTCCGCGCTAATTGACACGGTACGCACATACACTACATCGTCTCCTCACTACTGTACTCACGAGAAGGTAGGGCAACTCCTTGATCCGCGGCCCGAACGACGTCGTCGTCAACATCCTCAGCGCCGTCTCCCCAGCCTTCGCCGCAGACCCCAAAGCAAGGCCTATCCTCCCCTGCTCCGACGCGCACACCCTCGCGTTCCAGATCGGAGGCAAGCTCTTCCCCGTAGACCCGCGCGACTTTGTTGCCCAAGGTCCTACCTCCGCGGACGCGACCGGGGAAGTAGTGTGCGCGGCGGACAACGTCGTGGGCACGGACGCGCCGCGCTCCGGGGCGCTCTTCAGCTGGAACTTGGGCGACCCGTTCTTGAAGAGCAATTTGGTTGTGTTCTACTATGGGAATTTGACCCATCCGAGCGTTGACCCGCCCAGAATGGGGTTCATGTCCCTAGTGCCGAGCAATGCGGACGATCTGCTCGACGACGCGGTGGACGACGCGCAGAAAGCGGGCGGGAACTTTGAGAGTACGTTTCCCTGCCTGCAATGGTGCACCGGGCGAATGCTGATGGATATGTTGGTATGTGCAGGCACGTCTGACGCTGCGCCCACGGCGAGCAGCCTCATCCGCGAAGGCGCAACCGAGAGCGCGGCAAAGATCACGCAGACGCCCGGCAGCCAGCCTACGGCGACACAGACCAATGCCTCGGGCAACGGCGCGCAGGCGCCGAATCCCACACAACCCAACGCTGGCACGTCGTCGTACCGGTACGGGCAGTCCCAGCGCGGAAACATCCTTACCGTCGTCCTGCAGTCCATCGTCTCGCTCGCCTTCTCGCTTGAGCTCCTATAGCCGCTTTCCCTCCCTTTGTTCTGATTCTGTCTGACTGTACTGTCGCTTTCGTTGTTTGACTCTCTGTCGCTGATGTTGTTGTGGAAGTGCACGCTCGTTTCGCACGTGGGATGATGTCGATGTCAGTATATTATCGGGCGCGCATATTGTCGTAGTGTTTGCGATCAGGACTCCTAGTCGGACTTTGTGATAAACGCATGGATTAGCTATACCCTCCCTATACACGACCCACTTTGACAATGCCTTGTTTCGAAGCCTGGCACGAACTCGTGACGACAAGGCCCACATTCCTGTATTATTCGTCGACGCCCGACCATGGAGTACGTCGTGATTTGGATCGCGACACATGGCTTCAGAGCTTGTGGATGTACAGACTGCCCTAACGGTACATGCTAAAGGGTGGGTGGTTGTCCAGTACTGCTCGCGGCCGTCCTGAAGCTCACTCACACTCGGAATTGGAGTCGTAGATGGCACAATCATAAAGAAAGGTAACATTCCAATACACCGAACGCAAGAACACCCTCCTGTCCCTCCTACCACTCCGAGCCCTCTGCGTGGTCGATGCGTCATCCTGCAATCGCGCTGTCCTAGGAGAGCTGGACGGGGTAGGTGAGGTCGGAGATGACCCTGCCAGACCACTGGCCCGTGGTCTGAACACCGATCCCACTGTTCTCCATGGTCGAGTCGATGGTGAAGGGGACGACGAGAGTCCCGGCCGCCCCGGTAGGCGTGACGGTGGCCGTCTGGCCCGGTTTGACGGTGGCCTTGACGTCGGCGGTGAATGTTTTCGGGAAGGACTCCTGGACGCCGAAGTGAACGGCCGTCTCGTTCTGGTCAATCTCGCCATTGCGGCCATTCAAGGTCGGAAGATGGGCTATCATGAACAGTACGGGGGTGGCAGTAAGTGCCTGATCGCAATGCGACTCGATTCGCGATAGGAATACCGCTGGAAGACTCACCGGAGAAGGGGGTGCCCGTCGGGATGGGGAAACCCCCACGATAGATGAACACCGAGGTAGTAGTGAACTCGCGTACGATGTGGAACGTATGCTCGACGGTCTCCTTGCCTTCGTTCGTGAACGATTCCGGGGCCAGAGTGAAGGGCACGACGGCACTGATACCGTGGTCGAGATCGAACGTGACAGCCTTGATCTTGACCGCCTCAAACTCGAATTTGAAGTACGTAGCTGCGAAGTGGATGTCTTGAGGCATATTGCCAAAAGGCGGGGTCACGGACGTGCCGGAGTAGAGGACTGTTGCGGTGGAGGGGGCCATGATGCGGAATGCGTCGGAGTCACCATTGACACCCTGGCTAAACAGAAACCAGCTGCGAAGTGAGCATGATCAGCTTGGTCTGCACGGGCTCCCATGAATCGATAGCGCACGACATACTTGTCGTAAAAGTCGCCGTCGCCTCCGATATGCCCGACTTTGGGTTCCTGCTTAGTGCGGGAGAACAGGACCTTTCCGGAGTCCTTGCCCTTGATGGCGTAGGCCCCCGCGTGTTCCTTGACGCCATGAAGGAGGGAAAAGAGCTGGTCGCTCTCCCCCGGTTTGGCATGCCACACGTTTGGCTACTTCGAGTCGTTAGAGTATATGGCGAGCCCACTGTCCTTCCCGATGAGGCGGAATTGGAGGCCTTCAGGGGGAATGTATGTCTGCGTAGAGCACTCAGAGTTGGGTGTGAATCCGTAAATTAGCACGATGAGTGAACCTACGCACCGTCATGGTGAATTGGGAGTGCGATTTACAGAGTTGGGGTGGATGGCGAGTCTGCTTTGGCTCTCCGTGCCGTGAATCCATTTTATAGAACCTACGAGCGGCATGTATTGACGCTCCCTTCAACGGTGGTCACTACTAGGGCAAACAAATTGCACATACGACACCGGGGCGGGCCTCGAGTGCCAAGGCCGAGCGAAATGCCGACGCTCCCATGTGACGGTGCATCATTCCCGCGAGGACATTCCTGAGGCGCATCACGACGTCTCAACACCCACTTGAAGCTCTTCGGGACCCTACCAGGCAGCGCGATCATGAAGGGCCGTTTATTACGGTAGAGCCTGCATCTAGAACTTGGTGCATGAGCTAGCGCATGACCGGTCAGAAGACTGATAGCAATGCGGTTTCTGACAGTGGTGGCAGCCGATATAGAGAGGGCGCAGTACGTACTACATCTCGAGTTGAAGTTCTCGATAATGCCCGGTGGCACCTGTCATTGCGCGGTACAGGATGCAGGCAGCGGGGCCTCGGTGTGACTCAAATCTACACCTCCAAACACCGAAACCGTTGCCACACGAGACGGCCCTTGCATGGAGTTGATTTCCAATTCCATGGCTAGTACCAACAGGTGGCAAGAGGCGAACGTTTGAGCGGCAGCGGTGGCGAATAGGGCCAAATAGTGTGTTCCATACCCAGGGAATATCCGGCCCGTGTTCGGGCAAGCATATGGCCGGCGGGTTCCTCCCATGAGGGCGTCAGTCATTCGACGACTAGTCTGGTTCACTTCAAAGGGGGCCCGGGGTAGATACCGTAGGTACCGGCCAACGCTCGCTGCTTACATTAGCCACAATTCGATCTCCGAAGCACGTCTCGGTATTAGCGCTCCACGTATGTATAGGACTCTGCGTCGCTTTCAGGCCGAACTTGGTGCTCAGCACGTTTTCGTCTTCGCTTCTCGTCTGCAATTCCTAACAGAGGATTATTGCTAAGAACCCGTGGGTTATCATCTGGGTTGACTGACTCCATGACACTGCGGGAAGGATTCACACTGGTTCGCACTGTTTCTAACACCTGTCCGCGCCAAATCAATGTTCAAAACGCCTGAAATGGATACAGTTGTAGAAATTGTATAATTGAATCACTGTTATGTACACCTCTGACCAGTGTTCCCGTTCGTGGTGTTTTGAACACCTCTGGATATATTGCATTATTTGGACTGTTGCAAACACTTGTAGTGGTCAGAGGTGTTTTGAACAGCTCAACTGTTTCGTCTGTCTCCCGCTGGCGCTTATTGACTCACCCGCACTTAGAAGGTTACCTACCAAATTTGGTAAGCTGCGACCTGACGTCACATAATGCTTGGTATTTTCACGACTTGCATCTGCTCGTGGGGACTTCACGACTTGAGCTTGTACCACCATCACCCCCGTCCTCGCTGCTTGGGCTAGTTGCTCTTGCTTACCCACTTTACTCTTCTCTGGGCTGGTGTGGGACTCCAGCTCGTAAACAACTCGCAGGGCCAATCTGACACGACACGCGGTCTTCCACAACGTCCACGTTTACATTCCCGTACATAGGCGGCTCAGGACGTTCAACCGGCAATCTCTCGTGGGCTGTGAATACCCTCGAACACCTGAGGACAACGCTGTGAAATGTAGCCAGGTGCGTTTATCGACGTTGCAGGTGAGTATATGCGGCTTCACTGTGGCTGTACGACCCTTTGACCGGCCTATGTATCTCCGTCGCTCTTCAAGACCGCTCGTAAGCTCGCGCGCACCCCGGAATGACTGGAATGGTCCCAATGGAAGTCGAGTGAAGAAGGTACGTTGCATGTGCATGACCGCGCGCTATGCAGTACTAAACCGAGAACGCGTACCCGGGCGGTCCCACACGTCCTCCCTCGCCCGCGCCTCCCGCGCCCGCGTGGTTACGCACCGCGCGCTCTCCCATTAAGGATTGGACTTATTCTGGCCCACCGACGCTTGCTGACGGCCCCGACGAGACGATGTTTGTGCGATACAAGGTGGGCTGGAGGCAAAGGAGTAAGACCGCCGGCCTAACGCTCGAGTGTACATGAGCTATAAGGTGAGCACAGCAGTATCCCACCGTCGCCCGCCCTCCTGAATGGCATACGAAGTCGCGCTCATGGTTCATGCATCATGACTGCGCCCGCTACCGCCGCGCGCAAGCAGGTGAGTGTCAGTGAGGCGCGTCCCTCACAGCGGCCGCGAGCAAATAAGAGCGGTGGACAGCACTGGTAGGGGGAGGGGGGAACATGTTTCTGCTGTTTGTGATGTACATACATATCCTGACTTGATAATATACGGATTGTACTTCACAATGCAGCGGGGTGTGGGCGACATGGCTATGGAGTGTCTATTACAAGGATACCCAGTGTACTTCACACTCTGTTGACATGTTGAGAACACCTAACGGCAGTGTTGTGCACACCTGCCCAAAAATATGCGGAAAATGTGCGAAACAATGACAGCAGGTGTCCTACACACTCCCGAGCACTACCTAAATGTCAACTTGAGGTGTTTGATACATTTTCGCCGAATATCCTACGAACACCTCCGGAAAACGTGTGCTACAGTCACAAGCAACGTGCGTACACCGGCGTTCGGAACACCTGTGAAAATTGTGAATCCTTCCTGCAGTGATGAGCATCGAGTCGGGTCAGAAGCCAGTAGGCCAAAGCGCCTGAGGGAGATACACGGATTCCGCACTCGAGCGTCACCGCGCCGTGACCGAGCCCGTAGCCACCTCTGCCATCGCTCGGCAACGTCAACTTCAGGAGCACGACCCCAATACCCGCATGCGGTCCGGTACCCCTACCCAGTCACACAAACAAACAATTCAACAAAGTTGTTGCTGTCAGCAATGCGGTCCTTGCCCAGAGGTAACGATGCTCGCCATGTCAAAGCTTCCCGGGCCCTCTCTGACATTACCCTTGTTCAGCTTCGTCTAAGCGGGAGCTCCTAACGCGGAGGTCGGCGTATCTCAATCCGAAGGCGCGCTCAGCGCCCATAATCGACAAGGAAATTCTCCTAGATCAATAAAAACCTTCGGGACCAACACGTACATGGAACAATCAGCAAAATCGGGCCCAATCGTCCTACGGCTAATCTTGTTGGACGAAATCGATGGCCCTCTTTGCTCGGTGATGAGACCCGCCGCGGCTTCGATTGCTCGTCCCGTTCTTATCCTGTTTAGATCACGCTGCACAGGGACACCATCGACGTAATCACCATGGGCGCACTGCCCGAAGGTGTGCTCAACTCGTCGATTACTTAGGTGCCAATTCGGTTGTAGCAATGGCGGTCTGTCGCCCTCGGACTTCGCCGCCGGTGAGATCTACCCTCTGTAAGTGCAATTTGATGGTCCATGCATGACCGATTACCGACTCGTCGGATGTGGTCGCTCGGAGGTACTACTCGACGGCGTGACCATTGACGGCCAGAAGCAGGTAGACTCGACGCAGCAAGCACAGAGGATTCCCAATCATTCCCAATCCCTCACTCTCCGCGCTGATTGACACGGTAGGTGCCCTTCGTAAGTACTTGCACACACTCGCGTTCCAGATCGGGGGCAAGCTCTTCCCCGTCAACCCGCGCGACTTTGTTGCCCACGGTCCTGCCTCTGCGGACTCGGGCGGAGACGTCGTGTGCGCGGCGGACAACGTCGTTAGCACGGACGTGCCGCGCTCCGGGGCGCTCTTCAGCTGGAACTTGGGCGACCCGCGAAGAGCAATCTGGTCGTGTTCTACTTTGGGAACTTGACACATCCGAGCGTTGAGTCGTCCAGAATGGGGTTCATGTCGCTCGTGCCGGGCAATGCGGATGATCAGCTCGACGTGCAGCAGGCTGGCGGGAACTTCGAGAGCACGTTTCCTTCTGCGCAATGGTGCGCCGGGCGAATGCTGATGCGTACATGGGTATGTGCAGGCACGTCTGACGCTGCGCCCACGGCGAGCAGCCTCATCCGCGAAGGCGCGACCGAGAGCGCGGCGAAGGTCACGCACACGTCGTGCAACCAGCCTACGGCGACACGGACAAACACCTCGGGTAACGGCGAGCGGACGCCAGACCCTACGCAGCCCAACGCTGGCACGTCGTCGTACCGGCACGGGTAGACCCAACGCGGGAAGATGCTCACCGTGGTCCTGCAGTCTATCGTCTCGCTCGCTTTCTCACTTGAGCTCCTATAGCCGCTCTCCCTCCGAGCTCCGTTCTGATATCGCCTATGTTGTCGCTGTGTTCGTCTGACTCTATCGCTGTTGATGTGGAAGTGCTCCCTCGTTTCGCACTTGGGATACTGTCTATGTCTGGAAACTAATACTGGGCTTACGCACTGTCGTAGTGTTTGCGATACGGACTCCTCGGACTGTGTTATGAACGTATGGATCGGCTATTCCTCTATACATGTCATGTTCTAGCATGGGACGCGGAATTTCAGAGCTTGCCGACGTATATGGTGCTCTTATGCTGCATGCTCGCGGGTGGGTGGTTGGAGCGTAAGACAAGGTGCGGCGTGTACTCGTCTTTGTAGTATCGCGGCATCTGGCGACACACCGGGGTCTGTTTTATTGAACGGCGGGGGTATTACTATCGCTTTACAGATTCAGTGTGCAGTTCTCAGCGTTCACGGCCGTCCTAAAGCTCACTCGCAGTCGAAATTGGGGGACATAGACACGACAATATCATCTTCAAGAACTGGCCACATTCCGATACACTGAGACATATGAGCACTCTCCTGCCACTCCTACTACTACGGGCTTCTCTGCGCAATCAAAGCGACAACTTGCGGCCACGCTGTCCTAAGAGAACTCGACGGGGTAGGTGAGGTCGGAGATGACCCTACCGGACCACTGGCCCGTAGTCTCAACCTCAATCCCACTGTCCTCCGTGATCGAATAGATGCGGAAGGGGAGTATGGCAGTGCCGGTTCCACCGGTCGGGGTCACGGTAGCCGTCTTGCCCGGTTCGATAGTGACCTTGACTTCGGCGGTGAAGATCCTCGTGAAGCACTCCTGGACCCCGAAGTGGACCTCTGTTTCATTCGGCTCGTACACCACTTTGGTGTTCTTCAAGGTCGGGAGATGGACTAGTATGTGCCACAACCCGCAAGGCACGGTGAGCACAAGATCACAACGCACTGCGCAATGTGGATATTGCTCAAACACTTACCGAGGAAGGGTGTGCCTGTCGGGATGGGGAAACCCTCGCGGTACATGAACAGCGAGGTGGTAGTGAACTCTCTGACGATATGGAATGTATGCTCGATGGCCTTGTTGCCCGTGTTGGTGAAGGACTCCGGCGTAAGAAAGACGATCGTGGGCCCGACAATGATACCACCTTTCTCAAACTTGACAGCCTTGATCTTGACCGCCTCGAACTCGAACTTGAAGTATGTGGCTGCGAAGTGGATGTCTTGAGGCAGGTTGCCAAACTGCGGGAGCACGGACAGGCTCGAGTAAAGCACCGTTCCGGTGGAAGGGGCTATGATGCGGAATGCGTCGGAGTCTCCGTTGACACCCTCGCCAAATAGGAACCAGCTGCGAAGTTGGGATTATTAGCTCAGCCTCGTGCGGGCACAAATAAATGTATGCAGGACGACGTACTTGTCGTCGAACTGGCCGTCGCCTCCGATATGCCCGACCTTAGGCTCCTGCTTAGTCCGGGAGAAGAGAACCTTCCCGGACTCCTTGCCCTTGATGGCGTAGGTCCCCGCATGTTCCTTGGTGCCGTGAAGGAGGGAAAAGAGCTGATCGTTCTCCCCGGGCTTTCCGTGCGACACGTTGGGCTTCTTCGAGTCGTTGGAGTAGATGGCAAGCTGACTGTCTTTGCCGACGAGGCGGAAGTGAAGGCCTTCAGGGGGAATGTACATCTGCGTAAAGAAAACGGAGTTGGGTGTGAGTCGGGAAATGGGTGCAATGAACGAGTACACCCACTGCCATGGCAAATTGTGAGCGCGGTTTACAGACTTGGGGTAGTGGGTGAGTCTGCTCTGGCCCTCAGTACGGGTGGCACATTATATAGACCTGATGAGCGGCATGTATTTTTGCGTCGTTCCAGCGAGGTCCACTGTTGAAGCGGATGGGTTGCACAAACGGAGTTGAGGCGGGCCTCGAGTGCGAAGGCCAAGCGACCGCCCGATGCTCCCAGGTGACAGTGAGCCATTCTCAGGAAGACATCCTTACGTCTCATGACGACGTCTCAGCACCTTCTTAATGTTACTACTCGGGACTCTACAAGTTACATCTGGCAGAGGAATGAATGGCGGAGTAATGTAGGGCCTGCACCGGTTCCATGGCACTTTGGTTCATGTCCGAGATACGGTGTAATACATAAATAATGTCGGCGAATTTGGGGTGCATGTACAGAATGCGTGATATACCCTGTAATGGGTACTAATATGTTCTTGAATTCCAGTTTTGCAGGGTGCCAATACATGCAGGCTCGTGGGCGACAAAGGTATCTCGGGCTCGGTAAAACTACGAGGTACAGAAACATGAGGTAAAACACGAGCTTCTAGGCATGGTGGTCGCCCGTAGTGGCTGCCATAAACCGGGATATTGTAGAAGAATAAGTGCTGGCTATAATGGGGCACAGAGATATACATGCACCTTGAGTCCTTGCCCTTACTATTCCAGGTGGGCGGTTGTGGGTCCAGGGCGCTCCGACGGCACAGCGGCATCGGCACGCTGTCACGATTTCCATGCAAAGGAGCCGCCGGATTCTATAGCAGGGCCCGTCGGGGGTAAAGGAGGCCTTTCCAGGGCGAGTTCCATTGGAAGATGAATGATACCAGACCCTGCCTGACGTCAACGAAGCTGCCCCTCCTTCGCGCAGCAGTAGCACTTACGTTTTGGCTCTCACATGGGACGTCAGAGGGGAGGAGGCACTTCCGCGCCACTCGAGTGGAGGCTGAGTGGTGTACCAAACCGCTACTATCCACATTCCTATTCGCGATAGAACCGCACCGCGTGATCCGTGAATTTTGAAGCGAAGATAAAGTGGCCATAGAAGATACTGAAAAGCAGCAGGGCGAATAGGAGGATATAATATAGTACAAAGAGCTATTGTCAACGACCGAAGAGAATCCTCGAGCGGACACCACCAAAACGCACACCTGTCCTGGAAACGAGTCTCCATGATGCACAGAAGAGCTACGCATACCGTCACTTTGCCAAGCATGGACCTCGACGGAGGTGTACGAGCTGGTACTTGGATGTATGAATGATGTAAGAGACCGACATCAATGGGATTCCCGACAGTGGTAGCGGCTGATACCAAAAAGGGCGCAGTACGTACGGCGTTTGAATTTGGATCGTTGTCGATGGTGCCCAGCGCTGCCCACGGTTGTCGGGAAGAACGAGGTACGGCATTGGTGTCAAGACCGGAGTCTTGGGGTGTGACATGCCTACACCTGCAAACACCGAGACCGTAACTACGTCAGACGAGTCATGTATTCTGATTCAGTGGTGTACAGACAGCTGGCAAGCGATGAGCGGCAGAGGTCGCGAACAGGGCCCGGCTAGTGGATTCCGCGCCTAGGATATACCCGGTCCGCGTTCGGGAGGGCATATGACCGTCACAGATAAGGAAAAAGGTGTGACCAGCGTTTACAGTGTCGACCAGTGGATGTCTTACTTGGAATTTCAGAATATCGCTCGTAAAGCGCCATGCGAGTTTACGTTCATTCAGCGAGTCCACGAATAGTGCCAGAGGAAATGCCGTAGGTGGATAATTGAACATTCACAAGCCGACCTTAGACAACATATGGCCAGTTTATGGTGCATAGCAGTCTTCTACGTACGCCGGAGTCCGAAACGAGCACAGCGGATGTCTAAACGTCAATACCCAGCGCTTACCCAAGAGGAGGAAGCCTGTGTGCTCGATGTTTTCCTGTCCCGCGACTACCATGCCCCCGACGGTCTACTTCAATTGTTTCTTACCCTACAACAGTTTACGATACATATCTTTGTCCAGTCGCAAAGCTCTCTGGGTACGAAAAAGGCGAAGCAAATAGCTGGCCCACCCGGTCCCTTCCTAGCCCACAGCCCCCGTGAGCACTTCGGATGCCGCCGGCTCTACCAGTAAAAATATCTAGGAGTCTCAAGCCCCCAGATAAGGCTGATTGTATCGGAGTCGGTAGTCAGCTACTCCAAATATACGCGCCCAGATACCTCGCGCCATGGTCGCCGCGGTCACGTGACCGTGTCACATCCAAACCCTCCCGCGGGTTGAGGCGTGGTCTCGTGTAGAGGATATTCTGAAGCGCCACGCTCGCGCAATATAATACAGGCATAGAGGGAGAGAGGCAATAAGCGCAAACATTGATGCCATTATCATGGTGATGGGTGAGGGACGGGTAGTAGCCTCAGTAAGTTCGAACCACAGGACTCAATCATATCCGCCAGTAGACAGAGAAGGGGGTAGTGCATCTGCTCGGGCTCCGCACGAGACTCTGATGTCATCGGTTAGTTGTAGCTCAATCAGCGAGCCCTTGATAAACGCATCCCAATCTATGAAGCAATTGGACTTCCACGGTTTCCCGTTAATCTTGACGCTCTTCGGGGAGGGTATCAAAAGAGATCATATCATAAACGTGTGGTAGAACACTCACCTTTACAAAGACATGTCCACCCGTACCATTTCTTGGGTTTCCACAAAAGCCGTTGGCGCGAATCGTCGTCGTTGTTCGTAGGACAGGGTTTCTGAACGAGATCTCGCGGAAGTATGGAGAGGAGAGCAGGAACTGGCGCGTCGCCGGGAGAGGATAGAGGCCCGCAAGATAGAACGCGACGTAGCTCCCCATTGCGCCGGAGTCTAAGCAATGGAGGTCAGCATGGACTTACGAGAGGCGTAGGCGACTAACCATCGTTTCCCGGAAGACCATTTACCGAGGTGTTGTAAAACTCAGCAATGACTTGTCGAGAACGCTGGGTACTGAGGCCCGGTCTGTTCGCGTAGTGGTACATGAAAGGAATCTGCTGTGACGGCTCATCCGTAGAGTCGAAATACCCCTTAGGCATCTTGTGAGACTGGCAGCTCCGTTGCGGGTGGGAGATCGACGCACCTGGTCGAAGATGAAGTTGAGTCGTGAGACGAACTTCTCTCTTCCGCCTTGGAGGGAGACTAGCTTGGCCGTATCGTGCGGCACATACTGGGAGTACTGTAGACGAAGCGCGGATGAGAAGACCTGTCTTACTGGCAGAAAAGGGACGCGGTCGCACCACAATCGGCGAACCCTCGTAGAAACCATCGTGGTTCTGCGCGTTCAAGAAGCAAGTCGCCTGGAGGGGATCGTGGACACTGCAGTGTCTGGGGTCGGTGAAGTTGAAGATTCCGTTGGCGAACCGAGGCTATAGGTGGGGTGAGCCTCTAAAACGGAGGGCTGAGGCGCATGCGATGGTACCTGCATGAAGCCCGTTATGTCGCTCCTACCGGGGAACGTGACGTTCGGGTTCCAAACATTAGCAAAGTTCTCCGAGCGTTGAGCGTACTAAGTTGTTGGTCAGCAACATGCTCCAATATAGCACTGGAGGAGCAAGGTTCGCTACCTTCTCAGCATCTGCAGAACGACCCAGGACCTTCGCCACTTGGGATATGGTGAAATCGTCAAATGCGTACTGAAAGCGATAGTAACTCAACGTCTGCAGCTTCTGAGGCGACAGTGGGTGATGGTACCTCGAGAGTGCGCGAGACTTGTTTGGAGTTCGTTCCACTCCTCTCCCAGACGTCCGAAGGGATATATCCCAACTTCTTCCAGATGTTCGCTTGACGGCCCTGGAGATCCCAGTTAGGGGGTTGAAGCTCTGCATCTGCCAGCAGGGCCTGGTAGAGCGCCTCAGACGACACGTTAAGTTCCTTCGCGTGTTCATGGAATCTGTGCTCATTAGGTCGGCAGTCGTGCAAAAGCGGAGCACGAGGACGCACTTCACGAAGAACTCGGCTACGATCGGGTCGCCATCTGAAGAGGATATCTCAGTAGAGGATCTCGGGAACATCATTGTGTGGCATACTTGATCCGCCCTGGATGTAATGCTTCGCCGTGGCACCCCTGCACTCTGGAAGCCAACCTGAAGACAGAGTCAGCGACCAACTGTAGCTGCAGGTAGAAACTATCACCTTCGTGCTGCTGGATATTGAGCATGCCTCGGACGATTCTAGCGAAGGTTGCAGGATCGTGGAGAGCCATGAACGAGTACAGCGTGCGATAGGTGTCCCACTAGCATAGAGCTCGATTAGCGCGTACCCGCCGAGGGGTGTATCAGGACGCTTACGTTGCAATAAAACGAATCGTAGTACGGCTCCGTCGAGTTCCAGTGGGGGTTCTCGCCGGTATCTGTATTACATGAGTATCATAAGGCGAAAGAAAGGTATACGATGCTCACAGTCTGCGGGGGAAATATGTGTTCTGTAAATGGAGCTGTAGAACAGATCGACAATCTCAGGATCGACGTCGGTGGTGTCGACTTGCACACGTCCAAGCAATTCGTTCCATTGGGCCCGCGATGCAGAGCGTACACGGTCGAAGCCAAAGTCGGGCATGTCTTCTTCGGCATTGGCGCAGGCTTGCTCGGACGAGATGAAGGAGACTCCGACCCGTGCAAGGATGGAGGTTGTGTCTACGTAGACGCGGACGTAAGCGTCCGAACAGCAACGATGACTGCGTGCTATGGCATACCGTTCCCGTTCGGAGAGAACGTTAGGAGGGCGCCCAGCTGGTCCGTAAAACCTGAGGTGCTCATGAGAAGTGTTCAGACTTTGTGAGTAAAATATGCTGACTGGTGTACAGCTGCGTGATCGTCACAGTTTGCTTCACAGGGAAGTCTCCGAGCCATGCTCCAAACTCTGTGGGTGGTCCCTGTCTCACCGGGTAAGTTTCATACAGGACACCTCACAAACGTGCGTACCAGATCGTAGCCGTCTCCCTTGAAGTCGACGCAGGTGAACGCACGGTATCTCCCGGGACCAAACGACGCCTCGAAGTGAGCGCCGCCTGCGCAAACAGTCACTTGAAGCCGCATTCTCCCGCCAACGTATATGACTTACCCGTAACTCGAGCAGTTTCGGGATCAAGGTCCATCACAGGATCGGTACTACTCATCTGCCCATCGTTCGAGATGTCGACGACAATCCGAGGAAGCTTCGTTCCAGCGGGGAACGTGTAGCTGTACTTGCTGTCATGGTAAGGCCCCGGGTATGCAAATGCCCACTTACCGATGAAGCGCTGCACGACGAGTAGAGGTCAGTTCGACACGGATCCCTGTGGACTAGTACGGATTGACACGGGTTTCATTGAGTAAGTCAAGGAGACAGCATACCAGATTCGACGCGAAGTAGCCGGGTTCTGCTGTGTCGTCAGGAGAACCTGCGGGTATCAGACCACATGTTAGTGGCGGAATCGTGCGGGTTATAAGTGCGGCGACTGACCGTTGGCGAGGACCTTCCTGGGCACTTTCCGCCCATTGATGGATGTTTGGCACTCCTCGAACGTGTTCCCGACTCCACATGAAGCGAAAGGCCAAAGCTTGAATAGTGACAGGGGGACAGCCTTGAGAGAGACGAGAGTTCAGAGAGAGTCTGATGGTGCTGTACGCTTGGGTACTCGCCCCTCCGGTGCCGTCGTCGTGCAATTGTGAGAAACCTGTCGCATTGAAAATCGGATTGGCGTCATAGCCCGCATGCTGAACAGGACTCAGTATGGTGATAACTAAATCCCATTGAACGGGCGCTGCGCACATTACCGGGAGAGTCTGTGTCCATCCCAACTTTCACCATCCCATGAGGGACATTCGCCCCTGCACCAACTATTAGAAATCACCAACGCCGGGCGTACTAAGGGATTTCGTACCAGGGAAAGTGTGCCCGCCATTGGTCGTGCCAATGAACAAGTTGACGTGGCTGGCGGCATCGCGTACGAATGCAGGGGAAACGGAGGGGCTTCCGACGGGCGCCGACGCCGAACTGGACACAATGGATGAAGCTGCCGCCCCTACGAAGTCCGCTCTTAACGCGAGCGACACGACCAACGCCACGACAGCTCGCGGGGACAGCATGACGTGCAGGTCGCAGTCGAGGTCGACGTACGCCCGTCACCCGCTCACATATATACGCTCGTCTGGAGAAATCATGCCTCAGTAGAGGGAGCGATCAGACGACGACCGCGTCAAGTTGCGCCCTTCGTGGCGGTCGAGCCCTCCGACGGAGTCTATGCGATGGGCAGCTGACCGATGCGCCATGCTCGCCGCCCGTCGCGGGACGCGGTGAATCAGACAGAGTAGCCGGGCACGATGCATGCGCGAAGGCCATGTGAGGCCGTCGAGCCGTACGACGCGTGCTGCGATAGGGTAGCCGGACAGCGCGGGCGTAACGCGATCCTCTTTTCATAACGGATGCGCGCCGGCCGCGGTCCTGCGGTCAGCTTCGCTCGAGCACGTGTGCGGTGCTGCAGGACGATCAGAAGCGCTGTGAATGACAATTACGCCCGGCATCTATTGCGGTTGGGCATCAGTTTTACAGGAGTGTGGCGGCTGACCCAGCGGCAGTCCATTGAAAGGCATGAGTTACGTACCGAGGGAACGACGCATGTGGGCGATTGACCGTTGATGCAATCGTGGTTCTGCGGTGGCTGTCAGCCTCCGCTACGTCCGGCCGCGCACCTGGCCTACACCTTGCATAGTGTTGATGGCGCGTCTAGTCAGTACCATAACCCCGTTGCCAATAGGTCGACTGAACATAGTACAATACACGCCGATGATTCTCTAGGATCTACAAATGCTCTATTGGTACATGATATGCCTGTGGAGTTTATCCCTAGTTAGTTCCAAACAGAAGCACCAAATAACGAGAGCACGTACGCGGTATCAAACTGCTCCATCAAATCCAGAACCTGCTCCAGGTGCACAAAGGAGAGCACCTCCTTCCGCCCAACGGCGAGCGCACCAGCAGTCTTCACGATATTCTTGATCTGCCGCCCGTTGACCTTCTTCTCGCCGAGCGAACGCAGCTGCTCTTTCGTGAGGCCGCCGTATGGCAGGTCCCCGTTGACCTTCTTGAGGAACGCAAGCCAGATGTGCCGCTTCGCGTCCGGAGAGAGGTCCTGGTAGCGCAGCGAGACGTGGATACGAGACTGGAAGGCCTCATCGAACACGCGCACGCGGTTTGTTGTCAGGAACAGGATGCCGCGGAAGTATCTGGTGGTGAGTGATTAACGAAATGTTGGTACGAGAGACACGGGAGCGCGTCTAGACGTACTCTAGCTGGCGGAGGAACACGGCGACCATCGCGTTACGCTCGAGGTGCGCGAGCGTACGTTCCTCGAGGAAAACATCCGCCTCGTCAATGAGGACGACCGCACCCCATATCGCGGATACCTTGAGGATTGACGTGAGGTTCTGGTCGAGGGCTTCCGCTTGGGTTCCTAGGTCTGCTGCACCCACGACGTACAGTGGCTCTGCGGGAGTGGGAGACGGACATAGCAGAAGAGGTCAATGGTGTGTCTATGTTCGCAACAATAGCACATGAGACCTACTTCGCACATCTTGGTAAAATGTCAGGGCGCCGGTTAGTAGAGTGAGAAGCAAGGAGGGTCAGGAACGTACATTCGCTCATCGCTTCCGCTGTGAGACTCTTCCCTGTTCCATAGCACGATGAGAATACTCGATCAGAGAACCTAGAAGAGTGCACGCACCTGTGCCCGGGTTGCCGAAGAGGTTGATAACAAGACCGTGTCCCTTCCCAGGCACAAAGTCGTCAAACTTGGACGACGTTCCAGCATTATGCGACTCGACGAGCGTCTTCAACACCGTCTTGTGCGCAGGCGGGATGACGAGCTGCTCGAACGCCTCGTCGTTCCACTCGAAGTTCTCGACACGTTCAACGATGAACTCCACTGTCACATGGAGAATCAGGGTCCGCTACGGCATGGCGGGAGAGCGTAATACTCACGCCACTGCTTGTCTGTGAAGCTGAAGCCATACACGATCGGAGGCGTCAGCAGGAGCTCCTCGTCAGTAAGCTCTCGGGCATCCGCGTCGGGGATAGCAGCGTTCGTGGCTGCGCGCCGGGCGTGCCTGTCGATGTCCTGCCCGGACAGGGTCTTCGTGACGCGCGGAAGCATGGGGTAGTTGGGTACCGTGTCCGCGAACGTCTCTGCGGGGTACCCACGGTCGTCAGCGCGGAACGCGTCCATGGGACAGGAAACCGCGGTGCTGCTCACTTCGGTCTATCATGATCCGTGAGTTCACCTGTTATCTCTTTCACGTCAGCTCTCGTTTAGCCCCGAACGCGTTAGAGGAGGGAGACCGTGGACGGTTCACTCACGCTATACTTGATGTACGAGCGCTCTTTGAACATGAACGCGAGCCCGCGGTACGCGACGTGGTGCATCCCGCCAGCGACCTCGACCCACTTCTTCCCGCGCTTGACGAGCCGCTCCTTCAGGCCCTCCACACCTCCGGGCCCGGGATAGTACTGGATCGGGTACGTGCCTAGTGTCGAGATCTTCTTCGCGCCCTTGAACCGCGGCACGTCCACCACGCGTCCCAAGCCCGCGTACCCAAACGTCGGGCGCGCGTCCTTCTCCTTCTCCTTGTCCGAGTTGCCGTCGCTCGCGCTGCTGTCCGTATGGCTCCCAATGTCGACCTCGACGTACTCGACGACGAGCCGCCAGAAGAACTGCATCTGCTGCTCCTGCGAATTTTTCGACGTCAGCAGCCCCGTCGGGTCGTACGCCGCGGACACGGGCGCCTGCGCGTCTGCTTTCTGGCAGAGCTCCGCGTGCACCAATCGTAGCGCGCGGGGCTCTGAGGTGATGGGACATAGTGTGTAGAGCGTCGTCTTCCCGGGGACGAAGAGGGCCCAGAGGAGGTCGAATGTGATCTCGCCGTGCTCCAGCAGGGAGGAGAGTGTGTCGAGGGTAGTGCCATACGTGTCCTTCAAGTAAGAGAGTAGGTGGTTCAGATGATCATACGTGCGCCGGAGAGGGGAGTCTTCAGGCTCGGACTCGACCTTGGTCGCGAGCTCGTTCGCGTGGGACTGCAGCTCCGGGAACCAGGCAAGGAGAGTGTGCGGATCGATCTGAGACAAAGATTGGGTTTGCGTCAGTATCCAGCGGGGCGGCCACGGGGGCATGACGACGCACCCGGAGCGGTTTCGCCGTCCAAGAAATACCCTGCACATGGCCGAGGACTTCCTGTCCGACTTTGACGAGCTCGGGGCTGTTGATCTGCAGCGACGTCGTCACGTTGAACGTGTTCGCCTTCCCGTCTTGGCTGTAGTTGAACTTGCGGATGACCGTGAACGCGAACACGGTGTACTTCGCGCCCTCTTGCTTCGCCGCCTTGTCCTCCTCCGTCGGCGCGGGTGCGGGCCTCAGCAACCACTGGTTCTTGAACGTGTCGTGAATCTCGTGTAGGTACCGGATCTCGAGCACGCTTCCCGGCGGGCCCTCGGGGACCGTCTCCTCAGCCTCCGGCTCTTTCCCCTCCTTCGTCGGATCGAACTCGATCACGTCCCCGGCGATCGCAGGCATAGCAAAACCAGGGCCATCGTCGATGTGGGTGACAATTCCGCCGGCTGAGGCGAACATCTGGTTAACGACCCCGCGCGGGAGTGGCACCCCGGCTTGCAAAGACACAGCTGCAGCACGTGGAGACCGAGCGTGAGAGTCGAGCACTCACGATGGACCAGCCGATGTGTGGCGCGGGCTTTCCCTCTAAGCATCTTGACACTGTCGCTCGCGTTCGGGTGGTGGAGATGGAGGTGGGAGACAGGAAGGAAGCTGTATTTCGCGAGGACGTTCGCAAGAGCTGTGCGGGATCCTAGGACGCCCAGGAAGGATAGTGATATATGAGCCTCGTGCGGGCGTCGTGCTGCAGCGAGATCGAATCTGACGAACAAACGCCTTCGATTGCTTCAGCAGGGCCGCCCTGCCGCAGTCCAGAGACGGCTATAATATACAAGAACCACTCGACGGCTCTTATACTTACCAAGGACTGCGGCTTTCAGCCAGATTCTGTTTAACTTCGCGGAGACAAGACTCTGTGGCTCATTTACAACCTGACACCTCGGCCCCTGATGGCTCGAGTGCACCGAACCATGACGGACTTAACGGCATCCTGTACCACGCTGTCATAGAGGACAGAGCATTGAATCCTGATAGATGATTCCGCTGTATCCAGGACGGCGGAATGTGCCGATTGGTCGGTCAGCTGCGAAGAAGCACACTAGAAGCATACCTCCCGTGAGACGAGGCGTGCACAAGCTGAACGCGTGCAGGACGGAACAAGTTAATGGCAAAAGTCTGCCAGTGATAGAAAGATGGTAATTATGGCCATTAGGACGAGTCCTATGGATGTGCACCATGGCGGAGTTGCTATCGCGCGACCACACATCCTTTGAACTGTTTAGGGTCGGAGGCACTCACCGGGTGTTTACCGCCTACGGTGGCGAAGTGACTCTACGGGGCGTCTCTGAATACTTGACGGCGCGCTGATGAAATAGCCCCACTTCCATGCGCGTCCAGGCAGACAAAGCTATCGGTGTGCCCGAAGGGTAAGAGAATGAGGACTCGGAGCTGGGTGGCGGTCGAAAGCGAGTCTACGTTTGACGCAGCTCGCCTCTAGGCGCCCAAGGTCTATTCCCCATCCGGGCCGCTTCCCGTGGCCACGTGCCTTACCTTCATTCACGGGCTGTGGCGACTTCATTTCGTCCCATGCCCCATCGAGCTCTGCCGGACGCCGTCTAACATGGAGGCTAAGGGCGGCAATATGTGCACTACGCACTCCAGGCCCTTTCAAGGTTGGAGCCTGTGAATTCCATTGACCTCTAGAGTACTGATGCCATGCATACACAGACGACAAATGTCGAGGATCACGAGCACAACCCACAGGATGCCAAATCTTCGCCGGCTAACTCACTCAGACAGCATCATTGGAGGCCTTATCTCCGGCACATATTGCTCACATAGCGTTCCCCGCTGTGGCGCGAGATTGAACAGCTTCCGGGGCGCCGTTGCGCACCCCAGCATTCGAGGCACGCCATCCTTCCCCACACTTGGCGATCAAAATTTCCCCGCACGCTCCCCCGCATCCGCCGGATCTCAGCCTTGCAGTGTCTGATCAAGGTGCCCGGTGGTCTGTGTTCTTGTCGAGTCGGGACTCTCAGCTGGCTAGTGGACCACGATAGTCATTGTACAAACTGCGTGCTGGAAAACGGCGGTACATGACAGGATACAGACAAACAAGAGTTCCGGGCGACAGCCCGACCGTACGCACGCACGGCCGAGCAGTCCGGCGCGGCGAAGCGCGCATCTCCCCCGACGGAATCTGGGCATTGAGCGTAAGCCGAGCGGGCGGGCGGGACCACCGCGCACCCGGGAGAGGTGGGATGGGAAAACGACGGCTTCTGGGGGGATTTGGCGCCACCGCGCCCCGCGGTGTGAAAGGGGCAAAGAATGGGCGGGTGAGAAAGGAAAGAGGGGGACCGAAAGCAGAGGGAGCGTGAGGTTCACAAGGGACGAATCGGGTAAGGAAGGAGTGATTCGACTGCCGGGGCAGAAAAGGGAAGCGTCGTTGAGGTGCGGCGGATGTTCGGATGCGAGGCCGATGACTCGGGGCGAAGCTGACGAGGTTGCGGGGTATAAACGGAGAGGAGAGGCGTCCACGACGAACGGTTGCGACTGCCTCCTCCTGCGCTAGAGGCCTTGTTGTCCCCTTCGCTCACCCCTCCAGCCTTGCTCCCCTCCTATTCTGCACCGCTGCTACCGTCTTCGTCCTCGCTGGAGAAGGACGACTGCGTACACGAGGAAGGCGAGGCCTCCAGAACTGAACCGTCGTCGGCGATTACGGTGACGGTATAGTGAAAACGCGCCCGGCGCATGAGCGACCGGGTTTCCTCCGCAGTGGGGCGCTCGGGCCCTGGACCAAGGAGCTGGCGAACGCAGATCGGAAGACGAGGAGGGCGTAAGGGGTTGCGAGGAAGGACGACTTGGCTGACTGCTGGCGGGGGAATCCATGCGCCGAATCGCTGGATCGTCTTGAGGGTATTCCATGGGCGACCGACGAGGAACTTGAGAACGGGCCACCTGCCCAACCTCGCATGCTCCCGCGGGACGTGCAGCAAAGCGAAGGTCCGCTTCGCCGAAGGACCGCGGTTGCGATTTGAGGCCACGAACTCCACGGCGGCGCTTTCTAGAACCCGAATTGCCGTGATCTTCACCTGCAAGTGGAATAGCAACCCTCCCCCTTCCTTCAGCGCGAGGTCTAACTTGTCTCCAATCCCGATGCGCAGGCCTAAAGGAATCCTTCGCAACTCTACGGTATCCACACCCTGCGGGTGGACCGCACAGCTGGAGAATTGCGCGTCGAGCTGCCTTATGGAGGAGGAGACGGGGGGGTATCGGAGATTTCCTGCACCGCCGGTGTTCGAGCTGGTGAAGGACGGGGATGAAGAGAGCATGGTGGAGAGACGAAGACTCAGAGGAGCGATGCGATGACCTGGGTGCTCGACCCTCTAATAAAATAGCACGGTTGCCATCCTGTGAATTGTTAACTTAGCCGACATAGGTTCAGATCAGAAAATTAGAAAATTGTTAGTGCCTTTCTGACAGAAAGGAAGCAACGCTTGCTATGCGGTCAGCCTTGCTGCCTTCTATTGACGGGTGGGTGGGTGGGATTTTTCAAGCGAGACAGCTGAGTTCGGACTCGAGCGTACCGAGAACGAGCTAGAACGTGAGGATGGCGGGCGTGAGCAAAGCACGAGGGCTTTAGCGCCCGCCACTCTGGCGCACACAGACGGTGCACTGCCGCGCGCTCGTTCCTCGCGCGCGGCAGTGCTGCGATCTGTGTTCTTGTCGAGTCGGGACTCTCAGCTGGCTAGTGGACCACGATAGTCATTGTACAAACTGCGTGCTGGAAAACGGCGGTACATGACAGGATACAGACAAACAAGAGTTCCGGGCGACAGCCCGACCGTACGCACGCACGGCCGAGCAGTCCGGCGCGGCGAAGCGCGCATCTCCCCCGACGGAATCTGGGCATTGAGCGTAAGCCGAGATCCCAATCTTTAGCCTGCCCGCAGGCGGCGCAGAACGCGCTTGCGCGGAAGCCCAGATCCTAGACGACTGAGGGCTTACCTGCGATATCAGCGCACCGGCGGGATTTGAATGGCTACCTGAGATAGCGCCTTGATGAGCTCAGCATTGTCTTGCATGTACGGCGCCAGGATCTGCGCGTGTTTCCGAAGATAGAGGGTGAAAGCGTCGCTTTTCCATCTGCCTATAGCCTTGACCGCCTCGAACGACACTCCCTTCAAGAGGTACTCCAACGTTCCTCCAATGCGGAAGCTATGGCCCGATATGTTGCCGACACCGACGCTCGCCGCCGCCCCCTGTAGGCGCTTCATCATCGCCGCTTTCGTCAAAGGGACGATGGCGTTTGAGGGCTGCTTCCTGTAGGCGAAGAGATGGCACGACGTCCTTAAGGCGTTCACTTTGAGGTGATTTTCCAGGGCCGCTTGTGCGTCTGCGCAGTGGCTTGAGCGAGCAAAGGAAATGTCTTCGCCTTCGGGGGACGTCTTCGTTCGCGGGACTCGAATGACGGTGACCTGGCTACCGTCTCGGTGTTCTTCCTCGCGGATGGAGTCCCTTGTCGGGTGTGCATCCGCTTGGAAAGCCTTTTGGTTCCTGACCGTCAGCTCCCCTAGACGAGCGAGGGAAAAGAACGCAACGCAGGCACAAGCCCAGACGGCGGCGTCCAGAGCTTTGCTGATATCAAGCGCGCCCTTGATCTGCTCTAGCGTCTGCAGCGTGATCGGTTCTCTCTTGCTTCTCTTGGATGTCGCCGGGGCTAGCTGTCCGGCCCCCGATAACGCCGCTTTGACCCTTGTGGACTCGGCGTTCCATTCGATTCCATGGAGGATATGCCACGCTTTCAGGCCGGCGATGTAGTTCTCTATGGCGGACGCGCTGTAGGATCCAGCTAGCGCTGCGATGAATGACAGCACGAGATCTTCGGACGCGGGCGCGCGGTCAGCCTCGGGTATTCCCTTCATATCGCAGAAGACATGATACGTCAGCAGACCTGTACTGTAGGTTTGGAGGGTGGAGTCGGTCCAGGCTCTCGACGTGACGGCTTTGATTCGCTCGAGGTCTTCGTCGCTCACGACGCGGGGGGTTCCCGGTGCTTCCCGATTTCTCGTGGATCTCGGTGGCGCCCATGCTACGAGGCGCTCGCTCGCGAGACAGTGCGGTCTCAAGATGGACGGGCGAGGAACGAGGCCCTCCTTGTAAGCCGTTGGTCCTCGCCGCGAGCCGCAAGCTCGCTCTGGGATGGGTGCATTGAAGCGCTGCCTATGGGGTTGTGTCGTAGCGCGTCTTCCAGTCGAGCTCGACTGACTCGAATTGGTCGTTGTAGTGCCTGCGCCTCGCAAGCTCCTCTGCGGACGGCCGACGCTTTGGAGCGTGCTCTTGGGCTGTTCGCGCTTGGAAGGTGTCTTCTCGCTCCGATGGGGGCGCATCAAAGTCAGTGACGAAACGCTGGAGAGAGGGATGAACGGGAACCGGAGGGAGAAGGAGGGTTCGGCTCGGATAGCGCCCTCGCGAGGGGTCGTCTGCGGGGTTGACAGCGCTTCGGACGTACTGTGAGTGAATCCGCATGCCACATTCTTCCAAACCGGCGGCGACGCGCTTGAAGACATCGTTGGTGGGGCGATTGCGACTGCGGCCTCTCCACCATCCCTCCACCACACCCCTGTTGTCCCCGTACACCCGGACGTCTGGGTATTCCCGGTTGAGGAGCTTGATGGTCTCGACGAGGAACTCGAAACCGACGGCCTCTGCCCATCCGATGTCGCGCCCTTCCGCTTTCCATCCTGGGATGAGTCGCCAAGCTCGCCAACGTCCCCGGATGACCACCGCGATCCCCACACCTGAGCTGGCGTCAGAGAATGCGTGAGGATCCCAGACGGGCCTAATACCCGGGATGGCTCGCTCGATGCGGGGGCGGGATAGAGCCGTTCTCCACCAGGCCAGATCAAGCGCTGTGCCGGAGGGCGGTGTTCGCGGAAGGAAAGGACGATCATTGAAGATCCCCAGCATGGCTTCCAGGTTGACGAGAAAAGCGCGCCCTTGCTGTACGACTTGTGAGGCGTGCCAGAGCTTTCCATGAAGCCGTTGAACCTCGCGCAAGCGGTGCGTCCGCGACGCTGCCCACTCGTCAATCGCGCGAACGTACTTGTCCGCCTTTGTCCGAGGGATGGCCACCGTCCGCTCGCCGCTGAGGTTCCAGACGAAGCCGGTGAATGGGAACTCCGGCGCAAAAGGGTGATCCTTTTCCAGTTGCCACGGAATTCCCAGTTGCGTGGTGATCCTATCGATGTCGCCCAGGTTGTAAGTAAACTGCCTGTCGTGCTCTGAACGCGGTGACTGGGATGACAAGTCGCGTATGGGAAAGGACATATCTTCGACGAATTCGTCGACGCGGCCGTCTGGCAGGATATCCCCTCCGAACCAAATGCGCCCCCCGTCTTGGTGGGCGCCGCCGTGCCGCTCGACTTGCGCCCGGCAAGTGCTGCGCTCCCTGTTGTACGCAAGTAAGTGTTCTCGACGGATGCGTAGGAAGACGTTGTCATCCACCCACTTGGCCACTGGGCCGATGCCAACGGATCGCATGATGTCCGCCGCTGCGTCTGCCAAGAGACCATATGACCCCGCGTGCGACCCCACTCCGAACGCTGCGTTGGGGTCGACCGCGAAGGTGTCCTCTTCCAGGCGCACCACTGTTCCCGGCCACTGCGACGGGTGGAGCGGTATGATCCGGTATGCCTCCGCGACGTCCCGCACGGCGCCCTCGGATCCCGGGGGCAGACGGGAGCACATGAGCGCGAAAGCGTGGAATGTACCCCAAGTGCAAGGGAACTCGGAAGAGTCGATATTGTAGTTAATGGAGCACGTGTTGCCGGAGGGGGAATAAGGGAAAGAGAAGTTCTGAACCAGCCGGTAGGCGTTGGGCTTGTGCGGCTTTGGAACCAGAGACAAGGGGGATGTTTGAAAGGGCCCGATGAGGGCTTCGAGTTCGAGTCTGTTGAACGGTCCGATGTACCGCCCCGTGCGAAATTCGTTTGCGACGATGCGCTCGAATTCGCCGGGAGGATAACTGAGTGAAGGGGAATTAGGCGGGGTGAATGTATGTGAGATAGAGGAGATGCCGGTGTTGAAACCGAACTGTATGTACTCCACGATTTGTGGGAAGCGAGTGGTGAGACCGGCGTGCTGGAGCAAGGATTGCCATCCGGAGGCGTTGAGCGGGGTGAGCGGCCTAGCCTTCCTGCGCCAGAGGACAACTGCTGGCTCCATGACCTTCTCTTCCGCAACCCAAACAGAGATGTCGCTGGGGATGGGAGGCGTCAGAACATCCATTCGGACGCTGCCAACTGATGCATAGCGGACCCCCGTTGATGAGGCGAATCCTGCGACCGTCGACCCTCTCCGCGCGTGCTCGCTCCCCGTTCCAGAGCCTGGTCCGCTGACAGCGCGCGACGCTCGCGATGGAGTGCCTGCCCAGACATATGGCGCAGATGACGAGGGCGGGTGCCTCTGCGCCTTTGCGAAAAGACCGTTCACCGCGTGAACGCAAAAATCGTACATCGTGGATATTGGTCCGCATATGGCGCATCGCGCGCATATATCCTGAGACGGCGATTCTCACATATCCGCCCTTGGAGATTCCAAACGACGGGGAATCGCACGGAAGGTCATCTCCGGGTGACCGACTCGTGATCTCTAGCATTCACGATGTAGCGATCATTGGTCGCCCATCCCGTACGAGTTAGCTACTCACCGTCGTGTTGGACGCGCGATGTAGCTACAGGACATCGCTGTTGCACCACGATCAATCGATCCTGTGTCGTCGGCGTTGGACGATTCCACGATCCGGAATCTTACCCGCGTTGCGATCACACTATGCAGCACCGCACACAACGCGCGACCTCACAACTTCGCGTCGCCTCAGTCGCGCGACAACACAATCTAACACCGCACACATCGCGCGACCTCACGATTCCCCGTCGAACAAGCGGCGCGACCTCGATAGCACCCATTGTTTGTGCCGCGCGACGCCAATACTCCTGATCGTCGCATTCTGCGACGCCGCGACTGCTTCTCGCCACTGTCGTATCACTCAACGATCCTACGTCGATAATAAAATCCCCGCTCTGGATATGTATATTCTCGACTGTCGCTAGATCATACGATCCCCCTACTGCAATCTATCGCCGGTGTAATATCCCGACGGTGAGCGATCATCGCCAAGTCGCCACATCGGTGCGATCCCGCATCGCGATCCGGCGAGACACTTACCAGGATTCCGAACCCCATTTGCCTGTACGTTGGAAACATGGAGATTGGCATTGAACCGCAGGCGGCGTTTTCGCCTTGACGTCGTAGAAAACTGCGTGCTATATATCAGCATATGTTACCGGCAAGCCCGCTGGGGTCAACTGAAGCGGGCAACGATGAGTGAGAGACGTACTAGTAGTGCTCTGCACGCCACCCCACTCGGTCGGCTACTTGCATGATCGTATTCCGAATCCGCGGTTAAACCATGAACGGCTCAGGCCTGTGGATTGGCGTTATGTATCTCCAACGTGCGCCACCAAAGGGGCATCGTACGCCGCAGGAGAGGTTCTAATGCGGTGGCGCCTGTCGACGTTGTCACATATCGGCCGGGGGAACGTGGAGCAGCTGCGAAGAACCTGCTATGTAGAACATGAGCGGCAAGAGCCTATGAGACTGTGCACATTGGTGTACGTAGTACACACCAGACGTCGCAGCCTGCCGATACGGATTCTATGCTCAGCCGGGTCAAGGAAGAGGCGAGGTCCGTCTGCTCACCGGGATTCCTAGGCGGTCTGGGACATCGCCTGGCCTACTGCGATATAAGCGTTGAGAGGTGCCAGGGTGACAGACGCACTGCTTCCTCACTGTCGACGCTGTTGGGCTACACTATGTCTCAGTCCTCTGACCCTTCTCTGGGTCGTGGATCTCTCTCACCTGATCCTACAGTCTCGGCGACGCACACAGGCGCAGAGGCGAACACCTTGCCTGCGTCGGTTGGTCGCATGTTCTCAGACATGACGCCTGAGCGGGGTGGTGTTACCCTGGGAGATCTGCTGGTAAGTTCTCTCCCTGTTCGCAGGTACTCAGCTTGTTGGACTGACGAGGTGTTGTGACAGTCAACCAACCATCCGATCAACAGGCCCACGTCCTCCCTCGCAGGAGCGTTTCAGTGGCACAGCGCTCGAGCTCCTCCGGTGGTCGGAACCAGTGCAGCGACCAGTGCAGAGCCCATCGCAATGGCAGTCGATCCGGCGACGATGGCGACGATGGCCAAACTGCTGCAGCAGCCTGGCGTCATGGCGCAGATGGGGCTGACTACCCAGGGATCTGGTTCCCCGAGCTTTTCGTCGGGCTATCAGTGGATTGGGGGTGGGCTGCAGTCGCCGAACATGAGTGACGTCCATGGTGAGCTTGATGTATGGAACATTGTTGATATAAGACTCACTGGTGCATGTTGTAGGTGATCACCGCTCCAACAGTTTCACCAGTCATCCACGAGACCCCGACTCCAGGCAGCGCCCCGCGATGTTGACACCATCACGACCTAGCATGGGTGGTGGGCCCTCCATGTCGGATGTCCCTGCTTTCGAGCCAGCGATGTTGAATGGTGGTCTGTGGGGTCGCGACACCCTCGAGGTGCATAGCAATACACCTACCTCGCCCACACCCGAACGGACTCCGCTGGAAGAGAACGAGGTGACACCGCCGCCAGCGACATTGCCTGACAGCGTCACCGAGGCTATCAAGGCGTGTGTCATCGAGACGCTGAAAACCCGGATCGTTGACGACATTGTCGAGGAAATCGTCGCCCATGTCAAAGCCGACATCAAGGACCTTGTCCTGAATGCCTTACAGGACCTTAAGGCGCCGAAAACGGTGGTGAGGAGGATTGCCCCGGAAGTCAAGGTGTGTCAGCTTGCTTTCCACGATGCAGGGAAATGAATACTCACACGTTGTGGTCTAGAATGCGGCTCAGCATAATGTACGGTTCCTGATGGGCATACGTGAGAAGGCCGGTCATGCACCCGGTGTCCGCAAGAAAGCGTACGTCCTTCCCGACCCGCTTGAGGAGGGGACGAACCCACGCACCGCGCCGGATGGTACTCGCCTGTTCAACCCGATCTGGTCCATGGACGTTGACCGTGGTGTCAACGGTGAACTCATTAGTGCAGCGGTAGCACTTACGAAGCAGAACGCAGGTGAGTTCGTGTCGTAGTCTGCAAGCGGGTGTGTCAGGGCTCACAGCTAATGCGCTATGAATAGAGGAGCTGAAGCTCACCCCGGAACAGGCAGATGATGACGAGCTCCTTCGGGCGGCGGTCGTCACGTACTTCCAAGGGCTGAAGCGTCAGTATCAAGCCGACCACGACGAGTCGGCGGCCAATAAACGGCAGAAGAAGCTAGAGGGAGACAAGCTTCATGCTCGCCGTCATCGTGTATGTCAGGGAACACTTCTTGATTATGGGAATACTCACCTGGTGCTCTAGAAGGCGGATTGGCTACGGCTAGGTCTCCATGCCTTCCGCTTGGCTTTTGGGTCGGCCGCCACCGCGGGTGTTGGCGAGACGATCGTCACTCCTTGGCAGAGTGACGAGGATAGTTCCGAGGGCGAGGCGCCTCCCGAAGAATGGCACGCTGCCCGTGAGAAGGCCCGGGTTATGCCCAACGCCCTGGAAGTCAGAGGGCTCACCTGGCGTTCGCGGAAGGTACGATTAGTGCTGAAATTGTCTCAGTGATGTGCTCACCACACGATCGACAGCTGCTCACGTTGTACATCGTCTTGTCGGTCTTTGCTCGCTTTGCCAGAGAGCATGCGGACCTTGCTGGGTTGGATCCCTCTGTGGGCCCGAACGGTGAAGACCTGTCTGAAGACCCTACAGCATTGGCGCTTGCTCGTGCGAAGTACGTCGATGAAGTCGTCAAGGTGGCAAAGGAGTGGCGTACCATCTATGCCAACGACCGCCAGCATCGCGGTCGCTTCCGTGGTCCGGCTGCTAATGCACGCGACGAGCCGCGGGTGGACAAACGCCATACGATCTTCAAGCAATGTTTCAGTCGCAAGTGGGCGCAGAGGAGCCCGGCGCACGCACGTTTGTATGAGAAAGCTTTGACGCTTCCTTCAACGTTCACAGTCTTTGATTTGGAGTTCCCGGAGGGCCTTATCCCAGCGGAGGATAGAGAGTGGTTGGACTCACTGGGGGACTCAGAGTGGTCGTCAGACGATGGGGACGAGAGCGATTGAGGGACGGTCATTAGGCTCTGGAGGTGGCTATGTACATGTTCGTAAGGCGGGTACACAAGCGGGTCGCCGCATATCACATCGCAGTCTACAACCTCAGGGACGATGGGCATGAGTGTCGCGTCGCATGTTCACTGAGGACCCAACGACTGACCTTAGAGTACATACAGGCATGTGGCCCATCAGACCGCTAATGGCTGTCGGGGCAATGTTAGACGACATCCTCAAAGCGAAGTTGGAATCTACTCACTGCCTGCCCAAGTGGTAAAGTAAGCCAAACCGACGCGCCTCTCACGGTGACCATGTGGCGTGCAACTGGGCAAAGGAAGTCAGTCAGACGCACGATAGGGCTAGGGCAGTGATCGCCTCCGGCGGGATCAAGGTATGTGTTTGGTGCCCAAACTTGCAAGGCAAAGGATTTGGCACTGAATAGACTGAGTGATCAAAGACCTGCACATGCTGTGTAAGAAACGTACGCACCCTGCTTCCCAAGGTGTGTTGCCTAGCGATACCGCCGCCGGGCGTAGCCATCGCACATACGCAAAGTACTCGCGCACTTCGGCCGCATCATGGTGATACAACACAAGGTGTTGTATCTCACCAACCCAGGTATCGCCGCTGGCACTCACCCGCATCAACGCGAGGGAGTTGATCGAGGACGTGGCGCGCAAAGCTGCCGAGTACCGATGGCCGGCGATGACGACGTAGTCAAATGAGGTCGCTACGTTTGGGAGCATTCGACTGCCGGCGGTTTTGGGGACTGCTATATCGGAGTGATATGACCGGAGCGGCTCCCGAGCGGACATGTGCAAGACAAACGCGAAGTACGCCTCCGTTGGAAGCGGTCCTCGGGAGGAGGATGGGCTCAGTGACAGTATAACAGCATCTGTGAGGTGGAACATCGCCTCAGATAATCAGTATAGTACAGCAACAGTTACAACGTAGTACCCACCATCAGCGTACGAGTCATCAAGCTCTTCTGCAAGCTGTTGAAGGGTCCCACGATTGTCGGCGGTCGCTTGCATCATCATATGGGCTGCAGTGCCGAAGCTCGTCACCGAAGGGAAGGCGAGACCCTCGGAAAGCTAGACGAGTCATATATGAGCATCTGAGGGTATCATACTGTGGAACGAAAGAGGACAGACAATGCGGCGGAGTTGGGCTGATCGATGGAACTCCCGGAAGAAAGTGGCCTCGATCTCACCACCCTCGTGATTGTTCGTGCGGTACCCCTTCAATATCTTGTTCAAGCGTTCGAACAGAAACGTCCAGAACTCCCGAAGAGGGCCGTAGTCGCGTACAAACTCTGCCGTATGTGTGGCATAGTGGTGGTTGGGCCGGATGACCTCTGGGCCGTACAACTACGGTAGGGTCAGCCAATGTCGTCCAAGGATCCAACGTCACAACGGCGGCTTACCTCCACTAGTTCAAGGCAGTACTCGCGGATGAGCTTGTCCGCTTCCTTGAGCTGCACATCGTTGATGCTATCAGCGAGGAACAGTTTGACCGCCGAGCAGAGCTTCATGAAGTTGGTGAGGTCCCGCGGGTGGAGGGCCGATGCCTGCATGCTATCGTCCTCATCGTCCTCTTCTTCGTCAAACCATGCATCGTCCTCATCAACCTCCTGAGCACCTTCGTCATCGGAGTCGAGCACAAGATCCTGTGGCAACTGTGTGAGCATGCAGCAGACACTACGAGCAGGGCTCTAGTATGGCTCCATACCTTAGCTTTCTGGGTGGGCTTGCGCGACCTCGTCGAGCGCCGCGAGGGCTCGGATGCCTCATCCGCAGCTCCTTCGCAGTTGGGCGGAGGTATCACAATTGACACCCGGCCGGTACGGCGTGACTTCTGCACCGTGACCTTGACCGGACGGGTGGAACCCGCCGCCCGCCGCCGCTTCGTTTGTTGGGCTCTGCGCGCGGCAAGACTGGCGTGTACCTGCGCCCGCCGAACGTCCAAGAAGGCTTTATCACCGTTGTTGGAACACGGCCACTCGGAGCGAACATCCTCCCATAGTTGTGGAAGCTGTGAAGCAGTTAAGCGCAAGGGCAACATAACAGCCGCGAGGAAGTAAACGTACCGCTAGAGGCGCGACCGTAGTAGCCAGGATGAGCCATTGATCGGCGGTAAGGGAGCCACCCGCGGGCTCGCCTATGAGCCGGGGCAGTCGGCCTAGCTTGGAAGGGAGCGACAGCTGGGTAACGATCAGTATAATTAGACACCCTACGATAGCTCACAGTCCCCTGCAGTGGGCACATACATCAGCGAGAAGGCTATGCAGACGATGGATCTCCTTCGTTTTGCGGAAGACCTTCAATTGGACCCAAATGTGATAGAAATGTGTCTTGACCACCCCTGAATCCACGACAGCTCAGCACCGGAATCCTGTGGCGAATACACGTTGAAATAATCATACCCAAGAAAAGGTTGTGCATGGGATCCACAACGACCATGCGGCACATGTCGAAGTAAGGTAGGCGAGCAAGCTCAGACCACCTAGTCGCATACGCCGTAGCGTACTTCTCACGCGCGCTGCCTGCTGAGGCCGTGCGATATCCCTCCATAAGACGTCTATGTTGACTGTCCGTCCTCACTGGAAAACCTATTGGCTCGTCTACGTTAGCACGTGCCCCGCAGAATAGTACATGTACAAGCACATATACTCACCTGGCACAGTGAACGCCCGCGCAGTGGCCTTGAGCTTCTGCGATATCCAACATCGTGTGCAGAAGAATGTATGCGCATGGGAACCAAATCCCCCAATCTTGTGAGCGGCCGGCTTGTCACAGAAGACACCTACAAGCACAACACGAACGAGACGCCCTTCGGGATGCTCGTGTGTGGGCAATACAACGCCAACATACCAGAGTCGTAAGAGCTCGTTGACGAGGATGCGCAAATAGCGTTGAGTCTGATCGGGACTGGTCTCCTTGGGGCCCGGTATGATCATGCTGAGTAGGAGATTGTGTGCACGATATCTACATGCAGCGAACATCAGGTTTAGATGGCACGTGTGCTGTCATATGAGCTACCTCAGGTACGGCGGGAGGTTTACTATGCTGAAGGACATCGGGCAGGAGGTATAAGATGGGGCGATGAGGCTACGAAGGTACGAGAACCTGCGGCATATCATGCAACTCAGTCGTTATATCCACACTCGTGAGATGGACGTCAGCGCACCAGTCAACACCCAATGCCAAGCCCACCCTGATCTCCCCATCCGGATCCTGCGGGAGGTCGCGGCGAAAGAACGGCGCGCCATCGGGACCGAGTAGACCCTTGCTGATGTCGCCATCGAAGAAATCGCGGAGCCACCCAGCCAGACGTGAGCGAGTGCGCCATCCGGTCAAAGCAGCTACCATGTGTGGTTGTAGCAACAGCTCTGCCAGCTGTTGGGTGATGGACTTCGCAGGGGTTTGGAGGTAGGGGCGTGCTCGCTTCTTCCCCTTGCGTGAACGGCCTCGCCGACCCTCACCTCGAGGAACCTCATCCATTTTGAATAGATGATGAGCACACAGGGTACAGCGGGCATTGACATTGGCTAAGACAGTCTCCGGATGAGGCTCTAGGCAGGATGGACATGTCGGATAAAGTGTGATATGTGGATCCAGCCGGAGCGCCGAGATGCAGCCATGAAGAGACGTTCGCGTGTACGGTACCAGTTGCCCGCGCCCAGCCTCGACGAGGATGAGGTTAATCACGGCCAGAGTAACATCGCAGAACCGGTACGGGAGATGGGCGACCAGGTGGAGCCACACAACGAGCAGCATGGCGAGTACCGCCGAGGGCTGACTGATGCTCCACGCAGACCATCGGGTGCTGGGGGCAGACGCCGTGGAGAGGAAGGGGTCGTTGTGGTGCAGGGATGCCATCGCGTCTGCATTGAGGGGGATGCGAGCCGACGCACCATTGTCACTGGCTGACGTGGCAGAGGGGGCGATGTTGTCGTGAGACACTGCCTGAGCACGATTTGGAGGCGAAACCGACGGAATGGGAGGCTCGGATACCACGTCTTCCCTGTCGTGAGCATTGTCATCAACATCGACCCATTCCTCATCGCCTATGGCCTCCGGAATATTGTCTGCAGCAGTAGATGAGCTGTTGACCGCACTATTAGAATGTCTACAGCGACAGGAACCAACATACAGGTGACACTGTGAACCACCGGCACATCGTCCTGGCTGGGACCATCTTCCGTGGTCTCCAAGGGGGCATGGGCAGCAGAAAGCGCAACGAGGGGAGCGACAGAGAGAGAGCCAGGGAGAGTGTCGTCGGGGTGAGAAGCAGGAGTGGGAACGAACGCCCACGCCTCGCCAGCGAAGCAGCCAGCGGCTGCCGGAGAAGCTGATGCACCGGGTGGTGCATCCTCACGTCTGACGCCGAGGTCCTGAGAAAGACGACTGTAAATAGATCATAGCTGTCTGCTGGGCATAAGCGTAAACGTACATCGACAGGCCGCCCGTGATAGGAGGAGTCTGATTTGCCCGACTTCAGGTGGACAGTCAACCGCTTGGACGTCAACCTGGCCAACATATGGTCCTTCCGGAGGTCCTTAATTTTGGCGTAGCGCTTCGTCGACGTGTCACGGCGTTCTTGTGAATAGTGGCCATCTCTAGTCGACCGCGGTTGCGCTTGCGTCCCTTGGCACTTATTGCAGTGACAGACCACATAATCCGACTGTGAGACATATCAATTGATGTTAGAAACCAGACACCCGCCAAAGATACATCAGAAGGGTGGAAGACGCACGGCGGTCATCACGAAAGAACTGTTTGTCGCCCAGGTGAGGCTGCGTGGGGAAGGGGGAAGGAGAGCCGCAGCGCGCGGAGGGCCGCACATCCAGAATTTATGATGACTTGTCCCGAGCGACGCAGGATCGCCTGTCCGCGATGAGGGATCGCCAGGTACATCGCGCTGATACGACCTCTCATCGCCCATGAGCGACGCTCCAATTAGCGTGCACGACTTGACATCGTGTGCACCGCGATCCAACGACGGGGTTGCTCGGTCAGGCCCTGGCGCTCTCACGGTCAGTGCACACAATCCGGGCCACGCTCATTCAGCGCGCATGGACATTGAGAACAAGCCAGGGGGCCCTCATCACGAATGTATGCATAGTCGACTACCATGTACCCTTTACACCACTGGCCCAACAGCCGATACAACCCCCTCCATCACATCTACTTCATTGTCATGACTGCTGCTGCCGGGCGCGTCCAACGACAGTGCCCCCATGATATCGACTAGCTCCCTGGATGAGCGCCTGGGACGTGGGCGCGGGCGCGGGCGAGAAGGGTCGCGCGCGGGGCGATGGCGCATATCGCATACTTCCTGTATGAGACTGTGAGCGAGTACCTGGAACGCGGAGGCACCTAACGCACCTTGATCCGGACGATGTAACGTAGTACATCACCCCAAGCCTTGACGTATGGCACTTGCAGATATGGCGTAGTAAGCAGTTTCCAGACGTATGCTTGAACCCAGTGGTACGACCGTACACGGGCACTGGCCATGCCCGCGAGGTCGCGAAGGCGGATAATCCAGCTTGGGGCGTCGTCCACTCGTTCGTAGCCTGTCCAATCGTCCAAGACGATTTCGAGAGGGCTCATGAACATGTTGGGGCGAAGCCGTAGCCAGAGCTTGAAGTTCGAGTTATCCTGGAAGATGCCATCAACGGCACCCTGCCAATTAAGTTAGCACAATATACACATCAGCTTACTAGCACATACTTTAGTCTCAACCACGCTCAGCTTCATGTTGATGTTCTCCAAATGCTCTAAGCCCTTGAGCCGCTCTAAGCCCAGGCGATCACCCTCGAACAACGCCGTTTCGAATCGTTCTGCCGGTGTAGGGCACACGCGAGACGTCTCCGGAGTTGGCAAAGGAGTTGGTAAGGGATCACTAGACGGGCGGAGCTTGTAGACACAGACAGGATGCGGAGCAGTCTTTACCATGATGTCGAGTGAGGGTGAGGGCAGATACTCGACGAGGTTGGTCGCCAAGTTTATAAGTGTCCCTAGGGCCGGTATATCCAGACATCGCCAGCTTTCGACGAAGACATTGCGCTTGGTACGACGAGACGACGAGGAATCGTGAGGGAGGCGACTACCGCATCGCCCGAAGGCGACGGCCTCGATGAGGAATCGCACAGAGGCGCGATGAGAAGACGCGCGCGACGCCAGCTCGCGCGCGAGCGATCACCAATCGCACGTGGACGATCTCGAATCTCCAGACCCGGATCTCCAGCATCGTCCGACGAGACGCGATCCTCAGTCGATGCTCCGGAGACTCGAGGCTATTCCACGTCGCTCTCGCGCGACTTATGCTACACAGGGTCGCTAGCAGGATATGTCTCCGGAAGATCCAGTCGTTCACGCAGTGGTTGGTGCCCGTCTCCTGGGTTGTCCGCCGCTTCCTCATCACTCTCCCTGCCTGCTCGCTGGCGCTTCGACGGGGTGGGCGGTTCTGGGCTCGCTGCCCGACGCCTCTTGGGCGTCCGCGAGGCGACGTGTTCGACCTCCAGCTGTGTGGGCAGCGCGATTTGCAGTCCAGAGGCAGATTCGGTGCCATCCGAGCGGGTGGTCGCGACGTTCAATTGCGCGCCGGCGATGTGTGATTGAAAAACGCGCATGTCATTCCGAATGATACAGAGGGAAAAACATACGTTGTTCAATGTTAAGAACGCGAGGTTGTCGCCCGCGGGCCGGCGCGACACGCGGTGGGGAGAAAGAGCAAAGAAAACGCGGGACACGTGGCACGCGAAAGAGAGGGAAAAGGAGGGAGGGAGGAACGCGGGGTGCAGGACGCGGGACGCGGGACGCGGGACGTGGTACGCGGGACGCGAGACGCGTAGACAAAAGGCGCGATGGAATGGGGGGGGGGACGCGGATACATGGAAAGGTTAACGAAAAGGCTGTAAACAATCTGCACAAACATCTATGGGTATCGGAAACTGCTCACCGCCTGCATAGCCCGTGCAATTTGCTCCTGCGCCTTGATTGACTGCTCCTGAAGCAGCTCTGCGCGAATGGACTTCAACGCTTGCTCGTCTATGATTGACAAGTCAAAGGGTTTGCCTTGATCCATCGCGATGTGCCACTGGCGTCGGTATTGCGCTTGATACCTAACGGCGACCTCGTTTCCGAGGGGCTCACTGCGCACCGGGTGGTTGTCCAAAGCGAGGAAGAACAAGGCTAGGATCTGTAGATGCTCTTCTGGCCACCCCTCCGCTTTCGCATGAAGCAGGAAGATTGCCTTCGCTTTCGACACTTGATCCCAGGAAAGGTTCTCGTCTTGCTTTGCATTCTTGGGGATCTTCGGCGCCGTGGATAGCGTGATGGCGGCGTCGTTCTGGGATAACGTCACCGAATCCTCCCCAGAGGGCCAAGGGTCGCCGACTGCTAGCCTCAAACCCTCCTCGGTGAAGTAGAAAAGCCCTACGTGCTTTAGGTCTTTGAGACGTGAGCGTGCATACGGGAGGATGGGGCGCAGAAACTCCTGGGGGGGCGGAACACCCCTTGGAATCTTCGGGAGAGTCTTTCCCTTCGACTTCTCCTTCTCTCCTCCCGATCGCTCGCCCTCCGGGGCGGCCGACGCGTCGCGCGACCTTTGCCGGCGCTGAGGCATTGGCGTACCTCTTTCTCTCGACGCCCTCTCCCGGCTGCCCCCCTCCTGCCTCTGCTTCTCCTTCAGCCACCTGACGTACAGGTATCCCGCTGCGTCTTCGTGGTCCACCGCATGCCCTTTCTCGATGACGCCTTCCCTAGCGAACTTAAACGCCCAACCTGCGAAGTCTGGTGGCCTGCCAGCGGAGGAGTTGGAGCTGCGACGACTGTTGCCTCTTACCGATCTCCGTCCCCTTGCGTCTGGCTCCTCCAGAGGGTCCTCCCCGTCCTGCTGCCTTTGCTGCTCCTCCTGCTCCCGCCAGCCGCCGTTCAGTTCCGGGGAATGGCGCGGACTGTCGTTCGGGAGGCGCTCCGGGGCGTCGTTTCCCTCGCCGTTCTCTCTTTCCACTGAATTTTCCGCCATGCCGCTCTAGTTGCTGCGATGGTGGGCTTCTGCAAGATTTTCAAGCGAGACAGCTGAGTTCGGACTCGAGCGTACCGAGAACGAGCTAGAACGTGAGGATGGCGGGCGTGAGCAAAGCACGAGGGCTTTAGCGCCCGCCACTCTGGCGCACACAGACGGTGCACTGCCGCGCGCTCGTTCCTCGCGCGCGTCAGTGCTGCGAGCTCTGGGAACGCCGCAAGCGACGCTCACATGAGAAGCCAGCTGCGGCGACGCGCCCGCGTCCCTGTCGTTCTACTTTTACGCGGGCCCTTGCAGATGTGCGAGCGCTGCCCGCCACCGATCGCGACACGTCCGGGGCGTTTGTTCGCCCCACAGCGTGACCGGGCCCGGGGGCCTTGGTTAGCGTGTGTATGAGACACGGACGCCCGATACGCTCACGCCCGGACGCGCGTATAAGATTCCCTTGCTCGGACAGCGTCTGGCGCCGCTCTCGCACCCCACCTGCTGCGAGCGTGCAAGCTACCGACTTCCTGACGCTCATCGTCCCTCACGACTTCCTGCCGTCCTACGCTTTCTTTCGAGTCTGACGTAACAGCATCACGACTACTACGATGGCCTCTACGGAGAATGATGCAAGGAGCGCGAGCATCGAGAAGAATGCGGCTGAATCCGTGATTGAAGACGTGTCTGCGAAAGCGGAGATTGCATATGGCGGGGAGGACACGCTTCCTCCTCCGCCTGACCTCACGCCCGAGCAGCAGAAGGCGCTGTACAGGAAGATCGACATGAGGCTCATGCCCATCCTGACTCTCATGTACCTGTGTTCGTTTTTGGACCGGGGCAATATCGGTGCGTCCCTTATCTGTTGGCTTCATGACATGTTGTGCTAATGCTCCGCAGGGAACGCGAAGCTACAAGGGCTTGTGACCCAACTTGACCTCACCGGGAATAAGTATAACATTGCATTAGTATGTGTCTCTTTGCCCTTTGATGCCTGCGACGCTCACAAGCATATTGCAGACGATGTACTTCATCGTACGTCCCGCGTCCGCAAGTGCTTCTTGGTGAGCCACTCATATAGCCCAACATAGCCCTACTGCCTGTTCGAATGTCCCGCGAAGTATGCTGTTCAGCCCCCTCGACGCGCCATGCTTCTTATTCACTTTGTCTCACAGTTTGGTGTTAAAGAAGTTCCGGCCGTCTCGCTGGTTGCCCGGCATTACGGTAGATTTAGCGCGTCTCTTCGCAGACGGCGGTGTACTCACTGCAACCCTACTAGCTCCTCTGGGGATTGATCATGTAAGCAACTACTCATCCGCATGCTATGGAGACGGTATATTGAATATAATTTCAGGACCCTTATGGGACTCGTCAAGAAGTACGTCAATTTCGTCCGCTTTCGGGACCGAGCTACAAGTTGACGCCCGCCTGATAGCTATCCCCAACTGGTCGGGACGCGCGTTTGCCTCGGAATCGCCGAGGCGGGGCTGTTCCCGGGTGTCGTCTACTAGTGAGTTGCCCTGTACCTGCGAGAGCGCTCTGCACCGAAAAGCTAACGGCGACGCTTTCAGCCTGACTCTGTGGTACCCGCGCCATATGATCCAGTTCCGTGTCGGGATGTTCTTCGGCGGCGCGACGCTCGCAGGCGCATTCTCTGGCCTGCTCGCGTTCGGTATCTCGTTCATGTCGGGGACTGCAGGCTTGCTCGGCTGGTCTTGGATCTTCGTGCGTTCCTCCTGTGTTCGATATGCCGGTGCAAACGGACTGACAAGGGGCTTTGCCACAGATCATCGAAGGAATCGCGACGGTGGTAGTCGGCGTCATCTCGTTCTTTAGTGCGTTCCCATCCTATGACAACGATGCATTTACTGAGTCCCATGAATAGTTCTTGTCGACTTCCCACACACCGCGACGTTCCTCACCCCGGAGGAGCGCGCGTACGTCATCCATCGCAAGAGTATGTACTCAGTCTCCCTTGTCTAGTTCATCCGGAATTGGAGGCCTGACCCCCTTCAGAGTACGACAACTCGTCAGTCGGCGAGGAAGAGCACTTTGAGATCCGTCACATCTGGGAGACGCTCCTCGACTGGCAGGTGTACCTGCACATCTTGATCTACATGTCGATCATCGCTCCGCGTGCGTCTGCCTCATGGTCTCAAAATGTACAGCTCACTGACTATATCGACTTTTGGTAGTGTATGGAATTTCGCTGTTCCTACCGTGAGTGAAATCTGTTGTGTTTATGACCCGCCCTGCTGAACACGAACACAGATCCATCATCAACGGGTACGGTTGCTACCGCCCAAGGCTTCTTTCGTGCAAGGTCCTAACATCCCTCACATAGCTTCGGCTTCTCGACACCGATCTCGCAGCTTTTGACGGTTCCACCATACGTTTTCGCTAGTACGCCTATCCCTTCGAGACCCTCGTTCGCTCCAACTAACACCGCACGCGCACTCAGCCGCGACACTTCTTGTCTGGGCAGTCTGGTCCGACCGCATCAAGAAACGATACCCGTTCGTTCTCGCTGGACTGACCTTCTGCCTCGTCGGCTTCATCATCAACATCACCCCGGCTCCTATCGGTGTCAAGTACTTCGGCACGTTCCTCATCGTCGCGGGCTCGTACGCTGGCTTCCCCGGAGTCGTAGCGTGGTACGTATCCCTCCTCCGCACGTCACTCACGCGCAGAGCTGAACATAAACGCGCGTACGCTTCAGGCTGGGGAACAACCTCGCGGGTCACTACAAGCGCGGGGTAGGCATGGCGCTGCATATCGGTATCGGTAACTTCGCGGGCGCGATCGCGAGCAACATATACCGCACTCAGGACGGGCCGCGATACATTCTAGGCCGTACGTCCTCTACTCACCCGTCACTCCGAGAGCGCGATGCTGACTTGGATGACTTAGACGGCCTCGAGCTCATGTTCGTCGGGATCGGGTACATCGCCGTGCCCATCACCGTCATCGCATACAAACGCATCAACGCACGTCGCGCCGCGCTCGTGCGCGACGCGGATGAGAAGGGCATACGGTATTCCCCGGAGGAGCTCCGCCGCATGGGCGACCGCGCGCCGGACTTCAGGTACACTCTTTGAGGAGAGGCTTTACTGCAAACGCCGCCTTGGAGGCATGTCTCTGGGTGATGTACCTCGAGGATGTATTGTATGTATGTATCTGACTTTGTACTATAGCGAGTGTAACGATAGATATCACATGGAACGACAGCGGTGACTGAGCAACTTGCCGTCTAGGCAAGTGCCGCCCTCAACGCCGGTCTAGCTTTGCCCTTGCACAGTTCTTATAAGCGGAGTTCACCATCATTGGTTCAATGATGTTAGGCTATAGTATCCCTAAGGCGAAGCTGTCCATACCCAACCACTTTCGGTGCTTACTCGCTTCCCGCCGTCCGGAGGCTGGGTGCAACGCGATCACGTGGCCGCGCAGCCCGCCGTGCGGGATATTTGGACGTGTTGTTTGGCATGGCTGACGGTTCGCCAATGCCCGCCTCCTCTACCCAGTGGTCCCGGCGTATAAAGCCTCGCCCACCCTCCGAACATATCTTTCCTTCGTACCTCCATATGCTAGCTTCTTCATACCCCACTTGCTTTCCATACTCGTGGCTCGGGGAGTCAGCTGCCTAAGTCCCTTGCCTCAAGACACGGTACGTCATCCCTACTCACCACTCAACAGTTAAATCCAATCCTAACATGAACTATAGGTCACCGAAAGGTCCGTAGTGTTCTCCGGTATTGGTGCTCGTTTGGGTTCTGCGTTATGCGGCTCTTGGTTTCCTCTTGCTCTTGGTTTCCTCTCCTCGTGTTCGGTTTCGCCTTCTCCTTCTTGGTTTCCTCTCCTCGTTCTCGTTCTCGGCTTCTCGTCTTTGCTCCATAATTATCGTTCTCGGCTTTTCCTCTCTCTTTGACTGACCACACAGCTGTAACGGCGTCAAGGTCAGCCGGTATCATAAGGTGCGTACCCCGAGGGAGGGCGGGTTGCTGCCAGCCTCAGGCGAGCGGCCCGTCCTGGCGCAGACCTTTTCGTGGTCCTCGGGATAAGTACCCTTTGGCGGGGCGACTGCTTCGTCCCCGCCGAAGGGGAAACCAACATGCGCCGAAACGTACTTTAGCTTTCTTGACGTACGTACATAGCATCACCTGCAATCCTACTCCGAGCATTGCTTCGGAGAGCTGTGGGTGGGCGAGATATATTCATGTACGTCTCAATCCTTCAGTCGATATGTAGAAGCCATCAACACTGTACTACCGGGATTGATGGACCGCTTTTCGGAGTCAATGAACACGATGGTAGACGAACACCTCTGATGACAAACGGCCATTGAAAGCCATATAATCGGTGGCTGAACACACGTTACAAAATCCGAAGCCTCAACAAGTCAATCTACCCCGATACCAATATCCTCCGAAGTCCACCGGTACGCTTTGACCCCATAGACCGCCTACTCGCAGTTGCAGAAGCTGATGTCGAGGGGCGCAGAGTCCCCGCTGAAGTCATACGTCCAGATCCCGCCTTCCTTGCTCCCGTAGCACGCGTCCAGCACCCCGTCGAAGCCCTGCACGCATTGCCTCTGCTCCGCGAAGCGGCCGTAGAGCGTGATGTGCGCCCAGCCCCTGGTGAGGGACGAGCTGTGCTGCCACTTGTCGGAGCCGCAGAAGCTGTCGCGGGCGGACTCGATGCTGCCGCGGGTCTCGCATGACTGGCAACCGCCCTGGCTGTAGCACTGGGTTGCGATGGCGGAGGGGACGGCGGCCGCGAGTTTGGCAAGGATGGAGATGGACGACGCGGGCTTGAACTGCACGGTGATGGAACCTGGGGACGGTGTAAGGCTGTCAGCGTTGATTTAGATGTAGCGGATGAATATCACTGATGCGTACTGGGGTTGGAGATTGCGAACTGGTATGTGGATGTCAACTCGTTCTCGAGGAGGGTGAGGCTGATGAGGACAAACCTCCGGCAGACCCATGACCTTAATACTCTCGAGTAGCGAGGAACTCTGCGCGCCTCGACATCAGATTCTGCCACTGCGAGTAGGTGGTTTAGGAGTCGGGTTATCACCGGAATTGGTTGTCTTGTTGGGTGTTGAGGCTTCGGATATTGTAGCGAGTGTCCAACCACTCGGAATAAAAATTTGGTCGTTCGCTCATAATCAGGATTGTAGGTCTGCAATCGCACTGATTGGCTTCGGAAAGTGGTTGTCCATAGGTCCATTGTTCATGACGTCGAAATAACGACTATGGGATTGAGAAGTACATGAATATATATTTCGCCCACTAACAGCTCTCTGAAGCAATGCCCGGAGTAGGACTGAGGGTGATGCTATGTATGTACGTCAAGAAATCTACGGTACATTTCGGCGCATGTTGGTTTCCCCTTCGGCGGGGACGAAGCAGTCGCCCCGCCAAAGGGTACTTATCCCGAGGACCACGAAAAGGTCTGCGCCAGGACGGGCCGCTCGCCTGAGGCTGGCAGCAACCCGCCCTCCCTCGGGGTACGCACCTTATGATACCGGCTGACCTTGACGCCGTTACAGCTGTGTGGTCAGTCAAAGAGAGAGGAAAAGCCGAGAACGATAATTATGGAGCAAAGACGAGAAGCCGAGAACGAGAACGAGGAGAGGAAACCAAGAAGGAGAAGGCGAAACCGAACACGAGGAGAGGAAACCAAGAGCAAGAGGAAACCAAGAGCCGCATAACGCAGAACCCAAACGAGCACCAATACCGGAGAAAACTACGGACCTTTCAGGGACCTATGGTTCATGTTAGGTTTGGAATATCAGACATCCAAGGGCGAGTAAGGATGACATACCGTGTCTGGAGCTTGAGTGAGCGATCTGAGTCGCGAGTATAGCAAGCAAGTGGGGTATACAAAAGCTGGAAGGTGGGAGTACGAAGGAAAGAGATGTTCCGAGGGTAGGAAAGGCTTTATACGCCGGGACCACCTAGAGGAGGCGGGCATTGGCGAACCGTCAGCCACGCCAAACAACACGTCCAAATATCCCGCGCGGCGGAGCGTACTACTGGGGACGGGAGGCTATCGCGTGTGAAGGCTTCGGATTCTTCAACGGGCGTTCAACCACTCGGAATATAGATGAATGCGATATTGCGCTCATTAGAATCCGAGCTGCGAGTCGTTTGCAAATAACGGCGCCGGGTGGATCGAGGGGAGGATAGGCTACGCAGCCGCAATGCAATGCCACATCGAGGGTTTACAGACGCAATTCAGACGGGCGGCACCGTTTATAACCTGAGGACGCATATAAACACACGTTTGTAGGCAGATGCGCAACCGCTAGGCGGCGCGAAGTGCAAGGAATACAGCCAGAACCATAGAGATGTTGCCCGCCGATCAGAGCGTATAACGGAAATCCGGAGCCTGGTCTCCCAGCTTCCTCAACTCTTCTGCCGTGTACTCCACCTTGCCGTCCGCGTCGCGCTGAGACGCATCACGCCGCCTGTTTCCTATGATATAGAATAGCGCGGTGAGGGGCACCAGAACGAGGCCCAACGCTATGAAGGCCATCTCAAAGACGTCTATAACGGGGGCATGGGTGATCCATTTCGATAGTGAAGCAAGTGAAGTTACTCACGTCCGCGGAAGTATCGAGGTGCGTCTTGAACGCGATAGACGTTGCTCGCGATCACGCCTCCGATGTTGCCGAACATGACTTGCATACCGATGCCCATCCCGCGCTTGTAATGTCCGACACAGTTGTTTCCAAGCCTGGCGGGCGTAAGTCGCCAACCCGCTCGTTCAAAAGAACAGACACACCATGTTATGACCATCGGCGCGCTGAGGTAGGCGCCGATCACGACGAGATACGTTCCGAAGTACTTGACGCCGATGCTGACGTCCGCGATGTTGACTCCGTATCCGACCAGAGCTAAGACAAGGCCGGCGAAAACGAACGGGGAGCGTAGCCGGAGGCGATCCGAGTATATCGAGCATATAAGGACGATCACAGCTGAAGCGACAATGCCGGGTTTAGGTACGTAGACTAATGTAAGCGTTTGGTGAAAGAACTTACTCGCAAGGATGTACGGTGGTACAGTGAGGAGCTGCGACGTTACGACGTCGAAGCCGAAACTAGGCCGACGATCGAACGAATGTTAAATTCTTCACTCGTGAGCGGAATCTACTTCGGCACGCACCCGTTTATGATAGAGCTGCCCTTTGGATCAGAATATGCATGGTCAATATACGTGTAGTCATGACTCACGGGAGGAAGACGGAGATCCCGTATACTAAAGGAAGTTAGGTGTATTAATCGGTATGCGCACTTGATGTTCAGGATATCCACTACTCACGAGGCATAGAGATGGTCACGTCAGTAATCGATGCTATGACAATCTTCCAATCCAGAAGAGCGCGCGGGATCTGACGGAGCTCGAATCGTTCTTCCTCCCCTGCGGCAGAGTGATCGCTCCCTGTCAATGCAGACCTGTAAGCCGGCCGTGCTGTGATGTCGACGGAGCACTTACGTAGGCGGTGCAATAGGAAAGCGCGTTCGGTGGGACTCAAGAAATAGGCTGTATCGGGGAGGTCGACAAATACTTGGAATATCGAAGATATGTGGCTTTTTTAGTTTTGGCTCCAAATGGAGCTGGTGAAACACTCACCAAAGAACGCAAGTATAGCAACAGCGACCGTCGCTAGCCCTTCAACGATCTGCGGGGGGTATCATACACGTGTTTCCATGTGAGAATGAGATAACATACGAAGATCCATGACCAGCCAAGCAATCCGTCCGTGCCAGAAAGGAAAGAGATGCCGTAGGCGATGAGGCCAGAGAAGGCGCCCGAGCAGGTGGCGCCACCCCAGAACAGCCCAAAGCGCCATTGCAGCATATGCTTCGGATACCACAGCGAAAGGCTGAGAGTTCGTGTGAGCGAAGAGGCGGTCGCGCGAAGAGGGCTGGAATTCATTCACAGGTAGTATATCCCTGGCGACATACCCGACTCCGCTATCCCAAGACACACTCGAACCGCCACCAGCTGCGGATAGCTGATTGGTCTGATAAGTGGAGTAACATGGCGGGAAACGGCGCAGATGCGCACCTCTTGACGAGACCCATGAGAGTACTTCATATGTACGCGTCGAGATGAGTGCGTGGATGGTAATTGTGTAGGGTGACTTACGCGACGATACCCCACGCAAGCTGCGGCACTGGTCAACACGACGAACATATACAAAAGCGCTGACCATACCGTCAAACCGGGTAACCATCTGGACGGCCTAAGCTTCTTCAACACAAGACTATGAATGCACGTTCAGACGTTGTTCGCTGGAGGATGAAGCGACTGTACTCACTTGGCCGGGACGATGAAGATGCAGTACGACTATAAACAGGTGTTAATGGGTTGGTGAGCATGCCAAACACAATTCGAGGAGGTACCAGGTAATACATGGCCTGTGAATATGAGATTGGGCGTCAAGCGTACGTGGTATGCTACTGCAAAACTCACCAAAGCCGTATTGTACCTCTGGCCGGTGAGGTCTAGTTGAGTGATGAGTCCTTCGAGTTTCGCATTACCTGGAGGGAGACAACGATAAATGAGGACGTTACGACCTTTCCACGAGGATGAGTGCTGACCAATATTACCGCGATCCAAATAAGACATTAAGTATAACAGAGTAGAAATGGGTATCAGGCGCATATCGACCTTGCGCCAGAGCCGTTTTTCCTCCTCGGCGGTGAGCATGGGAGTTCCTTCGCAAGAATGCAAAGACACGGCTTCGGTGATTTCGGGCATTGGACCCGCTTTCTCAGATTCTTCGTTACTGATTGATGCTCGTTCGACCTCGGCCATCTTCTAGCTGGGTGGGTGGAGAGAGATGAGAAGGCCTGTTCAGCACTCGAAGAGGTAGGCCCTACGTCTCAGTAGTTTTTGAGAGTCTGCGTAAACCCACATGACTCTACTCGAGCGATCGGCTGACGGATGCGGATGCGGTTATACTGGAGGGGGGCCGGATAAGGTTGGCTTTCAATACGCTTCTCCTCCGTCGTGAGAGCACACATTGCTTCTTCGAGGTGCTCCTGACCATGTGCGTTTCCGTCAGATAGACTATCACGGCAAGAACTGTGTAACGTACCTCATAGTCACCCGCTCGGGCTAACGCTGAATTATCTTTAGAACTTCTCGCATACAGTCGGGTTCAGCGTGGCTGGCTTCTGCTGCCCGAACTGAGAGTTCTTCGTACATCTTGGCCGCACCGAGTATCCCGGCTTTGCGCATGGCGCCGACCCAGCGATATCGCTGTGAGCAGTCTTGGACCTTATGGTGATCCAACAGCGAGGATCCTGCGGCGTGTTCACACATCCCTTCCAGTTGATGGTGCCAATAGTAGGCGGTGTAGACGCCAAACCCTCGGCATCACGCGGCTGAGAGGTCTGAACGAGGTGGACGAGTTCTCAGCCGCGTTCAAGCTTTGCTCACAGGCGATCTCGGTGTTATTTGTCTCGCGTGGGACGCACATGGCAAAGGAAGCATGTTCCACGTGATCGTGATCACTGTGGCGGCACGCGCGCCGCGATGTCGCGGTGCGCATCACGCTTGCCTCTTCCCACCATCTTCCTCGTTGTCGCGATGGTTGAGCCTTCGCAGCTACGTATAGCATGTAGAATGGGTGAGCGCCGACTCCAGAACCCTTTACCTCTTGAACTGTGAGCTCAACGATCGACTGATGAACAGTTTGCACCGACCAGTGGCTCGTCACGCATGTCGATCCCGCATGGCCTGTTTCACAACTTAAGAGCTTCCTCCTACACAAGTTCGCTAGGGAGAGGTCAAACGAAGACAAGAACAAGCGGTCTATCCCAGTGTCTCCGAGGAAGACACGGCGGCGCTCTCTTTCGCCTATCACTTTCGCGACACCCCCTCGGAAACCTCGGCCAGTGCCCATCGCCAGATCTTCCTCTGGAGCCAGCGCGGAGGGTTCAGACCCGGAGGCACAGGGCGCAGGATCTGAGGGGGAGGATGAAGATGATGACGAGGAAGTTGTGGATGTCAACAAAGCTCTCGCCGATGCGCACCGCTATAAGTACAATACCCGGCCCTCGACATCGTCGGCATCAGATACGCCAACCTGGGCTCCCTCCGCCGACGAAGTCGATGCAACCCAGGAAGCAGACTCGTGCGTTCTCATCACCTTCTCCACCACCCAGATTCTAGAGGACCGCTTCTCTCTTGAGTGGTATGGCATACACCCCGATGAGTTACTTGAGCTCCATCCACAATCCTACTCCTTCGTGTCACTCCCGCGATCTTCTTTAGACGCATACATCGCGCCTTATTTTGCCGCGAAAGTATGGGCTCTCCGTGTAGTGGGCAACACGCTAGATACTGCGCTCAGGGACCTTGGCGTTTCTCAAGACCATCAGACGGACGACGAGTTCCCCGATGTTAGCCCGAGATCGCCATTCCTGCGCGACAGGAGCAGGAAGAAGGTCACGCTGGAGTGGAAAGAGAAGTGGGCAATCATTCACGAAGGCGTCTTTTCCCTTTGCAAGGGCCGCCATGTGAGTCCTCCCTTCTTTGAGCACACTGCATCATGTTCGCTGGGACAAAAGTGTTGCGGACGTGACGCTATAACCCAACCGTCAGACATCACTAGCCAACTGCCTTGCATCAGCTTCAGTTGTGCTCACGTGCGAAATTCTTTCGTCTACAGGATAGCAACGCAGCATATCGAGCTCCATTATCCTCCATGCTCGCCATACGAGACAGCACCCAATTCGAATTCCCTTTCCGCTCCTCTCGACGCACACGCTCATTGCCCACTCATAGTCTAACCGCCACAGGCCCCGATATCGTCTGCGTTAAATTCTCGGATGTGCATCCTTCACGCCAACGGACCCTCAGTCACGACTCCCTAGCCATTCCTTTAGAACGGCATTCGTCCGAAGCCACTTCACCATCCGTGCAAGGCGCTTGGTGGCGACGAGGGTCGCGAGAAGTGTCTGCCAGCTTGAGTAGCAGCCTTGCGTCGAGTGCGAGCGCCTTGATGGGCAGCCCTAGTGGAGCAGGCCTCGCCGAGATGTGGGACGCTCTCGCGAGACGCGGCAGTCGCTCGGGTTTAGAGGACTCTGAATGCGAAGGAGAAGATGCCATATGGATCGTCTTGGATATGCTCACCAGCGCTGGTAGATGAGCTCGTCATTCATGTTTTCGCCGCTGTAAAGCTGACTATATGCGTTGTGATTAGCGTGTTCTCACATTCTGCGTGTGCTGCATAGGCTCGCGCCGCCAAACTGCGACTCATCCTACCTCCCTGAGCGACCACCTTCACGGGCCGCCCCTTCGCCCATTACTTTTAACACGCGGACGTCATCACCCATGTCTCCCTCGACTTCTCCGTCAGACCTCCCCACTCCAGGGCCTTCCTCCTCTTACACCTTTCCTCCCCTTTCTCCGCCAGCTTCGGCACCGGCGGCCTTTGCGTCCTCGCAATCTGCGTATCATTCGAGCGAGTGGCACGGTTCAACGTCTTCTCCACACACCTCCGCTCCCCCCACCCGACCCGTGACCCCAAGTCGACCGCCCCCACTGCGCATAGACACGTCTGCTACGGAGCGATGCGTACCCTACCCGGACTGGCGGCTCGCATTGACTCGTAGAGCTAGGCGCGCCGGATTGGGCGGCGTCGGCCGCGCGATGGAGCTGGTCATGTTCGGTGATGAAGATGACGAGGATGATTTCGACGAGGGGGACGACCTAGCGATAGAGTGGGCGCGCCGGTTGAGCGCCATGGAGTCCCCGTTGGAATATCCTCCACGCTCGCCCTCGCGACCACATGCTGGTAGGCATGTTAGCGACTCCGCAGTCCCTTCCGCTGCGGAAATGCTGTCCCCGACCAGTATGACTTTGGGCGAATACGACGCGCTGCACCCAGAACACTACGACGGAGAAGACTCGGCAGGCAGCGAAGCGGAGTGGGAAGGTTGGTTGGAGGGCGAGATCGCGCAACGGAGGCGAGTTCATCTCGCCGCTTCCCGATCAATACATCGCACGGACACGCTCGAGACGGCCATTCCCGGAGACTTGTACTGGGGTACCGGAAGTGGCGCGGCGACCCCGTCCTCCGCCCTGAGTACGCCCGAGCACGAGAAATTGGACCCCTGGACACAGTCGCAGCCTCGCGAGGGAGACGTAGAGTTGGGCAATGACGACGAAGCATCATCCGCCCAAGGCCCGGGCCACGCCCGCAGTTCTCGCTTTAGCTATCTCCAACGACCCCCGCCCCGATCTAGCTCGCGTGGTAGGCATGCAAAGCGGCGCGCCCCTGCGACGGACCGCACCGAGGGACCCACGCTCTCCAGTTACTCGTCCGTCGACTCATTATTCAAGCGCACCATGCGGAGTGCGATGGGCGGCACCTCCAAAGCTCACGCGCAAGCCAAGCGGGTGTCAATCTCCAGCGCGGACCTCACATCGGGAGGTCGAACGAGCTCCGACCACGCCGCGCCCCGTTCTGCATCCGCTTCGCCCCCGCTCTCGCGACCGTCCATGGCCAGCCTGCGGAGCACCGGGAGCACGCGGTCTCGTCCGCAGTCCCCTCTGTGCGCGCAAGTGCACGACTCCCCGGATGCTCCGCAGGCCGCTTCTTCGCAGGAGGGCGCGCACCGCGCTGGGGACGGATCGCGGCACCATCACCACCCCATCCCACTGCCCGGCATGCCGATTGTTCCCAGCGGGCCAACGACGTTCCGTCACTCCGCGCTCTACGGGCGTCGCTCGGGCGCACGGGGGTCTCCTGCGGGTGGGGACAGAGGAGGGTTGGGAAGCTCGGTTGGGCCGGGCATGGGAGCGGGCCCAGGTTCGGATAGGGAGGAGCAGGCTCACGCTGGGCTCGTCCACGGGCAGTCGATGCAGCGGCTGCCGGTGCCGATGTCGATGATGATGACCACCGTCAGCAGCACAGTCAGCGTGGGGAACGGCAAGACTAGCGCTGCGTCGCGGTAGCGGTAGCAGTCGTACGCCGACCCCAGCCGTGGATGCGGTCGAAGGTGTGGAGAGAGGAGGGTGCAGGAAGTGGAGAAGCCGAGATAAAGTGTATTTGTGAGTTACTCTATTGTATCCGCTGTAACCTCATAATCGGCTGGGCGCAGCGCGTTCTGTGTAATCATATCTGTATCGCCAAGAATATGCAGTATATCAATCGTCGTACAATTCCCGCCTCGCTTCCCCATTCCATACCGAGTGAAGCAATCCGTGCTTCATCCTGTCTAACAACGAACGAGATGCTGCCGACAGCGTGAGAGTGACGGGCGATGGTTTGAACTTTGGTACGTCGTCGAACTTCTTCTGGTAGCTTGCTATTGACGTCCTCCGTCTCTCCCGCTTTCCTCATGAGCTACGCAACGTTTCAACTTCGCCACTGGATGCTTTATATAGCATGCTGGTATTGAGCCCGACGGTTCGACCCCTGCGTCCCAGTTGACCCGAGTATACTGCTTGTCCGCTGACAGGACGAAGCTGCACTTGCCCCTGGCGGCCGTCCATTCTCCGCTCACGCCGTCACGACTTCTCTGTCCGAGCTTAGGCAAGTAGGGTACGCTGACGGCTATTAACGGCGTCCTATGCGGACACACTCGTCGACCATCGTGCCCCAAACCGCCAGAAAGGCTCGCACGGAGTGCCGCACGAACGACATCGAAGACGGCCCATCGACTCCTCCTCGGCTGCTCCAACGAACCCAGAGTCGCGATGCAGGCACCCGGTCAGCTGCTCTGCACCGAGTTCACGAGTGGCGTGTAGGAGGTGAGGGCATATAGGACGCCGTGACCGCATCTCTCTCACTCCCCGCTCCTTCCGTAGGAACTCTCCCAGTGCCCCCACTCCCCAGCCACGATGAGCACTCTGGAGAAACTGCCGACGCTGTCGTTTGAGAAGGTGCGCGACGATGTCGAAGCCATGGTCGAGGTCGTTACCCCGTCCTGCGAGACCGACTCGGACGGATTGCCTCCGCCTCCGCTCCTCAGCCCCGAGGAGGAGCGGCGCCTTTGGCGCAAGATCGATATGCGCCTCATTCCGATTGCGACGGTGTTGTATCTAGTCTCGTACGTCGATAGGGGCAACATCGGTAAGCCCGTCAGCGGGATTTTCTCTATCGCAGGCGTCTCTTGGAAGCGATACTGAGTGCGGCTACCTCATAGGCAACGCAAAGCTACAGGGGCTTCTCACACAGCTGAATCTGACTGGCGAGAAGTATAACATTGCCCTGGTACGAGAATCCCCTGTCTTTCGCCGGAACGTAATGTCAATTTTTTTGTTCCTTTTAGACGATGTTTTATCTGGTATGCATGACTCTCGGATCCCGGACCATGTACTGCCCGGTGCTCACCATGGGTCTAGTCCTACCTCATATTCAACGTACCAGCGAAGTAGGTGTTGGTATCTGAGTATTGCCCAGCCGGCATTGCTCAACAAAGGATGAGTTTGGTGCTCAAGAAGCTACGGCCTTCGCGTTGGCTGCCGGGTCTCACAGTAAGCGTACTGTCTCATCCGCATATACGAAGCCTACTGACGCGATATACGGCGTACTTAGCTCGCATGGGGGATTGTAGCGTAAGGCATTGTGTAGACATCCAATCCGCGTCCGCTCACGCTGAGCCCCGCCACAGGACACTGATGGGTTTGGTGAAGACGTTCGTGTCGCCGCCATCGCCGTGAACAATGCACTGATATCTTGACTCTGCCAGCTATCCACAGCTCGTCGGGGCTCGCGTCTGCTTAGGAATTGCAGAGTCTGGCATGTCTCCGGGTATCTATTACCTGCACGTTCAATTCCGCTGGAATCGTGATCAATATAGGCTGACAGCTTCGCAGGCTTTCGATGTGGTACCCAAGGCACATGCTGCAATGGCGATTCGGACTCTTCTGGGGTGGCGCCACGTTCTCTGGGGCGTTCTCGGGGCTAGTTGCGTATGGCATATCCTTCATGGCTGGTGCCGGAGGCCTACTCGGATGGTCGTGGATATTCGTACGACTTTCCCCTGAACCCGAAGCTAGCATTGAACTGTGTGCAGATAATCGAAGGTCTGGTGACGGTCGTCGCCGCTCTGGTCGCGTTCGCAGGTATGTCCGCCTCATAATCCTGCTTGACAATACCGGGCGTTGATGACACATCTATCCTTCGGACAGTGTTCGTTGACTTACCCGACACTGCGACGTTCCTCACGCCGGAAGAGCGAGCGTTCGTGATCCATCGCCTCAGTCAGTATCTACGGGTCTCGTTCCAGTTCATCGCCCTCATGGACCTTGCCCCCTCTCGCAGAAGAAGACAATTCTTCGATCGGGGAAGACGAGACATTCCGCTGGCGAAGCATATTCGCAGCCATGGTCGACTGGAAGATCGTCGTCGGGAGTGTCAGCAATCTGTCCATCACCACTCCGAGTAAGTCTAGGAGGTGATGCCCCCGAGTTTTCGGTCACTCACCTTCTGCTAGTCTACGCCACCTCCCTCTTCTTGCCGTGAGTGGTAGTGTAGAATATTCCTTCCGATCCATATCGTGACTGACCCTGGCTTCTCTAGTTCGATCATCAATGGGTACGTATGCGCGCACTCACTACATCGTCTGGTGTGTAACCTACCGAATCCGTCGACTTAGTTTTGGATTCGACCCTGCAATATCACAACTGCTCACGGTACCGGCGTATATGATCGCTAGTGCGCCGCTCTGATATCATGTCTCTATACGCGCTGTACTGACATGTGAGACGCTTGTCAGCGGTGACTGTCGTGATATGCTCCCGGCTCTCGGATCGCCTCAAAATGCGCTCCCCCTTCGTGTTTGGGGGCCTCGTACTGACTTTCGTCGGGTTCGCGATCAACGCCTCCAACGCTAGCGTCGGGGTGAAGTACTTCGGAACATACTTGATCGTCATCGGAGCGTATGAAAGCGCCCCTATGATCATCAGCTGGTAAGACGTGCCTCCGTCGTTTCCAGGTTCGCGTCTTACGCTCGCATGGCTACAGGTTAGGGAATAATTGCGTGGGGCACTACAAGCGGGGCGTCGGCATCGCCATGCAAGTCATGATCGGGAACATGGGCGGCATCGTCGCGAGCAATGCATACTATGTCAAGGACGCACCTCGTTATCTACGAGGACGTGAGTGTCGCCTAGCCTGCGCGAATGCAGGATATCCCAGCTCATGGAATGAGTTACAGATGCTGCCGTGTTGGCTCTCGTCGCCATGGGCCTAGTCTTTGTGCCTTTGACAGCACTTGTTTACTGGCGGGGCAACGTGAGGCGTGACACGAAGCAGCGAGAAATGGATGAGAGGGGCGTCAAGAACGAGTATTCGCCGGAGGAGTTGAGAATGATGGGTGACCGAGCTCCAGATTTCCGGTATACGTTGTAGACTTATAGCTTATAGATCGGACGCATGTATGACTCGATACGTAGCATTAGTACTGTATGCAGAAGAAGGAAGGCAGGATCATGTCCATAACCAAATCACACGTGCCTACTACACAAGTTAGTTACTTGCGTTACTAAGGCCTATTATATAAGATGCTGCATGCCGCACGACACGGGCGCCACTGGACTAGAGAACGCAGCATCCTGCCGTCATCTCCACGACAATGTCCTCTCTCTGAGCAGTATCTCGACGCTTGTATGCAAGCGCACTGAAGCGCTTGAGAACGATTCTCAACACCACCTCTCCACTCCTTCTGTACGGTCTCAACTTGTGTTCCAAAGGAACAATGTGCGCAGAAGTTCAGCGCAGTAAGCTGAGGAAGAGCCCTCCCGGCACAGGGTACGCGTTGCGTCATGAAGGATGGAAGACTCAAAGCTCTGGATGGCCGTTAGGACCGCAGAAGCCGATGATGGAGAGCAGGACCATGGCGCTGGCCAGGAGAACAGTTGTAGAGGATGTTGTACGTCGTACGTCGTCGTGTTCTCTTGATCCACCCACCCGGAACCCTTCCCGAGGAACATGTCCCACCGCGGGCGAGAAATACCCTCCTACGTTTTGTTTGACCTTTTTGGCTGAGTTGCGACCTAACATGCCGCAAGTCAGCGTGCATCAAACCGACGAGCATGTGGATACCCCGCCTCAGGCCCTCACGACGTACTATTTCAACGTTATACAACGATATATCGGCAACTCCACACAGGCGGTCTCGCACTTCGTGAGCACCTCGGAATACCACTGGGCGCTGCGCGCCACTCGTGCAGAAGCATTGCTCGATGCCCACGCCGCTCATCATAAAGAATGGCGTACAATGGAAGAAAAACGTTCGGTAAGCCAACCGTACTCTTATGGTAAACCGACGCGGCAGGCCCACTCGCGGATAGCAAGAGCTAGCTGCTTTGAATGAACGCTACGCGCGCCAGCTGGCGACGCACCAGCGCATTATGGTGAGCACGCCGACGGCCATCCCCACTCTGTTAGCGGGGCCCTAACGCGTTTGCTACAGTGGATCTCTATCGCCGTCGTAGTTCTCGCAGTATCAATACTCTCGATTGTGTTTTGCCGCCAACACAAGCCTGCGGCGGAAGCTTCACGTTGGCTCGGACCGATGCACTTCACGATACCTATACTTTCTCCATTCGCCTCTGTGGTGAGTGCGATCAATCGGGATCAAGTCAAATTTTCTAGCTAAGCATTGTACAAGATCGAGCATGAGACGTCAGCCGTCAACGTCCAGCTTGTCGCGGTGCTGGTACTCTTCGCAGGCATCTTCGGTTTTCTCTGGTACCGCTGCGCTCCACGGCGACGTTGAATATTCGTGCGTTAGCGGGCCTAGAAACGTGTCGTGGCACTCAAAAGCTCCTGACATCGCTATACGCAGAACGTAGCGAAATCGGTGTACTTCTACAAGGACAGGAATGTGACTTACTGCGTTTACTCTGGTCTACACGATCACGTGACCAGAGCCGTCAACCGCGTCAGCCTCACTCGCTCGCGCTCATTGGCGCACCCGCCAATCCCCTCGTTCATTGAAGTGATCAGAGAGCTACTAGGGCATGCGAGATAATGCAAGCCAGCCCCGCCATGGATGCGCGATCGGAAGACGAATATCAACCTCGAACGAGCGAATCAGGTCGCGCGGTTGCATTTCAGTCTGGGCGGCTCAGCCGCGCCTTCGGCTTCAAGCTTCAACGACCACCCGATTTGGCGTGATTCAGAGGCTGGCGGTTCGAAAGTACAATCTAAGGGGCGGCGGAGTGCGGAGAACGATCGGAGGAGGCTGGTCAGCCTCGCGTCCGGGGGGCGTATATGAACCGGAGGTGAGTCCGTCTTCTTGCCTTACCCATCTTCCCTCCGCTCCTCCACCTTCTCCCCCCCTCTCCGGTCCTCGCCCTCTCTCTGGTGCTGGCCTTCTGTCTCCTGCGTCGCTTGTCTATGCTGGTGCTTGTCTATGCTGGTGCTTGTCTATGGCGGCTCTGACTTCGACGCTAGCTCAGATCCTCTTGTCTGTGACTCGGTCCACGTCTGCTGTGTCTCTCTTGTGGTCTCGGCTCCGAGTGTTGTCTCTTCGTTGCTTTTCTCGTTTACGTCGTCTAGGGCTTGTGGCTGCTCCGTCGTCCGTCCACTCTCAAGCTCTCTTGTCGTCTGTATCCTCTCCTAGCTGGTTCAAGTCCCCCTATCCTCGGCTCTCATCAAGATGGTCCCATCAAGTACTGCGTTGTCTAGTGGTTCCATGTGGTACTCGGGGCGCTACGTCTATGGTCTCTGTGGCTTTCTCATCTCTTCTAATTGGTTCGGCTCTCGTCTGGTCCTGCTAGTGGTCTAGTCCCTCTGGCTTTTCTGGTCTTGCACCTCTTGCTCTCGTAATCTGGTCAATACTCTTGTGCCTCTTGCTTAGCGCTAGTCTTGGGGTGTACTAGCATGCTGCGGTCGTCTGCTTCTCTGGGAATCACGTGCTTTGCTCGTCCTGCGGACTTGTGAACTTGCCTTGATCCCCTAGCATTCACTCTCTTGCTGGTGTCCTAGCTCTTTCCTGCGTGGTCAAGCTGGTCTGCTCTCGCGGCTCGGCTCGGTCTCTGTCTCTGGGCCCTCTCTCATCTGCTGCGCGCTCTCAGGCTCCCTTGGAGCTCTCCTCCGGCTACGGTCTCCACGACGCCTTCGCTGTTCTTCCTCTCAGCTGGTTGCCGGTTCTCTCTGGCTGCTCTGCGCGTCGTCTCTGGCTCGGTCTTTTGGTTATTTCTCGGCAGGTTTCGGCTCTCTCCTCTAGACCTTGCGTGTATGACTTCCCAGGCCTGGGCGTTGCTTTGGATCCCTAGACCTCGTGCAGTCATCTCTGGCTCTCTGTGGCTCTCGTGATCCTGCTCTCAAGCTCTGGGACTTTTCTTTGAGTGGCTGGGTTCTGTATTCGCTCTTGCTGCTCGGGCCCGATGGTTCATTCCTTGATCTGCTGCGTGTCATCCCTTGGCCGGTCTCCCTTGTGTCCCGGTCTCCCCTCGACGCGCTCTGGCTTCACTCCTCTGGGGGTCCTGTGCCGCGACACGGGATCTGGTGTCTATCTCTCTGGTCGTCGACACGCCTCTTTTTCTCTGTATCTCGTGTCCTTTCTTGCTCATCGAGATATTTCCGTCGTCAAGAGTCCTCGCGTCAAGTGCTTCAAGGGTGGCCGCCAGGTTCTACGTGAGTGTTCGACCCTGGCACACTGTTCCCCGTCACTAGTGGTTTCAGGTCCAGTTCAGCACGACGCGCCGTTTCTGCTGATCAGTCATTTCGTCTCCATTGGTTCAACAATCCGGTATGTTTCTGGTTCGCCATCTTGCGTTACATGACCCGCGCTGTTCCGGCCTCCGCATAGGTAACCCCGGTCCACGACGCTTCAAGACATCCGACAGGAGGCTCGGTAGGTGCGTATCCCGAGGGAGGGGCTTCGGTCTTTGCGCATACCTCTACGTGGTCCTCGGGATGAGTACCCGCACACGCATCGCACTCTTCGTTGCGGCGCGGTGCGGGGAAACCAAAATGCGCTTTCTGCTTGTCTTCCATCAGGCGGATTGACCCGTCTCAGCATAGACCCATCGTAGGACTTCGCTGTCACCAGCTGCATCGCCCAGTAGCGGTCCAATTATGCTGAGGTGCGTGCTTCTTGTCTCCACTCCGTGTCCGGTTTTCGAGGTTTCGCAGTATTGACGTCCGCTTCCGTAGGTTTGTACCCGCGTCCCACTGCCGGCGGAATGGGCATTAGTCTTCCGATCCAGCTACCCCATCCAGGTGGCGGAAGCGCTGCACTAGCAGTACGTGTGTTTCTAGTCGAGTGTTCGAGTTCCTATGTCAATCGCTGTATGAGTTGTTTTCGCAGTGGCCATCCGTATCTTGTCGCGCGTCTCCGGTTGTATAGTTCGCCAATGTTCGTGTCCCATGGGCTCCCATGAACTTCCATGTCCGTCAAGGTACGTTCGGTGTCATAACCATTCCTAGGACCGCATAACCGTCGTCCGTCCTTAGATGGACCGCGCCGCGTCTTGACGTTCATATCACGATTCAAAGCCTCGGAGGCATACATCGCTTAACGCCACTTCGCCGGCGGTCGCGCCAGCATCGATTCCCGGTGAGTTGAATCCCACGGGTACCCGCGTATTCATCCAAATGTCTTGCCAACCATCGCCGCTATAACCCTTGTCCATAGCCCATAGCGCCGTGAGGACTGTGAAGCACAAGGTCAGCGAATACACCAACGCAACGGCGGCGCACCCTCATTGTACTAGCGCCTAGGCTATCGTGCTCGATGTTACCACGTGCAAAATGTGCGTCGTGGGTCGTTCGCGTCGACTCCTGGTATCCATTGGCCGCGTACTTGTCCTCGTCGATATTCGTTTGAAGGGATCCAGGTGACGCGTTGCCACTCCCACGTATTCGGCGGCCATGGATACTAACGTCGAAATTGGCCACCCCAGTTCCTGTCCTCGGCGATTGAAGGTCGTCATGTCGAAACCCGTCGTGACCTCAAGCGCACGCATTCCGTTGAGGGTGCACGGAACACGCATACGACGTTCCGTGATAGCGAAGTCGTCCCCCCTGTCGCGGCCAAAGCTCAGCGGACGAAGGTTGAGCATAGCGACCTATGCCGTGTCGGGTCACCAGTCAGCAGCGACGACTGCGCACGGTAACCCTCTACCCACCGGCTCCTAAGCCTCCCGCGTAGTCCAGGTTGTGGCAAGGAGGAGAGGCCTTCGCGATTCGGCAATAGGTGACGCGCCGGCGGCGGAAATGTGAACGGCGTCGACGGCGATACGGTGAGCACATAGGCTCCCCTCGGACTATGCCGCTACAGCGTAGGTGGGTCAGCGATGCTCGTCAGATGACGCACGCCTACTGAAAGAGAACAAACGGCGATGCTCCTGAACCGGGGTGAGGTGGTATTTGACTCACCTGTCGGTGCCCGACGTGCGACAATCAGCGGTACATGGCTTCGAGAAAATGCCACGGTCGTATTCGACAAAAGAGGCGCCGCATCGACTATGTCCCATGTGGGTGGCGTCGCACAGGGTCAGCGGTGGAAAAGGCGTGTATCTGGATATCGTTCTGCGGGCATGCACCTCACAGACGTGTATGGGGTTGGCGAAGAGGAAGGGCGAGGCTGAGGACGATCGGATCGGACCGGCTGGGGTGTCGGTGGCGGGTCAGTAACAACAGTCGACTGCTCACGTTTATCCTCCCACTTACAACGGTGCAGCCGACTACCAGGCACACGACGACGTACGCACAATGCGCCTTCGCCACAGATAGAGGTCTCAACGATCGAGGTGGCGTCAGGTTGTGCGATGGCGGTGGCGCAGTTGAGATCGGCATCGACGGCGACGGTACGTTCCGTGGGCTTCGCTCTGCGTTACTCATATGCTACTGTCAACCAAGAAGGTCAGCCATGGTCCTCAGCGAACATATCGCCGTCGATGGGCGGATGTGTAGCGGCGCCACCGACCTCAGGCGATGTGGCGATCAACTCACCGGCGGGATCCAAATGCCCGAGGGGGAGTGTTCTGACCCTCTTGAGGCGAGGAGAAGGCTATAGCAGCTGAACGCGCCCTTGCCTCGCACTCCGATCCATAGGTGGCGTCGCAGGGCAGTTGGGGGGACGGAAGGCGTACGCCACCGCTGACTGGGATTGTCCATGGACCGCCAGTGATGCCGTGGTAGGGTGGCACGGCGCAGAAGGATGGGAAGAAAAGGGGGGGGGGGGGGGGGGGGGAAGAGGACGGGGGCTTGGGATGGTTGTGGGGGGAGGAAAGGTGCGTCTCATGGGCTCGGGGCAGGCTGATATCTGGGCGGGTCCAAGCGCACTTCGTACTCCGCCGCAAATTCCCGGCCAGGCTCTCCGAACGAATCCCCGCGAGCTTCCCGCTACCCCATTGTTCCCCACTCGTGCCCACTACTTCCTCCGGGTGTTCTTGATTATCAAGGAACCCTGCCCGGCCATTCCGAATGTCGGCTCGTCCGCCTCCGCCGCCACCCGCTGTGGCCACCTCGTGCACTGAACTCTGTATTATCGGCTCGTTCTCGCTCATATCGCATCTTTACTCACGAGAACTTGTTCTGGGTGAGTCTCTCATATGCAGAGTCTGTGAATAGGTCGAGGAGGAGATGCACTCCCCGACGCCACATCCTGCGCCTCTCACGCAAGAGCGGGCGCTCCGTGGGCGTCTACGCGCGACGCGTCGCGCACGTGCTCATTCCATCATCCGAGGCATTCTCCTCTCAAGCTACGTACGGGAGGGACCTCTCGTTCCAGGACCGGAATCGTCTCTCCACAGCCTTAGGAGCCTGTATCTTGTGCGCCCCATGACCGTGGCAACAATGGAACACACGGATAGCGCCACTTGGGCTGGTCTCTCTCTCTCTAGTCGCACATACAGTGAAAATTCGGCAGATATCAATACCACTACGCCGACCCCTACTCGACATTCCGACCGCGCCGTCAAGAACGCCCCCGCAAAGCGCTGAGCGACGGCTGCAGAAGTAGACGTCATGTGCGCTCGTTGAATAGCCGTCGCATTCGTCCGCAGCCCATCTCCCGCCGTCCTTCCCGGTTCACGCACCGAGGATGCCGTTCAAGCCCCACACGCACGCGAACCAGCTGTCGAAGATTATGTGCGTTACGCCCCCGGTGGTGGATGCGCTATGCTTCCACTTATCGAAGCCGCAAAAAGCGGGTCTCGCAGGCCAGCCGCCGTGGCTGTAGCACTAGTACTGGGTGACGGGTGCGGCGGGCGTGACGGCCGCGAGGGTGGCAAGGGCTATCGGAGAATCGCTCTTTTTTCACGTCACTGTTGACAGAATTGACTGCTCTGGATGATGTCCGGAATCGTGGCAACTCCCCTTGAGCAGATGTTGCTTCCGAACACTCTCCATCACACCAGCCCACCTCGACGAGCCGAGCCAAGTACTGAAGACACTCAGGTTCACCAACTCTCTGGGAAACTGCGGCACGTCCCCGGCTCCAGCTAGTCTAACAAATACTTCCATCATCCCGGGTGTGTACAGAGAGTTTTACATCAGCGGCATACATTGCATACGTACGGAGAACGGACTCGGAACGGATCCAGAATTCAGAGCGGCCACGGGCGACACAGACAGACGGAGCGAGACACAGAGCCAAGACCAACTGCAGGTATGTCTAGAGTATGAGAGGGGGGCCTGGAAGCGCTGCAGCGAGAGATAGAGAGGAAGGAGGAAAGAAAGAGAAAGAGACGAAAGCAAGGCAGACGAGGGCACGACAAACGACGAAAGCACTCCGGGGGGGATCCATACACTTACAAATACAACGGCCGCACCGCACCGCACCGCGCTACACCTCACTTCGCGGGCATGCTCTGCGCGGGCACGCCGCCCTGCGGCGGCACGGGGAGCTCCTGCTGGATGAACGACGTCCACGTCTCCTGGAGGCTGTACCCGCCCGTGTGCACGTTGATGAGCGGCGGGGGCGGGGGCGGGACCATCTGCTGCACCTGCTGCGTGTACGCGTACTGCTGCCCCTGCGCGTACTGCCCCGGCGTCTGCGGCGGGTGCATGTGCGCGTGTGGCGGGATGTGCGCTTGCGGTACGTGCGGGACGGATTGGCTGTGCCGGTGTTGGGGCTGGTGTTGGTGTTGTGGGTGGTGAGGTTGGTGTTGGGATTGGTGCGGGTGCTGCTGGTAGTGCTGTTGATGCACCTGGTGTTGGTGTAGATGAGGGTGTTGCTGCTGGTGCTGAGAGTGAACATGGGGTTGATGCTGAGCGTACGGCGCTTGTGCAGCAGCGTGATCATCGACCTGGGGCTGTTGATAGGCCTGAGGCTGAACGTATTGCTGCTGCTGTGCATACGCATGCGCTTCTCCGGCCGACTCGGCCTGCGCAAGCGGCGGCGGGCCATTGGCGTTCCACAACTCCGAGTGCTGGGACGGCACCGCATACGCCGAGTGCACAGAGTCCGCCTGGTGCTGCGACGAGGACGAGGACGTCGTCGGGCGGCCATAAGCGTCGTATTGCTGCTGCTGCTGCGCCGACGACGCGCTAGAGAACCCTCCGTACACGGGGATATCGTGCTGTTCGGCGACGTGGTGCGCGGTAGGAGGCTGTAGGTGCATAGGTGCGGAGCCGGCCGCCGAGGCGTGGTACGACGCGCGCCTCGAGATGGGCTCGGAATGGTGCAGAGCGTACTGTTGACCTTGCGGGTCGGCCTGTACGTACTGGATCGGGTATTCTTGCGGGATGTGCGCCACGGCGGGCGACACGACGTCGTACTGAGGCTCGGCCTGATAGTGCTGAACGAACTGGAGCGGCTGCTGCTGCTGATTTTGTTGTTGTTGAAGTTGCTGTTGCTGTAATTGTGAATGCGACGCCTGATGTTGAATATGCGCGGCGTTCTCCTGCCCGCCATACCCCTGCGGCGCCACCATCTGCTGCCCGCCCTGCGCCTGGCCATAATACGCGTTCCCCTGACTGATCTGCGCCTCGAGCTGCCCCTCGAACGTCTTCAGCTCGTCCACCAGGCCCGGGTGTATCGCCGCGCGGTACGACGACTCGAGCGCGGGGAACGCCTCCGCCGCGGGCGACTGCGAACTCCGCTCCGCGTCCGAGCCCGACCCAGCCTGCGAGCCCGGCGTCCTCCCCGCGGCCTGAGACGCGTCTGCGGGCGTGCCCGCGGAGGACGCGCTCGGCGAGAGGCGCTGCGGGCGGCCGGACTTTGTCGCGACCGTGCGCGCGGTGCGGCCGGTGAAGATCGAGAGCTCGTCGACGTGCTCGCCGTCGTCCGCGCGCGGCGCGAAGATGTCGCGCCGGAGCGGCTGGAACCCGCGGAAGTACGCCGCCTGCGCCTTTTCGTGCATCTTGCGCACCACCGGCTGGCGGACGCGCGCGGTGTCCCGTCAGCGTCGAGCGGACATTTTACAGCAATGGGGAGGAGACTCGTACTAGGAATTTCCGGGCGCGTCCGCCGTGCGTGGCTGCGCGTTCGAACAGGTCGCACGCGATCCGGAGCTCGCTGAGCGCCGCCTGCGCCGTCTTGGACGTCCCGCCGCGGGTCACGACGGACCCCATCATCACCTGCAGTACCCATCATCAGTCGCCGCGATATCATCCACCGCTCACGGAGACACGGAATGGGGGTAGGGGGGTAGTGGGGGAGGTGGGAGAGGGTACGCACGCAAGCGGAGAACGCGTGCGTCCAGAGCACCCAGAAGCGCGCGATCTGGACGGGGAAGTGCGCGAACTGCTCGCGGAGCGCACCGAGGAGCGCGCTCGCGCTGCGGTACCCCGCGAGGAACGACGGCGCGTACTGGCTCCGCATCGGGTCCGCGGGGTTGTCGAGGATCGCCTGCGCGAAGAAGCAGCGGTGCACGTACAGCAGCGCTGGGCGGGCACGCCGGGAGTCAGCTCGGGGGGCATCACAGACGGCGTGAGGGGGAGGGGGAGGGGGAGGGGGAGGGGGAGGGGGAGGGGGAGGGGGAGGAGAGGGGACGCACTGAGGTGGAGGTAGTTCGTGGGCATGTAGTGCGACATCGTCTGCGCGAGCCCCGCGTTCTCGGGCGGCGCGCCGAGCGCGTACGCGGGGAGCGGCGTGTCGCGGATCCGCCGGTCGAGGTCGAGGATCACCGAGTACTTCGGCGCCTGCGCGGTGAGCGTGCCCATCACGACGTTCGACACGCACACCTTGCCCCACAGCGCCTTCCACGCGGGGACTACGGGGTGAGGGTTGGATTGGATTGGATTGGGAGTTTGGGTGAGTGATGATGATAGGAGGAGCGATGTGAGAGTGTGTGGGGGGACGTACAGCTTGGCTGGGGTGTTCCGTCGTCGGACATGGTCTGATCCGGATCTGCGGGAAGCTCTGCGTCGACGAATTCAAGGGAGAAGGTGGGTAATCTGCCCGTGGCCAAGGCCTGCCAGAAATCCGTCAGGCTGTATACGGCGTCGATCCGGCAAGTCATTGCCTACCTGCCAGCAGTCCGTGATGAACAGCTCCCAGAACAGGGCGCGTCGTTTTTGCACCTCCGCCGAGGACAGTTTCCAACGGGCGCTGTCGCGGTCTAATCGACATGAGATAGTTCACGTTGGGCCCATGGACAAGTGAAACTCACGGAGACCAACCTGCGCAGCTCGTATGTCAGTAGCATATCGTCGCAACGCGAGCTAGACTTACACTCTGAGCCAACTTGGACGCGAGCCCCATGAGTGCCCACGTCGTTTCAATACTATGCTCGTCCGCCACCATACCCTACAACCTCTCGTCATCACAGCGGGGGCCTCACAACGACTACGACTGAGCTTACCTGATAGATACCCATCAGACTAAGAGTTTGGACCGTCGTCAGGCTCGGCGGACGGTCCAACACCGGCTCCAAACTGAGCGCAGCGCGCGTGAGCTGGTAATACCGCGCCGCCTCCTCATTATGCGGCGCCGGAGGGAGGGACGGGTCCGTGAGCGCCCCAAAACAGAACACGACGAGCATAAGCGCAAGGTCGTGCGACGACGGCTGCGTGCTCGCCGCGGGGAGGTTGAACGCGTCCGCGGACCCGGAGGGCGCGCTGCTGCCCATGCGGACGCGCGCGCGCGCCTCCTCCGCGGCGGCGTCGTAGAACAGCGGGAGCACGTCCTCGTCGAGCTGGCGCCGGGTGACGGCGCCGAAGAACCAGGGCGCCTGTTCGAGGTAGAGGTCGCGCAGCTGCGCCGCGCGCTCCCATGGCGGCAGGTAGCTTGCCACGAGCTCCTGGAGGTCGTACACGGGCAGGTCGGTCGGGCCGGAGGGGAACGTGGCCGCGAGGCGGTTGATCTCTGGTGGGAGGTCGGGGTGCGCACTCGTGGGGTGGCCGAGGGTGGAGACCGTGAGCTGCGGTTTTTCGTCCTGCGGGGGCAAGGTGAGTGCGAGTAGCGATCTGATCGGTTCCGAGACATACTAAGAGTAAACTCTGGAAGAAGGCGTATGTTCAACGATTGCCCAGGGTTGATTGGAGGTTGCACGCACCTCCGAGCCGGCTGAGCGTCCGTAGAAGGTCGCTGCGCCATCGTCACGCACGGCGAGCGTCCCGAACGCGTCGATATACTGTACCTCTTCCTCGTCGTCTTCCGTATTTTCTGTCATATCAACACCGCCGCCTCCGCTCCCGCTCGCGAAGCGGGTGGCGGAGTGCAGCTCGAGCCCGGACTTTATCTTGAGCAGGTCAGCGCTCAAGAGCGGGTGGGGCTCTCGTGTGGGATTGTTGTGGGAGTGGAGGATGGCGAGGCCGTCTTCGAGATTGCGGATGCGGTCGCTCATCTCCGCAATCTTGCGGTGTAGACGGTCCGTGTCCGCGAGGATGAACCTGTCCTTCGATGTGAGCCACTCGCCACCCAACGCGTCCGCCCCGCCCCGACGCGACGCGACGGCCCGAGGAGGAGACTGACCTGGTGCCCTGGCCGGTGGTGAGGCTGCCGTTTGGGCAGATGGAGGCGCACCCCCTGCGCTTGCAGGACGAGCAGGGGACGGTCTTGTCGCACTTGAGCTTGAGGCGGCGGCATTCTGCGCAAGATATCGCACCCCTTGCGCGTTTGAGCTCCTGCTCCTGGGCCTTGGCCGTCCGCTCCTTTGTGCTCTCGCCCTCTCCGCGCGTTGGGCGGGCCGAGAGCGGCATCGTGTGTCGGTGGCGGCGGCTGTCCAGGGGCGCGTCGTGCGCGACAAGGGCAGAGGGTGGTTGTTCAGTGGGCGGGGGTGTGTGCTGGGCTTGGGACTAGGACTGGGGCAGAGGCAGGGACGGCCGGGCGGGGCATGGCAGTCGGGCGAGAAGGTGTTCTTCCTCATTCACCGCACATCAGACCCTCGCCCAGAATGGCGAATCCCCGCCACCCTATTCCCCCTTCGGTCTCCGCGTGTCCATATCCAGCACCGCACCCGAGATCCCCGACACAGCCACCCCGCCCGAGGCCGCCCCTTCCTCGCGTCCCCGGTGGCAGTCCCCAAACAAGCCTCTCTCCGTGCCACCAAAACGCCACCATCGCACCTGTAGGCCAGACAGGCAAAACGATGCAGGCGCTACCAGGGCTCGAACCTGGGTTTTGGGAACACCGAGCGGGTCAGAATCCCAAGTGATAACCACTACACTATAGCGCCGAGCTGCCCACTGGCTGGATTGAACAACCGACCTCACCATTACAAGTGGCGCGCTCTACCACTGAGCTAAGCGGGCAAGTGGACGACCAACCTGGGAGTCGAACCCAGAATCTTCAGCTGGTTCCGGAAACCGGAAACTGACGCCTTAACCATTAGGCCAGCCGGCCGTTGGTACGTCCTATCATACATGCTCCATGAGACGGTACGGCAGGTGCATGCCACGGGTGCGAAGAAAGACAACATCGACTGCATCAAGTGTCAAGGGGTACAACTACACATGCGTAATCCAAGACTGAAGGTATGTATATGGCCAGAGCGTCCCCGCTCATAGCGTCTTGGTCGCAGCCAGCTTCTGCTTCAGCTTGTCCTGCAATTGAAAAGAAGTCAGAATCGACTCCAGGCAGGAGCCACGGCCACTTACGTGGACCTTGTCCATGTAGACGTCCGTCACGACCCAGTGCTCGCGCTTCATGTTCTTCCCATGAATCGCCAGCGCGAGGTCCTTCGTCATCACCCCGTCCTTGTCGATCACCTCCACGCACGCCGCCTCGAGCTCGCGGCAGAACGTCCGGAGCGCGTCGTTCCCGTCCAGCTTCGCGCGGTGCAGCAGCCCGCGCGTCCACGCGAAGATCGACGCGACCGGGTTCGTCGACGTCTCCTTCCCCTTCTGCCACTCGCGGTAGTGCCGCGTCACCGTCCCGTGCGCCGCCTCGCTCTCGATCACGTCCCCGGCGGGCGTGATCAGCTCGCTCGTCATCATCCCCAGGCTCCCGAACCCTTGCGCGAGGATGTCCGACTGCACGTCCCCGTCGTAGTTCTTGCACGCCCACACGAACCCGCCCGAGGACTTGATCGCTTGCGCCACCATGTCGTCGATCAGCCGGTGCTCGTAGTAGATCCCTGCCGCCTCGAACGCGGACTTGTACTCGCTGGGAGGCACGTCAGTGCGCGATCGGTGTCACCGGGCAATAGACTTTATACCTCTCGTAGATTTCCTGGAAGATGTCCTTGAAGCGGCCGTCATACTTTTTCAAAATCGTGTTCTTCGTGGACATGAACTACCGCGCGCCATTCAGAATCCTTCACGTAGTGTGCTCTCGAGTCTCAGGGTCACTCACCAGAGGGAGCTTCTTCGAAAGCGCCATCTTGAACGAAGAGTGGGCAAAGCCACGAATGGACTAGGAAGGGACACTGAGCGACGGAGCTCCAATGCAACGCGATTTACTCACCTCGTCGGTGTTGTACATGGCGAGCGCGACGCCAGCGCCCTTGAAGTCATAGACGTCAATCTTCGTCGGCGCACCGCCGTCCGCAGGACTGTACACAAGCTGCAACTTTCCCGGACCCGGCGCGAGGAAGTCCGACGCGCGGTACTACCCCATAGTCTCCATCAGCACACAACCCAACCTCTCTCTCAAACTCAAACAACCCGCACCTGGTCCCCAAACGCATGCCGCCCGATCACAATCGGGTTCTTCCAGCCGGGCACGGGGCGGGGGATGCGGTCGAGGACGATCGGCTCGCGGAAGACGGTGCCGCCGAGGATGTTGCGGATCGTGCCGTTCGGGCTGCGCCACATCTGCTTGAGCTTGAACTCCTTCACGCGCGCCTCGTCCGGCGTGATCGTCGCGCACTTGATGCCGACCTTGTACTTGAGGATCGCCTCCGCCGCCTCGACGGTCACCTTGTCGTCCGTCTGTCCTCCGTGGGGCCATTGTCAATCTCAACGCCCATGCCCATGTCCGCGGGGGAGGAGGTGAGGAGGGAGGCGAAGAGAGACGCACCGCATCACGGTGCTCGAGACCGAGGTCGTAGTACTTGATGTCGAGGTTGAGGTACGGCAGAATCAACTGCGCGTCGTCGGGTGAGCTAGATACACACAGCGCAAGGGCGGCGAGGCGCAGGACGCACCTCCTCGCGAATCTTCTTCCAGATGATCCTCGTCATCTCGTCTCCGTCGAGCTCGACGACGGGGTTCTGGACCGTGATCTTGTTCTCTGCGCACGCGCGTCATTTCCCCACATACGCCAGCCGTCCCCGCATGCATCCACCGCAACGCGACGTGATGCACAGGCCCAGCAAGACAGTAACGAAGGCACTCGTCAATGAGGTTCGGGGACATATAACATAGCGCACTCACGCAGACGGATGGAGCTGCTCGCGAAGCCGCGCTTGAACGCAGCAGCGGCGGCAGGGGCATAGTGCCGGCCAGCAAGGGGGCGGGAGGCGTAGCGCGACAGCATAGCGTGGTACGGTGGTGGTGGTGGCAGAGGAAAAAGGAGCGTCGTTGGACACGCTGGGCGGCGACCGGCAGCTTACTTATGTATGCACCGCGTGCTGGGAGAAAAGGTATAGCGACGAGCAGTTAACAGGCCTGGGATACGGTGCGAGAACCTCGGCCGAATCACGACGTCTGCCAATGCCAGCGGCGGGCGGGGGCAGTCATCATCATGGGACTAGTCATCTTATCTTATCAGATAGCCTTAATGTGCTGCCGGCGGTGAGTAAGTCTCGATAAGTGGACTTAGCGCCAAATTGCTCGCGGACAACTCACCGCTCGCCGCCGCGCTCGAGGTCCACCGTTCCGGCTCCGTCCTCAACTCCCGCTCGCCATGTTCCCCTCAATACCGCTGTTCGCGGTCGTCAGCGCGCCGTTCAAGCGCTCCCAGCTCGGTCTGTTCCAGGGGAAGACGAAACAGTACGGGAACAGCGTGCCGAACTCGAAGCACAAGACGCGCCGGACGTGGCTCCCGAACGTGCACAACCAACGCCTCTTCTCCGACGCCCTCCAGCGGTTTGTGAGGCTCAAGGTCACCGCGAGGGCTTTGAAGACGATCAAGAAGGTGTGTCTGCGGCTATCGCTGAACGTTGAGGGTAGGCGGAGGGAGTTGACACTGGGCGTAGCATGGTAACATCGACAAGTACCTGCTGAACACAAAGCCGGACTTGTTGGGCTGGGAGGGCATGCGGTTACGGTTGCTGATCAGGGAGAAGCAGGGGGCTGCTGAGGAGGTAGCAAAGGCCTCGTCATGATATATCCCCCGCTCTTGTCAGTCAGGTGTGCTCCCCTTCTGCAGAACTGAATTGTACGGTGTCTAAAACATACGACCAGGCTAAACTACGCGCCCGCTCATCAGAGCGACATTGGCCTCCTGTATTCTACCATCCCTGGCTACTGCTACCAACGTCTTGGCAGAGCCGTAATCTGCCCCTTTCATAAGCCCATGACATCGACTGGATTCATTCATGCCGGACACAATCTGGAGCGTCGCGTACGGTTCGTTTCTATTGGCGTACTCATATTCGTCATGACCGCCGCGTTCCGCCGGGAAGCTGAACCTTCGAGCCTCCCAACCGGCACCTCTTATCTTCCCTAGAAGATTGAAACGATTGCAGGACTCTGTAAGCGGCGGTCCGATGCTCAGGTGAAGCAACCTTCCCATTTGTCGAACAGCAATCGCGTCCGGCTCCCTTTGCATTTATCTCGTGTAAACCAAACATCTCCAGCCAATCCCACCCGAAGTGTAGCAAACATATTTTCAGAGGTACCGTTCTCGCCGTGTGTGATCATAGGCGCTTGTGATGTGAGACTCTCGCAGGTGTCATCGCAAGACTAGATACTGGTCGTAGCACCCCTCCACTTGCAACTTCCGTCAAAGCATTGCGCAGACCGCCTGGGTCGATTCCCCAGCCTCCAGTCATCCACATTGCCGCGGCGCAGCGCCATCCTTGCGCCCACGGCGGGTTTCAGCATATCCGGCACATCCTGCGCCTCCACTGACGTCGGTGATCGTCCAACCCCTCGCACACCCGCAATCGTTCCGAATGCTCTTGGTGCCGGCTGGACACCGTCTACAGGCTAGACAGTGGACACACAAGGGGTTCGGAATGCGGTATATCAGGCCTTGGCAGAGCTTTGACCTGTTGCTACATTCCCGAGGCGAGGGTCCGTGATGGCGGAGGCTTCGGGTATGTGCACAGCGTCTTTGAAGGTGCTGTACTCCCTGACATAGGTCGCTCGCAAGACGACACCCGAACCGTCTATATGATCGCGCGCTAGGCTCGTGTAGGGAGTATAGTTCCCATGATCGTGGTCCTACATTGCCGTACCCCGAGAGCCGAGCCATGGCGAGGTCGCAGCAAAGACTAGTCTTTGGCGACTCGCCACTTCCGAGCAGGCTTGTGTTGCCCGCCAGATTCCTCGAGGTTCGCAACAGTACAGCCGGGGATCCTCGATGAGTGGCAGATTGCGTTCAACGAGGTTCGAACGGCATCGTGCGGTACGTGATTCACCACAGCCTCGCACTAACGGCGTACGGACGCAATAGGCTAACACTCCCTGCAACCGCAGCCTTTGATTGGAGCTGCTCTCGTGGTCGTGATCTGGGTGACGCTTGGAGATGCGTATGTATTGGGCGAGATGCAGGACGACGCACGGTTTTTGCTCTCCCGCACAGCGTCGCTGGTCGTACGTGGCCAGGTACCATCACCCAGTGGTGAGTTCAGTATACCTTTTTATGCCCAGTACAGCATCTAACTGTCCCCCAGTACGGATATAGTCCTGCCCAGTTCGCGTGTTTCTTCATTCCCTCCTACGTTCTCGATCTTCTCCTGAGGACATCACTCGAGCCCTCGGCATCGCTGCCCACTTCATCACCCTCATGGCGACAAGTAACTTGACCGTCGCCGCTCCCCCGAAGCCTCTCCAATGTGCCCCGGTCAATCTCACTTGGACTGGCGGAACGCCCCCTTACGACCTCGCCGTCACCTCGTTCAACCGGGTGTACGTCGAATTTTCCTCCCTGCCCTCCACCAGCGCCGTCTGGACGATCAACATCACAGCGGGGACCGCGTTACAGCTGATCGTCGCCGACTCGTCCGAAATACGGCGGTCGGCCATCTCTGATACCTTCTTCGTGGATGGCAGCGCGGACGGTAGCTGCTTGCCTACGCCGGAACCGGAGGAGCGTGCTGGGATGAGCAAGGGTGCCATCGCGGGTATCGTCGTGGCCACCGCGTTCGTCTCCGTTGTCGTCTCGATGCTGGTATGGACTCGTAGGAGAAGACGCCGAGGTGGCGCACAAGTTGGTGTGTTGCCTTGTCTATATCTCTGATGCCCTCGCCGTCCGTCCGTCCTGATGCATGTGCACATATGTTCCAGTCGATCTTGTGGCATCTCCTACTATATCGACGTTCCCTGAAAGCCAAGCGTCGATGCGTATCGGCCAGGACAACGTCCACAAGGGAGACGAGGAGTCTGCTCCGGGCATCGTCCCCGTCGCCAGCTCGAGCGTTTACCAACACTCGACGTTGCCTCAAGTTAGAGACGTGGGGACACATGGAGGGGCGAAGCGGGAACCCGCAACATCTGCGTCACGTACACCGACTTCTCCCAAGGGTCTATCTGAACAGGACGTGCGACGAGGCATTCACAGCGCCGTCTACGAACCGCTGCGCAACCACGCCGAGGGGCAAGCCCCGACGTACGAAGAAGATGGTGGGGTGAGGCTCGCAGGTGGTCCGATGGACGGACACGGTTCGAACCAAGACGACGATGCACCGTCGACGCTCCCTCCACCCTACAGACTATACTAGCCTACGACAGCCCTGTTATGCACTTCACTTCGCTACCGCATTTAGCACGTTTCACATGGAATACCGCATCGCCTACTCAAAGGGTATATCTGAACCCGGGTGCTTGGTCACCCATCTTCCGCAGCTCCTCGGTCGTGTACTCGACCTTGATTCCCCTCTCCTCCATATCGCGTTGTACGGCGTCCCGTCGGGCGTTCGCGCGCATGTATGTGATGACCATGACAGGCAGGAGCACAAGGCCCATACAGACGAATCCAAGCTCGACGGCGTCTGGTATACCACGTCATGGTCAGAACGGTCTCTTCAAAGCAAAGCAAAAGGAAGTGTAACGCACGTCCAAGGAGATATCGCGGTGCGTCTTGGACGCGGTAGATGTTGCACGCGATCGCGCCACCGGCGTTTGCGAACATGACCTGCATCCCAATGGCAATTCCGCGCCTGTAGTGGCCCACGGTGTTGTTGCCCATCCTAATTGTATGTAGCTGCTCAGCGACTCGCGTGTGGACGATGGCATTGCCTGCAAGGACTTACCACGAGACGTTCCCAGGGAAGCCTGCGTAGCTGCCTGTGACGACGAGGAAGGTGCCAAAGTAGCGCACGCCGATGGGCACGTTCGCAGCGTTTATTGAGAAGCCGATGAGGCAGAGGATGAGGCCGGCAAAGATGGACGGCGAGCGCATCTGACGGATGTCGGACCACTTCGACCATGCGACCACAGTAATGGCTGCGCAGGTGAGGGTCAGCCTGCTTTTTGCGATTCGATATGAAAGCGGCGTTCTTACTGGCAAGAACGTAGGGTGGGACAGAAAGAAGCTGTGAGATTACAGTGTTGAAGCCGAAGCTACGATGCGTCAGGGGGCTGATAGTACAGAACGGAACGCGGAGCTCCAACTCACCCGTTGATGATAGACCTACCAATGGGGGATCCGTCAGTTCAAGTACTGTGCAGCCACTGAGAGCACTTACGGTAGAAAGAGGGTGATGCCGTAGACTTCATCGACGAGATCAGAGCATGGCATACAGAGCCATGTCGGAGCACATACCTGGCGTGATCACCGATGCATTGATCAAGCAGCATACGATGACCTTCCAGTTGAAGATCGTCTCCCAAAGCTGTCGCATTTCGAAGTGCTCCTCTTCTCCCACCGAGGAATTGTCATACTCTGCACAAAAACTGAGAATGGTGCAGGGGCTCCACCAGACGTCACGCACTTTTCCAGTGTACGAGGTATGCCCGCTCCACGGGGGTGAGGAACGAAGCTGTGTCCGGAAAGTCCACGAGCACTGGCGTGCCGATGAGGACCAGCGCGCAGAAGTCCCCGCAGAGGTACATACCGAAGAAGGCCACGATGGCAACAACAATTGTTATGAGGCCCTCGATGATCTGCAAGACCGCGTCCTTCAATAACCCAGTCCACTAACCAACCGAACGTGAATCGTACGAAGATCCACGACCATCCTAGTAGGCCGGCTTTGCCGGACATGAACGAGATCCCGAAGGCCAGGAGGCCAGAGAAGGCCCCTGAAAATGTCGCTCCTCCCCAGAAGAGGCCGATGCGATATTGCACCATGTGGCGGGGGTACCACATCGTGACGCTACGGCGAACCCAGTGGGTAAGATACTCACGAACGTGCGCGAAAAACAAACAAACGTACTAATAGAAGACACCGGGAGCAAGTCCCGCCTCAGCGATCCCTAGGCACACGCGCACCCCGACGAGCTGAGCATAGCTAACATGTTATGGTCAGCAGTCGAACCCGGCAGCAACGTAAATCGACAGACTTCTTGACTATACCATTGAGAGTCCTGAATCCATGAATCAGTACGTATCGAATCATAACTTGTGTTCTATGAATCACGTACGCGATGATTCCCCATGCCAACTAGTGTCGAGACTTGGTTAAAATTGTCATCTTGAAAAGCTATTCGACGGGACCTACCGCGATTCCAGGTAGCCATCTTGAGGGGCGCAGCTTCTTTAGGACTAGACTAGATACCATATGTTTATATCGCACGACTTTCGACCGGTGAAGTCCACATACTTGGAAGGTACAGTACAGCATGTATATGCCTAGGGCTGGGTTGAGAAGACCTGGGCATAAGCGCGATCCCAGGAGCGCGTTGCTTACAATGAAGTACGCCGTCTACAAAGAGGTTGGTCAGAATTTCGAGTACACACTCGAACATGATCCTAGACTCACGAGTGCGATGTTGTACTCATTGCCGGTGAGATTGAGCTCAGTCAGGAGCCCTTGCAGCTTGGCGTTCCCTATGGATGGCGGTCAGCAACATCTGGGTATTGGATGTATCCAGATATCTCACCTATGTTCCCTCTGTCGATTGCGCCGACGAGATACATTGTGATGAGGATGGGCAGCAGGCGTAGATCGACTTTGCGCCATAGCCGTCGTTCTTCCGCCTTCGTGAGAGGCGGAAGCTGAACTCCGTCTGGTCCATAGACCGCAGCAAGACGGTTCGAGTCCGCGGGGACCTCTTCCTCCGCGGTTTCTACAATTTCCTTCTCGAAGCTACTCGTCCGAGTCGGGCGGCCTTGCATCGTTACGGACATGATTAATCCTGGGAAGCGCGTATGAAGGGTTTGGTGCTAGGGCCCGTGGTGGGCAGGTAGGGAGATGGGGGTGAAGATGAAGCCCAGAGAGCTACATGCGCGTGCGCGAGGTCCTGGTCATTCGGGGGCAGCCGTTGAGGCGACTTCGCTCGTGCAAAACGGACACATGACCATCGCCGCTCACGCGCACGTCTCGTAGGAGTGAGAGCGGAGTGGACGTCAGGGCACGGATGCTTATTCGTTCGGCGGTTTTGTGCATCGCCAATGCATTCTCATGCGGAGGCTTCTTCAGGCGCCTGCCCGAGAAATGATGGATTTCTATACGAGCAAGGGACCAGCCGGGTATGGCCTCGACCATTCCGTCCTCTGATTTTGATTCATACGAGGCGATATCAGGAGGTCGACGTCAGAGGACTCTACGAATGTGAGAAGTAGCCGGTAAGTATCCCATATGCCTCTATGAGCAGTGATACACGCACTTGATATAGGTCGGAACGTCGGCAGCCCGCGCTCTCCCTGGGTGTGCACCAAAGATAGACATGGAGAAGGTGGGACGGCCCCGTCCCTTTGTATCAATTTAGAACCCACTCAAGTACTTCGTGTTGTGTACTCGATCTGTACGCATCAACACTATGCGCACCATTTCATAAAAGATACATGCAAGATCACGACCGTCGCTCCTTCAGCATGCCCTTAGTGTCCAACGTCAAATGACAAGCATGCGAGGCGGCACCGTAGCTGAAGCGAGTGGATCAGCTAGGTTTACCTAATGAGACGACTAGAAATGCCGAGCATAGAGGCGGCGGTCAACGGCTTCTGCGGTTTCAACCAGTGGCAGCACAGTTGGGGGTAGCTACCGGTACCACATCGACTTGGTGTCGTCGGCGCCGAAGTAGTCTGATGCGCAAGCCTTCCTGGTTTACGACGTCTGTTTTTGAGATTCTCCAAAGACGATTCTAAGATGACAGCGTAGAGTGGCGGCAGCTAGAGACTCGGAGCTAAGCGCTAAGTTGGCGTCGCGATGCGTTGTGGCGCTTAATCGCACAGTCACGTGCACAACGCGTCGCGCGTAGATGCCGCCGGAGCGCCCGCTCTTGCGTGAGAGGGCCCAGTTGTGGCGTTGAGGCTTCCACCTTGCCATGCCACTCTTCAGGCATCGGAGATGTGGCCAAGCCTTATGATAGGCGTTCAAGAAGGATTCTGGATACGGGGTAGCGGAAGCGAGCCGATACCCAGCGGCAGGCAGAGCATGTGGCGTCGTGCAGTGGCGGCGGAGAGGTGGGTAAACGGATGTCCTCGGATTGACCGGGAGAGATCTCCTGATGATCAAGCGCACCGGAGGATTTAGTGAGCACGAGGTCAGAGCAATAACACAGCGGAGAGTTCGCGGAGATTTGTTCGGAGAGTCAGGCCGGGAATTCGCAGCGGAGAATAAACAGCGCTTGGACCCGCTCGTATATCAGGTCGCTCCGAGCGCGTGAGACGCACCTTCTTCCCTTCCCCCACCACCATTCCAAGGAACCCCCCTCGCAGTTGGCATTCCTCCTATCCTCAGCCAACCACACCGGTACCAGTCTACCAAAGCGCCACCCACTGGCCACTTGCTAGGTGAGCGGGGCGGCGCTCGCTCTCCTTCCCCAGGCATCGCGCCAACGCCACATCTAAGCGAGAGTCCAGAGACAGCGCGTTTCCAGTTGCTTACGGGCTTCACAGCTGTTGTGAGACTCGCGAAGTTGACCATAATGCATCGCGCCGCCACTGGTGAGTCGATAGCCACATCACCCGGGGTTGGTCGGTGGCGACGCCACCCGTGTCCCTTTCACGCCGTGATGTTTGTGCAACCTAGAGTCATGGCTTAACATACTTATCGATAGTAGCGCATCCTCAACGCAGAGCATGACTCACAGAACACACCGTGTCGCCGTCGGCGCCGATCCCACCTCCGCCACCAGCGCCACATATCACTTCGGCGCATCTTCCTTTGTCGTCAAGTAGTGGCCAGTCAAGAGGGTTTTCAAGCTTACTCCTGCGCTCCTCGACACCGCTGGTAAGTCGATCGCTTCATCAGGCTAGTCGTCCAGTGTCGGTGGCGTCACCGACTACCCCTCCCTTCCCGATGACCTGGAGCGGCCCAACAATCATCATTGATCATGCTCGTTATCCGGAGAGCCTTCAAAGTGCATGACGAGGTCCACGACACTCGACATATCGGCGTCGACACCTTCCCCATCATCATGTGCGCCACCGGAGTATCACGTGACCCTACATAGCGGATGCCTTTCTTCGACGACGACGGAAGTGAACTTTTGGGTTCGGCCATCTTCGGTGAACCGGTGAGTAAGAAGAAGATTGCGAGTAGGCGTCGTAGATGACCCCGTCGCAGACACAGGTCGCGTTGCGTGCCTATCTGCAAGTATCATCAGCTCTCTCACAGGCAGGGACCGGACGAGGACGATACCGTCGTCGGGCGTGGAATATGCTGCCTTGCGCGCATCAGGATGTCCCCGTACGTCAAGAGTATCAACCGGGCCATAATTAACGGCGAGCGTTGTCGTCCACTTGGGTTTCCTGGGATTGACAGCGCGGCTTCAAGCATTTTTGAAAGTATGGCCGCAAGAACGTTGACGACGATGGAAGGCAGCGGTCGGTAGAGAACCAGGATGCTTGAAGCCCACGAGGGCAACCCCGATGGGTCTGACACGCGCCGGCGCAAGAGGCGAGTCTATTCCGCGTGGGTGTTGCCGACGACGAGCGCCAAGGTGGCATAGGAGGCCAAGGTGCGCCGCCCCTCCGTGGTCGCGTTTGCTGACGAGGCCTTCTACGCAGCACGTGGGACTCGACACGTTGATTCTATCGCAAACAAGCCTTGGTCAACCCGCGAGGATGGGATGAAACTCACCAGTCTGCGGAACTAGGCGGCATCTCCGGTAGCTTGAAGGCCGTAAGGATTGCAACCCCACGTCACGGGAATCCGGGCGGTTGCCGACGAAGGCAAGTCGGTCTATCCGCGAATCGTTGCTTTCTGTGCGGTCCTGGAGTTGCGTCCACGTCAAGCTCGACATACCACTTGTCAGCCGAGCGACTCGTGAAATTCTACGCCGCCCGTACCGAGTTCGGACCACTGTGGCGCCATCGACTTGTGGGCCCTTTGCAAGAGATACACGGCGAAATGACCAATGGGTCATCCGACAAGCACAGTAGGGCGACTGCAGCAGTTGAAATGGACGTACCAAGGTACTACCCTCGTCGCTCTGAATCTGGACCAGGAAGGAAAGAGGAACCCCATATCACAGTGTGGACGACGCGACGCGGCCCAGGATTGAGCCTATGGGAACGCATGTTAGGCCTCAACTGGAGTAACACATACCTCAAGCAAGCCAGAATCCGCAGGGCGATGGTCAGACCAAATCCGACAACGCACGGGAGGTCCTAGGATATAGACGCGTTCGGTCAAGCCAATACGTTCTCTAGAAGGAACAGTGGACGACCCTTTTTTGGCACCTTCAATCCTACGGTACCGATGTTAGCGCACCTTGGGAGCCTTCAGGTTGGGCCCATAAGATACATGATATCTGTGAAAGAGACAGTCGATGGCCACTTGAAGCAAGAAGTACGTACATGGTCGGCGAACACGGGGACTGGCGGGCCGAGCAGAATATGGGAGAGGCCAATGGGCTTGCATGAAATGCAAGACTCGGGGCACCGATAGCTGTAGCGGCAGGCACTAGAAGTTGTCACAAGGTCTGGGCTCCGAGATAGCGATCAGAGGAAGCTGGAAAGCGTCAAGAACGGACGTAGACGACGAAAGCAAGCGCCCGGAGGAGAAACGTACGATGATCCAGACAGCACAGGAGTGGAGGAAGAGGAACCCAGGCAAGCAGACGAACGCCCGGGACCATGATTCGACGAGGACGAAAGCTAGCGATGCGGTAAAAGGGGCCCAGAGATTTAAGGCAGCGTCGACACGCCGAGGAGCAGGCTAGAGACGACGCGCAGAGCCACAAGGAGGCATGAGAAACATCAGGAACTGGCTGAGAGTAAGCACGCAGATGTGAACCGCTAGGTGAGCGATCGCAAGCGCAGGTGGGGTCAACGAGCAGAGACACGGTCGAGAAGAAGGGCATGAGCCAACGAGACCAAGAGGCCCAGGCAAAAACACTAGCAGGTCGGCAGGATCCAGGCAAGCGACTTGAGCCTTGAGCGAGAACATGCCAGATCGAGTGCCGCCCAGGGAGGCCATTTCATCAGTAGCTCAGGTCAGCCGGACCGAGGGATAGACGAGACCTCAGCTCAAAGGCACAGAGCACAGGAGAGTGAAAGGCGCGAAGACTGGACCAGTGAGAGTGCTGCGGAAAGTAAGACCTTGGGTAAATCGGAGACCTGTTTAAGTGACGATGGGTATCGGCTTCTTCAAACGCATATATCGACGGTGAGTGGCGACAATGAGTCGAGAGAGTGGAAAATACTTATCTCAACGGGGCCATGGTTGGAGGCTGTGGGAAGCTTTCTGAGAGATACATAGAGAGAAGGGTCGGTGGTAGAAGGCGAGAGCTGATGGAATGGGGTGGAGGTAGTGGAGGAGCGGAGGTAGGATAAGAAGACAACAGGTCGCATTCTTCCCGGTCTCTTATACCCTCATCTGGGAGGGTGCCAGCCTCCCCTAATCACATTCCAGCCACCTGCCATCCCCGTCTAGACTGTCAGCCTCTGAGGCGTACGATATCCGACAGCGGGGTATACCAAAGCCGAGCACCGACTGAGCCGCCCAGTCCGGATCGCAAGGGCGGATTCTGATTCGCTCGTCCGAGTTCCTGCATATTATAATTCTCTCACAAATAATGCATACCTAGAGCGATCATGGGCGGATGTGGAACAGCAGACCAATGGTTAGACCGTGGAAGAATAGCGGGTTTTGCGACGCGAAAGATCACGTGATCGCGTCAGCGGCGCGAGGGGCCACCCTTCACTGGGGGATTTCCAAGTGCTGTAATTCTCTTTCTCTTCTATGGAAACAGGCATAACGGAAGCGTGCTTCGGAGACGCACCAGTTAGCGGTCGTTGGGGGCTCCTGCTTCTCGCCACCCGCGAACTCCATGGTCTTCCATCTGGTATTCATGTTCGGGGTGCACAACGTATTTGGGTTGAAATCGATCTCATCGACGGGCTCTCCGATCGGTTAAGAGAGTATGGTATCGAGACCGTTGGTATGCGGCCAGCAGACTCCAGATCTAGTTACGGCTGCAGCGAACGGTTTCGATGAGATAATGCGAGTCGGTCATGAAGCCATAGGTAGTGGTGATGAGGAATTGAAGGCTATTTGACGATTCGCTCGCGGTGCTCGCAGACGAGGAGAGAATAGGGGGCGAAAGCAAGTCTCCCGAGCGCCTGCACAACGTCACAGCATGAGCGCTTACGCATCGTCGGATGTTCGATTTTGAATGATCGGCAAACAGGCGTCTAAAAGGGGTTGCTCTACGGCCGTTAAACGTTGTCCAATGACTTTTACGACACGGATCCCTCTCCCGAAGCCTTGGCATTCTGACACCAAAATAAAACAACATATCGAGACGCGCAAGTACGCGTATGCGCTGTGCCTGCTTGATTACCGAAGAGCCATTCCAGATGCCGCGGACCACGCGACGCTGAAGAGAGTTTTGGAAGCATTCCACACATATCTACTCTCGACGCGCAAAGGGTTTACAGCGAAACCAGCAGGGTGCTCACCGGAGTCTATGCGGTAGACAAGTCGAACCAAAAAGGTCGTGCTGTGCCCGAACGACGTGAGTCGACCTGCCTACCTTTCAGCAAGTGTAGGCTCGTCGTGCCATCAAGGGCTCACTCTGATATGCTGTTATTTTCACAGCTCTTAGGCCCGTCTCGGAGAGCCTTCGGGGTTCTTTGCATTGGACGCCAGGTATGCGCCGTTGGCCGCTATTCCGCATGGCCCCCCGCGCCTGCATCTTGAATCGCCCCGCGTCCCGTCGGAAGGAACAGCAGAGCTTGTTTGCCACCAGACGTGCGGGCTTCGCGAGATCGGTCCTGCCACATTCTGACGGGACGCCGTCTGCACCCTTATCAGAACCCGGCCTGCTGACGTTCTCAGAGCCGCTGCACGGTCATGCCACTGCGACGATATGGTGATGCGAGGTCTACTCTTTATCGTCCGTTAACCACTGAGTTCAGATGTCGACATATGGGACAGCTTCGACTCCCACGACCGCTTCTGGTCCAGGGAAGACATCGAGTATCCCCCGATACATAAGCTGAGGGAGAGGATGGAAGGATGGCATCTCGTCTCTCGTATTGCCTCTCTCTGTGAATCGAAAGCTCAACCACAAAGATGCCCGTTCCAATCCTCCCTACTCTCCCCCACTACACGCCAGCACCACCAACCAAGGAGGAATGTGAGTACCCATCAGCGTCGCTGGACCCATTCCTTGTGATCCACCTCGTTTGTCGCCGGTTTGGTAGTAGAATGGGCGCCGCTGCCTGTAATCGACTTCTCCGACGCTCACACGCCGGAGGGTCGCTCCGCCCTCGCCGCCCAAGTGCGCGACGCGATGCGCACATACGGGTTCCTATACATCATCAACCACGGCCTTACTCCTGGACAGGTTCGTGCCGCAACGTACTCCTTATCTATTCCAGGTGATAGCTCACGATAACGCTGTACCAGAATGCTCGCGTGTTCGATATCGCGGATGCGATGTTCACACAGGTCCCGGAGGACGAGAAGAAGCGGCTCGCCAGCGACTTCCAGAAGACGGGGTCATACAAGGGATACAAACCGCGGCAGACATGGGTACGTGAGAACCTCGTAGTCTCGTTTTCCTATGGCTGACTGCGCTCGTGATGCCTCGTAGGACATCAGCGGCGGCGTGCGGGACCAGATCGAGCAATACAACTGTGCGTTCACATTGCTCATCCGTTCAGCGGCATCGATGCTCATCTGGCATGCAGTCCACCGCGCGGTGACAGACCCTGAGATCCAACAGCATCCGGAGGCTATCCAACCGTTCTTGCCTGAGCTCCGCGCATTCACCGAGCACAACCACTTCGAGATCCTGCACCCTCTGCTGAGGTACGTACTTTTGACCGTCGTTTACTGAACTCCGGATGCCATGTAACCCTATAGGATGCTCGCCGAGGGCATGGAACTACCCGACGAAACGTTTGTAAACCTCCACAACTTCGACAAAGAGTCCGATACATCAGGTATGTTCGATCTGGCTCGTCTACCTCCATATGTAGCTCATACGTGCCGTACAGCCCGTGCAATGAAGTAGTGCGTCGAATACATCTTTCCGCAGAGGATGGCTTCGCACTGATGACTGTCTACTGCCAGCTACCCGCGTTCGCAGGAGGAGGAAGCCCAGACGAAGAACGTCTGGATCAAGGGCCACACCGGTCCGTGTGTGATCACATAGTATACGCTTCGTGTAAACTGACGCGGTGTCAGACATTGGGACCATCACGATCCTCTGGAGTCAACCCGTGTCCGGTCTGCAGATCCTCTGCCCAGATGGCAAGTGGCGCTGGGTCCGGCACATCGACAACGCCCTGGTACGCCTCACCTCTATACCACATACCCGCCGCCTACTCACCCGCATACCAACGCACAGGTCGTGAACATCGGCGACGGCATGGAGTTCCTCTCCGGGGGCTTCTACAAGGCGACGATCCACCGCGTGCGCCAGCCGCCCGCGGACCAGGGCGGCTGCGCGCGCCTCGGCGTGTTCTACTTCTGCATGGCGGACGACGACGTCCCGCTCCGGCCGCGCCTCGAGAGCCCCGCGCTGCAGCGCGCGGGCGTGCGGCGCCGCTTCGCGGACGAGCGCGCGCCGACGATGCGCGAGTACCGGACGGGGCTGACGAGCGCGTATGGGGTGTCGAAGTTGGAGAAGAGGGAGGACGGGACGGAGGAGGAGGTCATTCATGGCGTCGTCGTGAAGCATTACAACTAGGAGCCCGAGCGAACGAGTGTACGTGCAATATGACCGGTCGACTGATACGGATGTGATAACCACAGGATACGCTGGGTCCCTTGCCAACTTCGTGATGAGTCCAATGGCCACCTTCATTGGTCCCAATGTGGTGAAACACGACAAACGACCACATAGATATTCGAACAATCTACGACCAGGAGTCAGAAAGCCCATCATTGATAGTGTAGAGTCATCACATTTGCGTGAATCTGTGTCGCGACATACTGTATATCCTACAGCCTTAAAGCCCCTTTTATCCCGTTGTTTCCCTCTGTAGGCCTTCCAAGTCTAAGCAGAAGCCCCGCAATGCTCGACCTCGACGCCTCGTTTAAGCCTAACCCTGCAACGTCGACTCGCGCCTGATCGCCGCAAACTCCGCCGTGAACTCGTCCATCGCGTTCAGCGTCTCAATCAAGTCCACGTATCCCGTCTTCCTGCCCTTCTTCGCCGCGAGCGAGCTCGCGGTGCGCACCGCGTTCTTGATCTGGCGCCCGTTCACCTCGCGCTCGGCGAGCCGGTCGAGGTGCGCGTCGCCGAACTCGCCGGGGGCGACGCCGACCTTGGCGAGGAACGCGGCCCAGACCTGCCGGCGCGCGTCGCGCGTGAGGTCGCGGAAGTGGAGGGCGACGTGGATGCGCGAGAGGAAGGCCTCGTCGAAGACCTTCACGCGGTTCGTGGTGAGGAAGAGGATGCCGTGGTAGTACTCGACGTGGCGCAGGCTGGGGAGAGACGTATCAGCAAGTGGATGTAGTCAGTGAATGGGTAGGGCCTACAAGACGGCGACCATAGCGTTGCGCTCCATGTCGTGCAGTGTGCGCTGCTCCAGGAACACGTCGGCCTGGACGTGCAGAACGCGTCAGTACAGAAGCGCGTCCGGCTATATATTGCGGCGTACCTCGTCGATGAGCACAATGGCCTTCCAACTTGTCGCAATATCAAACACCTTATTGAGGGCTTGGTCGAGCGCGGCCGCAGTGGTGCCCAGGTCACCCGCGCCGACGACATAGAGGGGCTGCCGGACGTGCTCGCTCGTCGCCTCCGCCGAGAGCGTTTTCCCGACTCCAGGCGGCCCGAAGAGGTTCACGACGAGGCCGCGGCCCTTGTTGTGGACGAAGTCGTCGAAGCTCATGTCGCTGTTGTGCGCCTCGACGAGCGACTGCAAGAGGATCTTGCGGTCGTTGGGAAGGACGAGGTTTTCGAAAGCCTCGTCGTTCCAAATGATCGGCTGCACAAGCTGTACGTTGAACTCGACTGGTTGCCGGTGCGAAGGTTAGCACTGAGGATGGGAGGAGAAAGAAGGGACTCACGCCACATCTTGTCGGTCAAGCTGAAGCCGTAGAGAACTGGGGGCGTAAGAATAAGATCTTCTTCGGTGAGCTCAGAATCGTCACGCGGGTTGCGCGACCGGACGTGGAAGGTTGCGGCGACATCGTCTGTAACTGTGCTTAGTGATCTATAAAACGGTCTGCTCTGCACAATGCAAGACGTACTGGGTCTGTTCGGCGGATGAGCAGGGTAGTCAGACGGAACGTTCTGGGAGAACGACGTATCCAACTTGACGTTTGGCATGCAGTAGTAGGGGTTGAAGCGGCGGAAGCTCCCTAGTTGACCATGAGTGGTGGTATGCGAGGGGCGGCGTGCAACACACACCTCTGTCGATCATGACGCGAGACTTGACCTAGCAATGCGGATGATCAAAATAGAGCGGAGAGAGCAATGGCAAGTGGCATACATTGTACTTGATGGCGGTCTTCCCCGTGACCGAAGAGAGGATATACGCAGCCGGACCGTCATATTGCATGTGATGAACTCCTTTCAATTCGAGCCACTTCTTCCCTCGCGCGAGGAGAGCTGCCTCCAGAGTGGGCGCCTCCGGATGGTACTTCAACGGGTAGATGTCCAACGTATCGATCTTGGCCGTTCCCTTGAAGCGCGGAAGGTAAATCCGGTGCTCGACGCGGCCGTAATGTTTTCCGCTGGCCCTTTGCGCGTCTTTCTCGGGGTTGGAAGGAGGTATCTGGGGGAATCTGGGAGACAGCGAGAGCATCGGATCGTACCCTGTGCTCTGCGCGGCGGGGTTGAAGCTCGCCGCGCCATACGTACCCATAGAGCCACCGTTGTCTACGTCGTTGAATGCGTCAACGCTCTCGCAGGTGACGGAGAAGGCACCCGCGATTTCCTTGGACTGTTGGGCGGCCATGATTCGGAAGGCGCGCGTTTCGCCCGTGGAAGGGCACTCGGTGACGACAATCGTGCGCGGAAGGAAAATGGCGAAGAGCGTGTCGAACGTGATTTCGCCGTGTGCGGTCAGGTTCGCGATCTTGGCGATCGTGCCCTTGTAGTCCCTGTACAGGTATTCGAGCAACACGTCGACCGTCTTCATCACATTCGTCTCCTGGGTCCTCCGCGTTCTGGCCTTGTTGAGGAGGTCATCTCGGTATTTCTCAAACTGCGGCAGGAATGCGAGGAGGAGATGGGGGTCGAGCTAGGCCAAGGTATGAGGTGGGATGATACGCTTTAGAGGAAAGGATATCACTTACCTCCAATGGATCAGCCGTCCACGAGACACCCTGGACCTTCCCTATAACGTCCTTGCATGCGAGAAGGAGATACGGGCTCTTCACCACCACTTGGAATGTGGGATCGATGCCTTCTTCTGTATGCTGAGGGAACTTGCGCACGACGACAAAGCAGTACGAGAGCCACGGGTCCGCGTTGTTGCGCTCCTGGGGTCCACCGCCGCTCAAGCTGGCGAGCAGCGACTCGGGATTGACGTTCGACCCTGAGTTACGGTACTTCCACACTTTCGACCAGTTGCTGTAGTAGTGATCGACGCGCTTCACCTTGAGCATCGCCGGTGGAGGCTGCGGGGAGGCCGCGGTGGACCCCGAGAAGAGGGCCGTCGTCGACTTCTCGTCGTCCTCGGTCTCCTCGTGGATGGTGAGTTGACCATTGTGGTCGTAGTGCTGATACGAGCTTCCAGCTGAGCTGGCGCTCTGGAAAGGAATACCAGGAGAGGAACGGAATCTGGTGAACAGGCGAGGCATCGTTGTAGTCGTATGCCGTGCAGGGTGTGGGATGGGTACCTACCAAGCATGAAGGGACGGCTGGCCAGACAGATATATGTCCGACGACGTATAGGTCTCGGCCAACGCGCTCCCAAGATGCATGACTCCCGGGAGAATCTAATACTAGGAGGTCCTTGACGCCGCCCTTAGTACACACTGTCACCGCCGGGATGGGAGAAATGTGGTCGAGCCAACCTTGATATACGCATCCCCGTTCTCGCCGGAGGCTTATCGCTGTTCGAGACACCCTAAATGCCGCACTGTACACTCGCGATTGGCTGGCCGCATCGTCATGGGGTGCAGCACGACATCAACGGGGCTGTGGTCCTGGGCAAAAGAATTGTGAGTGATCTTCGAAATCCTAGGACGCCCGACAGCGGTCACGAACGCGCAGCCTAATGACATAGTCGGGAATAATTTCGTATGGGATGTGGCTCGTCGCAATCCGTCGTAAACGGTGAGCGGTCGAGTGGAAAAGCAGGAAGCGTGAGAAGTTGAGAATGTATGCCCAACTGTGCCGGCGGCTAACATCACCCAAGCCATATGGAGTGAACTTTGCGTGCGTGTCCCAACGCGAGTCGCAAATTCATTCAAAGTACAAGATGCCAGGTGCGGAGGGTCTCGCGACTGTTCATCGTCTTCCGCATCGAGCAGATGCTCGGAACAACGCGTACTAATCCTGAGCGCGGAATATCAATGCATCAACAAACTTGAATCAGATACTGAGTACTACTAAAGCTACACTGAGAACATGCGTTGTCACGCAGAGTCTACAACCATGCAACTCCAAACCATAGAGAGACCAATGCGAGGATTACTGCACTCCAGAGATTGCGAGGTTCGAGCGCACGCGCGCTACTGGGACGAGCCGTAGTCGTGATGTTCGCCGCGTTCCCGGTCGAGGCGGGCAGCGACGATGCGCCAGAAGAGGAGGAGCCTGTCATCGAGGTAGTGATTGAGTCGGCCGATGATGACGAGACGGGTAGTTGTGGCGACGTTGACGAACCAGATGGGGGACTGAGCGAGGTCGCTGAGGCACCGGTCACCGCGTTCGCCGAGTTGACAATTCTATATGTGGAGCAGAAATCAATCAAACTTTGACGCAGCAGTGGTGTTGGCAGATCGTGCGGCACGTACGGGCAGAACGTTAGGGTGTAGTCCGCGTTCGCGGATGAATCGCAGGTCCAGAGCGCGGTTCCGCTCGACTCGTCGTATGCATACGCGTAGGCGTTGGGGCAGTTGCCCTCTGCAGACTTTGTCAGTACGCTTCACTAATGCGATTACGATACACACGCACTGAAGTAGTCATAGTACTGGACTCCCGATGAAGGACAGGTCTCGGCCGTACTGTGGCTGCCGGAGCAGCAGTTAGCGGAATCGGCTGGTTCACAAACGGGTATGAGAAGTCGAAGACGAGGTGAACAGAGGGCAACCTACTTGGGTTGCCGTCCAAGTTGGCGGCGCAGGAGCTCTTGCAGCCTACGGGGAAGCCGGTCGAATCAAATGGGCCCTGCAACGGAGCCGGACCTAACGGTACACCCCATGAGAACCTCATTCTCTCGTAGCAACACGACAAAGCGTACAATTGGGCCCTAGGTCCACAGGGCAGTCGGCCACCGCACAACCTGCGGAGTTGGTGATGGCCATGGGGAGGTTGTAACCATCGACGAGTGACACTGCATAGAGGATAGAATCAGGCACACAAAAACCTAGGTCAATGAACAAGCTACATACCATCGTAGAAGTCGCGGTTGCCATCACCTTGCAGAGTCCATTCCGCCACTGTGGCCGGCGGGACGCCCTGGACACACAAAGTCAGCGTCGAACGATGTTCCACATCCGAAGTGGAATGTAGTGCACACCGTTCCTGTATGCGGGTCACAGAGCAAGCCTCCGTTGCACCAACCATCGAGACACGTAGGACCAGCAGTAATCGTGAAGTCGCAGTCTCGCCGACCCTGTTCTCAGTGCATCAGACAACTACTAAGCAAGTCAGCCGCAGAATCACATACCCATATCCGTCCCGCTTTCCAGTTGTCCGGAACAGTGAACGTCACTGAGTTTGAGGGTGGTGCCTCCCATCTGCCATTGACATGCGTGATTAGCACGACTGCATGATGGTACGAACGCTACACGATGATATACCCTGTGGGAAAGTCAGGCACAGCTGTGCCCGCAGAGAGGTCGGTGAACATCTGATGATGGTTGAGTATCTGAACATCCCGAGAATCCGATTCTAGGTTTGATGCTTACTGCTGGCCTAATGAACACAGTGATGGGTGAGTGAAACGTAACACGATGCGGCATCCTGCAGAACATACATACCATATCGTGAAAGGGCATGCGTTCGTGACAGTGAAAGTGCGCGCATGCGCCACTGCGGGTACCAATACAAGCGCGTAGGCTACAGCAGTTGAGAATCCAGTCGTGAGTCGTTTGAATGTCATCATGATAGTCGTGAGCAAAGAGATGGTGGTGGTCGAGAGTCAAGCCAAAGGCGTCTAACCCGGTAGAGTTCCTCGAAGTTCGTCGTGCCCGCGTCTGACAAAGGAGCGTACTAGGGTTTAATTTTGCCTCCGTCTTCCCGAGCACCCCAGAGCGTGCGCAGCGGGCTGGGCGCCTCGAAGCCGCGTGTTTCTTGGAGTTTTCCTTGGAGTACGCACCAAATATGGAACGCCTCGAGGCAGCACAGCTTCGGCGCCACCCACTCGGCGGTCCCTCGGTCGCGCATTGCGCCCGGCCATTGCTCGAGGCTCGGAGGTACTCGCACAGAACGTGCATGCATACACACCACCGCTATACCGTAGTGGAGCAAGGCACATTAGGAGTATAAGAGAATGCTAACATATCGCCACAAGCGTCCTTCATTTCCGCCGAAGGCTGCACCGCAGCCACGACACGAATAACAGCCCGCCGACGGTGAGCAACGTCACTCCAACCTGCGGAGCGCTGAATAATGAGCTCTCGTGCTCGACCTAACCGGGAGGAGGGGTCAGAGACGGCAAGACACAGGTGCGAGCAAAGCACTCACCACGGAGGAGAACGGGGAGAGTATCGGGATGGTGAAGTGAGTGGGACCTCGTGGGGCACGGGACGACGGCGAGAAGAGACGTTGGCAAAGGAGGATCATTGCCAGAAGAACCACGACACAGATGAAGATCAATATCATGCGCTGAAAGAAGTGTGTCAATGACAAAAACACAAGTACAGCACTCAACGAGGGCTCAACGCACCATGATTTGCCGCTGGCTCGCGCACTCCGCAGCATACTTGGCGTTGAGCTCGGCGTACGCGCGCTATCGTACGCATGTGTGTTAGCTTCGCGGCAGAGCGGAGGCTTAGTGACGTACGGTGTATCGACCTTCGACGCCCGCTAGGAACGACGACAGCTCCTGCTTGCACACGCTCTGCATCTCTGCAATCGCATGCGACGCTGGGGCACCCATGCCCTTGTCGTCCTCCCGAGCGTCGGGGAAGATTTCCGCGACAGGCTCGGAGGAAGATGGCCGATGTTGAACAGTCCCCTGTTCGTCGCGTGCGGATACCTTGGGGCCCTCTACCTGCTGTGCGACATGCACAGGCTCGGCGCCAATACCTGACGAGGTACTGTATCGCAGCGAGCTTGGCAGAACATGTTCAACATTGAACACCACTACGAAAAGCTTCAGACTCGCGATGGGGACTCAGTGCGACTGACTCACGCCATCGCTGCTCGGCAAGGCTGAAGCCGTACAAGGCAGCAGGGAGCAACATCAAGTCCTCCGCTTTGCTCGGCTCTTGCATCGCTGCTGCAAGGCCGTCATCGTCGCTGCCTTGCTCCGTGTAGCCTGGGTTGACACGAGCGAAGTTCTCTGTACGATGCGTGAGGGATGTCAACCACAGACCGTAGCTGCGGGTAGGCTCACCTCGGTCAAGCACGACAAACGAATCGACCTATAGTGCACATGAGTATCCCATCGCCCGGGTGGGGAGGACTGCACTCACCTCGTATCTCACAGTAGTCTTGCACTGCCCCAGAGAGAGCGTGTACATAGCAGGCCCGGAATAGCGGACATGCCGGATGCCCTGCAACGAGAGCCACTTGGCGCCTCGAGCGACCAACGACGCCTCAAGCGTACTAGGGTCGGGATGGTACTTGAGAGGGAACACGCCCAGCGTGTTGATCGCGACAGCACCGCTGAAGCGAGGGAGCAAAACATGACGCCGCACGCGCCGTAGCTTCGTAACTCCGGAGACACCTCGTGTAGAGGAGTCAGAAGACGCACGCGAGATGGGGATAGGGGAAGAGGAACCGTGGACGCTGCAGCACGCGCAGTGAGACGGTTCGTCGAGCACGTCGATGCTCTCGCACAGCAAGTCGTACACGTCAGCCGATGACGTGCAGACCCTCGTAGCAGACTTGAGCTTGTACGCGCACCACTCGCCCGTGTCGGCGCACTTCGCGACGACGACGGCGCCGGGAACGAAGAGGGCGAAGAGGGTGTCGTAGATTATCTGGCCTCGGGATGTGAGCTCTGCGATCTTGGCGAGTGTGCCCCCGTGCTCTCTACGCAGGTAGGTGACAAGCGCTCCGACAGCCTTGACGGTGCTATCGGTCCGCGGGTCAGGGGAGGTCCGTGTGAGCTCTTCCAGCTTGCGCTCGAGGTCGTGGAACGATGCGAGGAGGGAGTCAAGGTCAACCTGCCCTCGCGATTGAGACGAGTCCGACAACAGACACGAAGGAATGCTCACCTCGAGCTGCGCATCCGATCCCGCCGACCCGGACGCCTCTTCGAAGAGATCGCGACAGACAGAGATCAGGGACTGGTCGCGGATGAACACGCGCGAAATCGGACGAGCGTCTCCGTGATCGAGGTAGGAAGGCACCTTGTTAACTACGGCGAAGCAGCACGACTGCGACACTTCGTGTGGCTGTGACGCGCGACCCTCGCCGATGGTGCTCAGCCGTCTGTCACCATGCTGCATATCGGACAGACTCCGCAGATGCGTCATGGACGAATCGCAGCCGTCTATCTTCGAGAGGGACTGCGTAGGCTGCGACCTCAGAGGGGCGAGAAGGGCCGGCGGCTTCTCATCGTTGGGCGCTGTGGGCGGGAGCGGTGTACCATTGCTGCCAGTGTAACGTGGAGGTGGGGATTCGGTCGGGGAGGACGAATGCGTATCCGTAGTCCCGAGGGCAGGAGGGGCGGGAGCAGAGCGCGAACGAGAAAGGATGCGACGCATGCTTGAAGGATAAGGAGGGGGGAGGGGGGCTGGCTGTCTGATGGCCGGCGGTGTGTCTTCTCCCTCTTCGAAAGGGCTGGCATGTCGACGTTATATGTCCCCAATGCGGCGCCCAGCCACGCGGGGTGCTGGATGCAGCACGATCGCGTGTGGGTGTCAAGTGCGAGTCAGGACGGGCTCTCCCTGGGCATATCGAGGACGATCAGCGACCCCCGCGCGTCTGGCATTGCTCACATGCGTGCCGAAGTTGCGAAGAAGACGACACCGCCCTCCGGTCAATCGGCCTTCCGCCATACATTGAAATGGTGCATCGAGAAGATCGTCCTTCGAAAAGCAAGGACGGTCGCACAGGTTGTCAAAGTCGAGCACCGGTTTGGCCAGTGTTCTCGCCGAGCAAGGCGTGGCAGAGGCCTCTATACATAGCCCATCATCGATGGGAGCAGAGTCCTGGGCACTGGAGAAGAGCTGGATAGCCCGATAAGGTTCATCGTCAGCGTTCGAAGGGTCCCAGGGCGAGCGCTTGGACCCACAAATGCGTCGCCTGGCTGCGGAGACCCTCCGGTTACCCGTCGGGGGAACCAGGTGCAGGCCTGCCTGCATTCGAGAGACGCGCAGACCTTTCGAGATTTCCAGCAGCGTGATGGCGCGAACAGCGATGAGGCCTCATGTGGATGTTGGGCCCGCTGAACGCGTGCTGGTCATGCGCTGGCCTTGGGCGCCGGCCTTGCCGCCTAGAGCCTTCGATGGACGAATCTCAGACGCTTGCATTCGGAGCGCGATCCGTGTATTCTCTGTCGCACTAAGATCGAGTCAGCACGAGCCCATGATGAGGAAGGGTGAAAAGTACCCAACGTAGGGAATACCTGTATGTGGCACACGGTGTTCGCTACAACCCATCCGTGGCTCTGACGTATACCTCGCGAGTACTCATGGTCCATTTCCGATTTCTAGCTGCCAATTGTGGTATTCAGTCTCGCGCTGCCACCCACGGTGACACCGGATATTACAAGGAACCACACGGCCCCGATGAGCGACACGGAGAGATCTCACAGCCCGACCTTCTCGTCTTCTGCAGCCTTGTCGCCCGTCGTCCTCACCGGGCCCTCGAAACGGAAGCGGCCCCAGAACGCCCAGCACGCGCCCACCAGGAGCATCACCGTGCCGATCGCGACGATGGCGTAGTTCATGTTCAGCGCGTCGGTCGGGTGTGCCGTGGGGAGGATGAAGAGCACGCAGATGAACACCGTGAACTGGTAGGATGGCGCATACGTCAGTCAGAAGGTATGAAAGGCGGTAGAGAATCATACATACTAGGAAGCTGGCGGTGTTCACGGGCCAGGACCACCGCCCGAGGGAGAAGGGACCCCGCTCTTGTAGACTGATGGGAACAGCAGTTCAGTGAAGCTGCCAACCGCGAAAGAGGAGTCGGGGTCGCTCACGAGGTGCTCGGCCAGAAGACACGGATGATGATCGGCTGGAGGTAACTCAGCATCACCGCGATGGCAGCGGAGGATAGGATCGCGTTGAACTACCACATAGAGGTGTGGTTTGAGCTTCCGACACCCTGAATTCTACCGGTAATCCACTTACCGCTACGGCCGACCCGATGTATGCGCACGATATGATACATCCGATGATGACCGAGGTCCACACACCCCAATAGGGCGCCTGGTACCTATTCAACGCCATGTACTTGCCCTTCATCGGGAACGCGTTATCTCTGGCGAGAGCATAGAACAGCCTTGAGCTCGCGGTGAACGCCGTCACCGCAGCCATGAATTGCGCGAGCGCCACGACCGTCAGGCACATGAGCGTGAGCCGCTTCCCGACGGCGTCGTAGTAGAGCTGCGCGATGGGGATCGCGAAGGAGGTGGCTTGGACGCTCGCGATGCTCTGCACGGAGAAGAGGAGCGCGAGCATATATGCGAGGCCGATGAACCAAGAACCGACGATGCTCCCGACGACCGCTAGGGGGGCGAGAATCTCTGCGCGCTTGGCCTCCTCTGCTACTTGTGCGGCTGTCTCGCAACCTTCAAGCGTATAGACGGCCTTCGATAGCGAGATTAGTTGCACGAAGCTATCTATGCGAACTATCTCTTACCTGCAGGAAGCCGAGGAGCACCACAAAGCCACGGCTTTGCCAGCCCGTGAAGCTGATATGTGAATGAGCTACGGGGTCCTTTAATAGGAGCATGGATTGAACGCACTTCTCGTAGTCGGTAAAGACGAAGGCGGCATCGTTCTATTGAAGGAGGATGTGACGCGGTCATGACCGCACGATTGTATTGTTCATGTCGCGGAACATACCTTGACAGGCGCTTTCACCAACAGCGTGATAACGAGGACGAGAGTACCGCCCAATGTCCACCACACGTTGAAGGAACTCATGCTACCAATAGCCTTAGTACCAATGGTGTTGATGATTCCGGAGGCAATGTTCACTCCCCATGCGATAGCAGCAACCTCGACTCGGCTGAGCGTTCTTTCTTGACCTACCTCGGCGAGGGAAGCCAGGTAAAGTGCGACGCTACAGCGAGGCTAAGAAAGGTCGCCCGTTTCTAGCGTGTCTGTGTGAATCATACCTCAGGTTGCCTGACGTGCCGGTAAACGTCATCGCGATGCTGTAGATCCATCCCGTCTACAATGCGGAGTCAGGGTGAGCACAGATATGATACGTCGTGTACATACGCAAACTGGGAATCAAACAGCATTAGTGTGAGGGCTGCGACATATGGGCGCGGCAGCACTCACAGCCTAACATCGGCACCTCCGGCTTCATTTTGCACACCCAGAAGTAGAGGCCGCCCATTGTGGGGCTGGGCAACATTGGATAACGCTGTCTGTAGGAGTGTGGCAGACTTACTATGCACTGCAGATCTCGGCCAGAGACAACGCGATAAGAAGCATAAAGAAACTGCATATCTTCATCAGGCCGTAAGCCCGGTGGGCCGCGAGTACATATGGAGGACTCGAGTGTACAAACGTACATTCCATCCCCAGAAGAGGCCGAGGGGCCCACCGGAGAACAAGCCCGTCTGAGAAGCACTACTCATGCCAGTGAGGATCCCGATGGCGCAGAACGAGATCCCGAGCACGCCAAAGAGAGACATGTCCCGCCGAAACTCGCTCTTGTAGCCGAGTTCGCGCAGCCGCTGGTCCGAGCTCGAGACAGCAGCGTCATCCTGTAGCCCGGGAGAGAGGACGGATTGTCTGGAGACGCTCTCGACGTCCGTTGTAGCAGCAGCCTTCATGGCAGAGAGACCAGCGATGGTGCGGGAAGACCCAGCCTCGCTGATCTAATTCTTCAGTATTTATCATTCGCCCGTGTATCTCGCAGTAGTGGGCACATGATAGGAAGCGAGTGATCTTGACTATCAGGTTTCCCTCCCGGGCGAGAGGAGCAGGCCGACAGGGACAGCCTTCAGAGCGATAAGCCATGCTGCGTACTCAGCCGGTATCAGTCTAGGTGCGTATGTTGAGCGAGGTTCTCTAGAGAAACCATGCAGCAAGTCGTAGAGCGCATCCCAGCCCGGGCAACGGCGCAGACGTCCAGGTGGTGGTTTGGAGCCAAGCCACAGGCGCCGGCGTTGGGAGCGTGGCGCGCGTCGGCGTCGCGTCTTGGCCATCCTCCGCCGCGTTCGCGTCCATCGACTACACGCACTCGCTCTGTCTTCCCGGTGCTCGTGGGCTCTAATTTTCATGACATCTGTTGGCGCAGTGAACTGCTGAGGCCTTGTGAACAACCCCATTTGCAAGTCGCGATGAACGATGACTACAAGGCCTCCAAAGAGGCGTTCGTGTCGGGAATGACGGGGTCGAGCATAGGACATATCAACATGGTGTCTTTGGCCTCGCTGGTGAGTGCTTGATCTTGCCCTGAGTTTGAGAGGCTAACTTGAGCAGATCTCCATTGCGCTACACTCTGCGCTGAGGACGCGTCTTCCCCCCAACCGACCGATGAAGTTCCTAGGCGAAGTTGTCCTCCTTGTCTTCCCGCTCATTCTCTCTGTGACCGTCTTCGCCAACTCTCCCGGACTGCTATGTCTTGTCCTGCTTGTCCCTACGTTGCTGCTCCTGCTCCTGCCTCGGAGAGAATCCGGCACGTACCTCCCATCGGCCCTGACGCACAGTAGGACATCTTCGCGCGATTCGAACGCGACGCGAGACAGCAGTCTTCCTGGGCTTCTGGCTATACCCCCTCTGCCAGCTTTGACAACCTACCGGTCCCATATGCTGCTTCTGACCTTCATTTGTATCCTCGCCGTGGACTTTCCCGTCTTTCCTCGGTCTCTAGCAAAATGTGAATCTTATGGAGCGTCGATGGTAAGAACCGACATAACGGATTGCCACTAGACGATACTTATAGGTCGTAGATGGACCTCGGCGTAGGCTCCTTCGTCTTTTCTCAAGGGATCGTTTCGGCCATACCCCTTGTGAAAAATCCTGCGTACCTCACCCAACCGTTGCTCCCGAAAGTTGGCTTGGTGCTTCGGAAGTGCTCTCCAGTGTTACTCTTAGGCTTGCTGAGGACCATCTCCGTGAAAGGCACCGAATACCCTGTAAGTGGTACTCTGCACCGTGTTGGTATTGGTTAGCCAACGTCGCTTAGGAACACGTAACAGAATATGGCGTGCATTGGAATTTCTTCATCACACTGGCGCTGATCCCTGTGCTGCAAGTATTTCTGCACCCGGTTATGGTGCACGTTCCCATATCTTTCCTGGGAGTAGTTGTTGCTCTATGTATGCATGATCTATGATGGCCATATGTTCGCCGCTGACCGTACGAAGCTCACCAGCTGGCGCTCTCTTTTGGCGGCATGCAAAGTTTCGTCCTGGACGCTCCGCGTGTCGGCCTCATCTCCGCGAATAAAGAAGGCATAATCTCTCTCACAGGCAAGTACCGAAGCCGTTGCATACAGAACAGCCCACTTCACGCACGTCGCCGCCAGGTTATCTTGCTGTTCATCTGTTGGGCGTGTCCACCGGCACGCTCGTCCTCGCACCGACCCCGTCCTACTTTCGGCGCCGTCAGCAACAGCTCGCGCATCCCGACACTGCGCCCAGGCGACCTCGCACTCCAAGCAGCGACTCGGACTCGGACGACGATACCCTAGCGCCGGCGCCGTCGCCCCGCCCCGCGCTAGAACAGCGACGAGAGAACGACAAGACCGCTACGGAGCTTTGCTCCTACGCTGTTTTGTGGTGGATCATTCTCGGCCTGCTGAAGCTATTCGGCATCGGCGGGGGCATCTCACGACGCCTCGTGAATTTACAGTACATCATCTGGGTCGCCGCGTATAACACCACGTTCCTCCTGGGATACCTCGTGTTGGACCTGCTCTTCTTCCCGTCGCCGCTCTCGAAGTCGGTCTACTCTCCGACGTCCAAGCTCAAGGTTTATCCCGATCCGGACGTGTTGAAGGCGACCCGGCACATGCGGGGCCGCGATGCTGCACCCGGAGGGAGCGCACCTGCACTCTTGGAGGCGATCAACAAGAACGGACTCGTGCTTTTCCTACTGGTGCGTGGCACCTTGACGCGTATCGTGGGAATACGGAGCTGACGGACCACTCAGGCAAACGTCGCCACAGGTCTTATTAACCTATCGATGCAAACGATGTACATGTCGGACTGGTCGGCGATGCTCATCCTTTCGCTGTACGGGCTCGGCATCTCCGCAGTCGCGTGGTCGTGCAGGAATAGACGACTGTGGCGGTTCTGACTGGCAGGGGACGAATGACCCTGATGTTCTGATAGCAGCATGCTTGTACATGCCATCACACAAGTCCAATATTGTCGGGGCTGTTTCCCCTGGGCATCATCGTTGATGCACGACTACCAGCGGTTTTAACGCACCTTCCTTCGGAGACGGCACTCGACCACCGCCTCCTGACTTGGTCTCAGTATGCGCGACGTGGTGGTGCGCCACTGTGGTACGTCGAGGCGGTCATGCCGAACGAGGGTTGTTGCTGCAACGTTTTGAAATCCGGGACGCAGGACAGAAGCCGAGCTGTTATGAGGTGCCGGCGTACTTGCCCGATCTTGCACCTCTCGGCGGAGGTTATACTTCCAAGGTTGCGGGATCTGGAGATAATGAAGCACCGAGGCCGCCAGATCCGCAAGCGGCTCTGTCTTGAGCGGGGGTATCTCTCAGGCCGCGTGAACTAGTCATCGGGTCGTGGAGAACGTTTTGCGAACCCTCGTATTGTACACTTGCGCAAGGACACCGTCTCCAGACAACGCGTCCAATTATTCAGAGCGGCCTTCTTCTATAAGGTGCCGCAATCTGGCAACCTCGTTGGGGTGTCAGCTAGACGGGTAGAAGACGGAAAGTACTAGTGCATGCGACCTGCCCAGGACCTGCCTTACCCCTTCTTATTGTTATTGCTAGCCTTAACACGTGGGCGTTCAAACCAGCCGTCTCACCACGCTAGTATGTAGCGCCCAAGAACTGTGAAGTAGGTGGTGGGAGGCGCCCGACAGCACAACTTTCAGCCACAGCTCCCAGTCTAATTGTCTCGCTCCCCAGTCAACATCTCGGAAGAGGCGTTTCTCGCTGAACGATTGCATACATCGAGATTCAGTACTAGTGTTCGCTTCTTGCGCACTAGTACTTACCAACCCTGCTGCTCCCGCAAGGCGACACTGTTCAATAGCGCAGGACGTCAACTTCCAGAACCATATAAAAACACCGTCTTCTTGGTATGTTGCCGTCAACTCGCATCTCATCTCCCCAACTCCCTCCCTTACGACTATGTCCTTGTACTCTGATGAGTAGCACGTCCCGTTCCTTTGAGCCTAACCCAGTCGCTGTGCCAGGCCGTGACGAAAGCGACTCGAGGGTCGAGCAAAGCAGGTCAGGTAATTAAGATCCTTCTCCTGAACCCGAGGACGAGAATCCTCTTGCGGACCGTACCCTCATCGACGGCGACAAGCCTTCCAGTAGCGGCCGCTTCCGAATCTCTGGGGCACGTCACGCTCTCACCGACCTGAGCCTCCGCTTTGACAGCGAGATGGCTCTGTGGCACGAAGTACCGCTATGCGAGTTCCTAGAGCGGTTCCTCCCTGGAGAAGACCTGCCGGGCGACTTCCAAGTACCCGATCCCGTTGTTGAAGTCACCAAGAAGGAACGTCACATGTATCCCGGCCTGGTAATGTCTATGTCACATAGCGCCCCTCCTCTTTCTGATGCCCCTGCAGTGCGAATTCTTCAATGCAGTGTTGAAACAAACACCTCACAACGAGTTGACGGCATTCTCGTGCGACACGTACCCCGAAGCAGTCGCACCAGAAGCTCACCTGGAGGGCGTCTACAGGAGTGTGAAGACACGACCTGACATTGCCTTCTACTCCTCCCTGGAACCTGCTAAGCGCGCATACGAGGTCGTGAAGAAACCCACCCGGAAAGGCAAGAAGGCATCGCGCGCACGAGCTCCTGATGCAAGCACCGATCCCGCATCCACCCTCGAATCATCCCTCGCCAGCGACCTGCGGCTTGCTGAGCCGTCACGGAGCCTAGAAACGACGCTTCTCGTCCGAACTGCTTGGGCGTGGGCCGAATTGATTGTCGAAGTCAAGAAGGACCCCTCTCGGACTTCATTCTCCTTCATGAAGACGAAGGCCAACGTTCCCCTAGAGCTGAGCAATGGTATGGAGCACAGCGCAGCTCGAATGCAGATCGTACACTATGCGTCGGAGATATTCGATCGGCAGCACCGTACCTCCGTCCTCGTGATCTCTATCTACACCACTTACGCGCGCTTCATCCGATTCGACCGCGAAGGGGCTGTCCTCTCTGATGCCTTTGACTACACATCCGATCCCAGGACATTAGCGCTCTTTCTGTATCGATTCAGCAGGATGACGCGTGTTCAACGGGGGCATGATACCACCGCCACTCTCGCGACGGATGAGGAGCAAAAGACGTTCTACGATCTCCTCGGTACCCTCAAGCCGGTGCCAGAACCGGGGTCTACGATCGAGCGTGGCCTAAGGCATGCAATGACACCTGGATGGCCGATCTACGCACTGCACGTCGACATGCTGTGGTCTCCCGCAAAGGACGCATTTCTCGACGCGCGAGCTATTCGTGAACGCACAGTGCACCGATGCCTCGTTGGCAGGCCCATCCATACCGCGGATTCCTTGGTAGGCAGAGGGACGCGAACGTTCGTGGGGTATGACCTCACTGAGAAGACCCTGCTAATCATCAAGGACTACTGGCGGACAGTGTCCGAAGACAGACCTAGCGAATCTGAAATATACCAGCATCTATATGAGAAGCTCGGCCGCAAACGCGTTCTCAACCATTTTCCCACTCTGCGTGGCGCAGGAGATGTACCCCTCTCATCGTCCAGTGCTGGCGCTCGGAGTCTTGATGCAGCCACTTCCGTTAACCACGAACACGAACAAGGCCGTGACCAGAGACCCCAGCCCCTCACGGCTATATGGCAGGAGACCCTTACACAGCAACTACGACCCGTTGGGGCTACGACTCCCCCGAGAAGGCATTGCCGTCTGGTCGTGAAGGAAATCTGCAGGACTCTTGATGAGTTCACGACGCCTTTGGAGCTGGTCTATGCTATCCGAAGCGCTCTCATAGGTGCGTCTCCAATAAGGCACTATTGGAGTCAGTATTTTGACTTACTTTCTCGATTTCAGCACACCGTGTAGCTTGGGAGGCTGGTGTTCTTCATCGGGATATCAGCCCGGGGAATATCTTGCTATACGATGACCCCGAGACGAAGAAGGTACAAGTTCTCCTCTCCGACTGGGACCAAGCGAGGACAAGGGAGCAACTCAATCGTGGAATCGCCACCCAGAGGGTACGGTCGGTGAGTCATCCATCGAGCGGGACTTCGTTGTGGGCATTCACAAGGGAGTCCATGTAGGGCACTTGGCAATTCCTGTCGGCGCTATTGCAATGCTTCCCGAAGAAACCCTACGAGCTCTCGGACGATCTCGAGTCGTTCGTGCACGTGCTCCACTGGTGCACTCTCAGATATCTGCCGCATGACCTCAGTGGACTCGAGCATGCCACGACGTTGACCAAGACATTCTCTGAGTACTTCGACAACGCTCCTCACACAGCGCATGGGAACCTCAAGTTCGCTAATATGCGATCAGGGGCTTTGCTCGCTGCTCCGAAATCGTCGGTTGCGATACCTTTAACAGGGCTCTTCGATGACCTCTCTCGGATGTGCAAGGAGCATTACGACACGATCGACTTCGCGAAACTGTCTGGTGGCTCGCTGCCGCAACCCCCGCTGTCTCGTGATCTCATAGCATTGCCGGGCTCAGAATTCTTTAATGTCGACGAACTGGAGAAGGAGTACGGCTGGGTCGAGGGCGGCGAGTCCCTCCCTCGCAAAAAGCTCCAAGACCAGAGTCCTTTGAGGGCGACCGAGGTGAAACCTTCTCCCTTGACAGACCACACAGAGATACTCGCGGTCTTCCGGGTAGCCTATCATGACAAAACGTGGCCCACATTGAAGGACTATGCGAAGACGAGGGACCAGGTCCCGCACCTGATTTATCCGACGCTGTCGGTCGCAGGCCGTCGCAAACGAGAGCTCGAAGAGGAGCACAGCGAAACTTCGGAGGACAGCGACGATTCTGACAACGAACCACCGCCGAAGCAGGCAAAGCGCACACATTCTGGCAGTCGGGAGCCGTCCGCAGGTCCCAGCCGCCGTGGTCGTCGCGGATTCAGCGCCGTCGCTACCAATCGTCAACTGTTGGTTGCAAGTTCCCAGCCGGATACTCCAGGGTCGAGTTTGCGTCCACGATCACGGCCTGGGTCCCGCCCCGGGTCCCTTCCTGGCTCGCAACCTGGCTCTCTCCCCGGCTCACGCCCTGGTTCGCGCACCCGAACCCGCCTCACCCCTCAGCTTGCAGGTCTGGGGATCGACTCGTCGCCGGTTCCCTCGCGCCCACAGACCCCGAATACTGGAGACGACTCCGCTCTTTCGGGGAGCGGAGGAAAGTCGAGCGACCGACCTGGTACGAAGGGCCAGGGTAAGAGCAAAGGGAAGGAGTAGTGTGTGTTCCGAAGGTAATCGCAGGTGCGTCGCAATCTACCGTCAGGCTACCGTGATAGGGAGCTGACTGTTTCTCTTCCCCGCGCGAAGCTCCCCTGCCGTCTCAAGCTGCAACGTCTGTCCTCCTCTCCTCGCTATGACCGCCCAGTCCCAATGCGGACGTCGCACAATATCCCGACATATATTTTCTCTTTGGTTCACCCCTCACTACCCCGTCTGTTACTCTCACTACCCCGTCTGTTACTCTCACTACCCCGTCTGTTACTCTCACTACCCCGTCTGTTACTCTCACTCGTAGGCGTTTCAACACGCCCGTTAGTGGATCGTCCACTGACCATGGCACCCGTCGTCCCCAAGCATGGTACGCGACGCGTGGATACCCAGTCCGTCCGGATGATATGGCCTCGGACATTGTCTTGCGCCTTCTCTGTATACCGTTTCGTACACACGCTCCGATTACTTGCGTACCGTTCAGTTCTATCCCTCCTGAGTAGCATCCACTTCGTCGCCCCACACCACTACTCCGATGTCTAGCTGCTGGCTGCTCTGTATGATTACGTTACAGCAATACTGGGCGCGTTCATTCACGCTGTCATATCTGCCTCGACGTTCCAAGTCGACGAGGACGTGGCATATGTCACACCACAGCCCCCCCTGTTACTCTGTTCCCAATCGCCACGATGATGAGTTCAGCATCGCGACGCGGCGAGTTCGGAAACGAAGTACCCCATCGCAGTGGAGCACTTCTTCTTGACATACGCCCATGCCGCGATAAGTGGATCGTGCAGCGTAGATGGCTATCGCGCTTACACCATAGTGTCGCTGAAGGACATGTTCATTCATTCGCAATTCACAAATAGACGTGATCTCGACGAGGCGTTCATATCATAGCGTCGAAGGGCCACGAACCTGTTTCTTAGAGGCGCCTCACACAGCGTGCAGGGCACGATCTTCCTCCTATGTGAAATGCCTTCTGTCCGAGCTAGAAAATGAGAGGGGGTTCAACGTTGTATGTTATCAATGGACGTGAGAGCGCGTAGCATGGAAACTATTCTACTAGACAAGAGCTGCGTGAGCATGTTCATGATATACAACGGGGGGTCACGACCCGATGTGTGAGGTTGGATAATAGAGATATTTTCGTACGCTATGATGCATATACTGGGCGCGAGCGGGGACACAAGAACAGATCAAGAGAGCTCGAACATGCAGGGCAACGCGGCCCACAGGGCTTGCCTATTACTGTCGATCAGAGCGACGATCGAGCGTGCACAGAGGGCGCAGACTCCGTATTGAGCGTGCTGGCCGTTCACTACCGGGATCACGTCGCCCCAGTCTTCGACAGGTTGGCCTGCACGGCCCCGACGAGTGATGGCTGTCACGAGCAACTGGAGGATCCTGGCCCACAGCTGAGTCGCACCAGGAACGCAGGAGTGCGGCGGGTTCGTCGGCGGCAGCACGATCTCGGGCATGGTCGAGGCACGCGAGAAGTGCGCGACCCGCAAGCGTTCGATGCCGACCACCAGGCGCTCTGCGTCCGCGGCGGAGAGGGGGGCGAGGTTGTGCCCGAGCGACGCTCCGCCGAATTGCCACGTCGTGCGGCTGAGCGCATAGAAGAGCGGGAAGAAGAGGTCCGGATCGCGGTAGTCGCACTCGCGGAGGAGCGCGATCACGCTCGCGGGGTGGACGATCACGTCGTCCTCTTGCTGGGCCGGCTGCTTGCCTGCGCCTGTGGGGCCGTATATCCTCTCGAGGCGAGCGCGGGTAGCGCTCTCCTTCACGTCGTGTTGGGCGAGGGTCGCGGGCCACTCGGCTCGAATGCGTGCGACGATGTCCTCGCAGGGGTGCGTGATTTTGTACTTGGTCGCCATCCGAAGGATGTTGGCGAGGGTGGGAAAGGTCTCGACGGTCAACTCCTGGACCTCAATGCGTCTGCCAAGGACACATGGGGAAGTGTTCGTGTGGCGCACGACAAGGAGGATGCGGGCACTCACAGGCCATCATATATAACATTCACCAGGGCCTCCACCTCCTCTGCCGTCTCTTCCATCTCGACGTGCGTCAGGCCCCGGAACCGGGAATGGGGGCGCTCCAGTAGGTCGTGTAGGACGGTGGAATGCTTGGAGAGAAGCGATTTATGCACGCAAAACAAGGTCCTCCCCGCGCCAAGGATGAGGTTCCCGTCGTCGAAGTAGAGCGTCGGATGGTTCACGAACGGCTTCTCGTCCGGGTCTGCTTCAAGTTCGAGTCGAGGTCGCTTACGGTCCGGCTGGGGGGACTGGGGGTGCGCCATTGCGCTGCTGTGCGTAGGTTCTGAGCAAGATGTGAACGGGGTGTGCGTCGATGGGAGCCGCAGGCGGTGGCTAGAACTGGGAGTGTCGCTTTGAGTTCAAAGCGATTTAGTGCTCAGACCGAACGCAAAGTTTGAGGTGCATGAATGTGTCGCAGCAGGTGAGTTAGAGTATATACTGTACATGATGGCACATGCAAGTCCTGGCGTCGGCAGTCAATTGAGGTGTACACCCTGAGCCTCGTCTGAAACTCCAGTTGGATGGGGTGGTACTAGATAGATACACTGTACAATACATACGAACGAGGCGAAGCTATGACAATACTTGGAAGCACAAGTTCGCACTGCACACGACATTTTGTCACTGGGCGTAAATAAGCCCTCGTAATAAAACAAAGCTGTTCATACGAGCTTTGTTCGAGCGCGTGGCAGATTTGCGCACTGCGCAGAGGTGTGCAGCGCGGATGCACAAGGAGGTGATAGGTATGGGTCCATCGCATTGAAGTAACCCGACATTACCGATGGGAGCCCTTCTCGGACCGAGAGGATGACGAAAAGCGCTACTTGACATCGTCGCCAAGGGACCGGAGCTAATTCGGTCGTGGACCGACATACCCAGAGGTCGAGATGCCAACGTTTGAGGCCCAAAGCATGCGTGCAAGTGAAGACGCGGTTACGCCGTGGATGCTGGAAGGCGTTGGAGGGTCGACGAGGGGTTCTTGAGTGCTGCAAACCGGTGGGATCCATGCATACGAGGATTATGGAAGCAGCCCGTGGCTAGTTGTGCGCACGCTGTGCCGATGCCTTCGCAGCGAGCCGGGGGAGATGCGGAGCCTGAGGCTATCGTCCGCCGCCTTTATCAGCCTACGGGGGGATAGGTCTCTTCTGTACCGCAGGGGCAAGCCTCGGCATCAAGGCGAACGACTCCGTGTGCATCACGGCTGCTATACTGGCGCCTTAGCGGGAAGGCTTTGCCCTTGTAACGGGCATAGGGGACGAAAACTTCGGGGGCTGTGGGCTGAGCACAAGAGAAAAGTGGCGAGGCAGAGTGCAAGTGTGGGCGATCGGGAGAGCTCGCGTGAGAGCGCTGACGCGCATTCCAATTCCAGCGGGTCCGGAGGCTGGGAAGCTCCACCAAAACGCCCATACTTGGCAATAAAGTCTGGGCCCGAGCCTGGCGGCGTGACGCACCGAGACCATGCGCTCAGCCTCTCACACTCCTTCGCCGCCCGCAGCGGCTTCCTCCTCACCGTCCTCCACGTCCTCCGCGTCGTCCGGCTCGTCCTCATCATCCTTGCCACCCTCCGGAGAGCAGACGACCAGGGATTCCGACGAAACAATGGCCTCCCGCGGCCCACGCAGCCAGGAGGGCGTGTACATCTCTCCTTCTCCCCCGTCCTCCGACCCTCACGATCCCTTCAACAACGTCCAAATGCCCGAACCTCACCGATACTACGACCACGACGATGACCACATGGACCAGTACGGACGCCGCGACACCTACGGCTCTGACGCGAGCAACCTCGAAGACGACCGGTATTACGAGCAGGGCGGCGCTTATGATTACGGTGAGCATTCCCCGTCCGTTCTCCGCCCTTCCTGCGGCCTCTGACGCGTCTCAGCCCAACCGGACACCGACTCGGACGTCGATGTGTACGGCCAAAAGTACATTCCATCCACAGAGTCGCTTGGTCCACCTCGCATGGGCATTTCTGAGTCGTCAACACCGACATTCATCGACCATAACGGTGTCTCCGTGAGAGAGCCCTACCCGGCGTGGAGCTCTGAACGACAGATCCCGCTCTCGAAGGAAGAGATTGAGGACATCTTCCTGGACCTCACGCAGAAGTTCGGTTTTCAGCGAGACTCCATGCGAAACATGGTATGTATCCACCATTTCTCACGGCGGCTATGCATGGCCTTTGCCTCCGAGGTTCGGCAGACGCAGTGCGAGACCGGGGCGGGGGTCGCATGCGCCCAGCCTGGTTCATGCTGTATTGCTACAGGCTGGGCTAATGCTAAGAGAATATAGCCCGCTCCAGTTGTCTTGTGATCAGCGCTGACAGATGTCTCCAGTTCGATTTCGTGATGCAACTCCTGGACAGCCGCGCATCGCGCATGTCACCCAATCAAGCCCTGTTAACCCTGCACGCAGACTACATCGGTGGTCAACACGCGAACTATCGCAAGTGGTACTTCGCAGCGCAGCTCGATCTGGACGACGCTATCGGCCAGACCCAGAACCCTGGTCTCCAGCGATTGCGTTCGCAGAAACGGAAGGCGAAGGGTCACAAAGCTGCGGAGCGGCAGTTGCAAAGCGCGCTCGACCGATGGAGGCAGGCGATGAACAACATGAGCCAGTACGATCGCATGCGTCAGATCGCGCTATGGCTCCTGTTGTGGGGCGAGGCTGCCCAAGTCCGGTTCGTACCCGAGTGTCTGTGCTTCATTTTCAAGTGCGCGGACGACTACTACCGGTCACCGGAGTGCCAGAACCGAGTAGATCCCGTCCCTGAGGGTCTCTACTTACACGCAGTGGTCAAGCCGCTGTATCGGTTCATGCGCGACCAGGGCTACGAGGTCGTGGATGGCAAGTTCGTGCGGAAGGAGCGCGACCATGACCAGATAATCGGGTACGACGATGTCAACCAGCTCTTCTGGTACCCCGAGGGTATTGCGCGTATCGTGTTGACGGACAAGGTATGTGTGCATTTACTCGGCACAAATGATGGCGACGCTCATGTTCTGTCAGACCCGCCTGGTAGATCTCCCTCCATCGCAGCGGTTCATGAAGTTCGACCGCGTTGACTGGAACCGCGTCTTCTTCAAGACGTACTACGAGAAGCGTTCCTTCGGTCATCTGCTCGTCAACTTCAACCGGATATGGGTCATCCACATCTCGATGTACTGGTTCTACACGGCGTACAACTCACCCACAGTCTACAACGGTGAGAAGCATACTGCCATGCGCTGGTCTGCTACTGCTCTGGGTGGCGCTGTCGCCAGTATCATCATGATTTGCGCAACGTTGGCCGAGTTCTCTTACATTCCTACGACTTGGAACAACACATCACACCTGACACGACGACTACTCTTCTTGTGTGTTACTCTGGCTCTCACTGCTGGTCCGACGTTCTACATCGCAATCGCGGAGAGCAACTCTCCCGGCGGCTCATTGGCTCTAATTCTCGGCATTGTCCAGTTCTTCCTCTCGGTCGTCGCCACCCTCATCTTCGCCATCCTGCCCTCGGGTAGGATGTTCGGCGATCGTGTAGCCGGAAAGTCACGGAAGTACTTGGCGAGCCAGACGTTCACCGCCAGCTACCCGTCCCTCAAGCCGTCTGCCCGTCTGGCCTCTTGTGTGCTCTGGTTCCTGGTCTTCGGCTGCAAGTTCACGGAGTCGTACTTCTTCCTCACGCTGTCGTTCAAGAACCCGATCCGCGTCATGGTCGGCATGCAGATCCAGGGGTGCAATGACAAGTACTTCGGGAACGCGCTCTGCCGGAACCAGGCTGCCTTCACGCTAACGATCATGTACCTGATGGACCTCGTGCTCTTCTTCCTCGACACGTTCCTCTGGTGGATCATCTGGAACACGGTCTTCAGCATCGGGCGGTCTTTCGCGCTTGGATTGTCGATCTGGACGCCTTGGAAGGACATCTACACCCGGTTGCCGAAGCGGATCTACTCAAAGATCCTCGCGACCGCGGACATGGAGACGAAGTACAAGCCGAAGGTTCGTTCGGTCCGACGTTGAATTTGCATGTGCGATGTATACTGACGTTGACGATATAGGTGTTGGTCTCGCAAATCTGGAACGCCATCATCATCTCGATGTACCGCGAGCACCTGCTCTCGATCGAGCACGTCCAGAAGTTGCTATACCACCAGGTCGACGTCGGCCAGGACGGTCGCCGTAGCTTGCGCGCTCCCGCCTTCTTCATCTCGCAGAGCGAGAAGGGCTTCCGTGGCGAGTTCTTCACGCCCGGTAGCGAGGCTGAGCGGCGTATCTCGTTCTTCGCCCAATCGCTCACGACGGCTGTTCCGGAGCCTCTTCCTGTTGATGCGATGCCGACGTTCACGATCCTCACTCCTCACTACAGCGAGAAGGTACGCATACAATGAATGGCTTACGGATTTTCGCTAACGGACCCCCGTAGATCTTGCTCTCTCTGCGTGAGATCATCCGCGAGGAGGACCAGAACACGCGTGTCACCCTGTTGGAGTACCTGAAGCAGTTGCACCCGGTCGAGTGGGACAACTTCGTCAAGGACACCAAGATTCTCGCCGAGGAGTCCCAGATGTACAACGGTTCGAGCCCCTTCGGCGACGAGAAGGGTCAGTCGAAGGCCGACGACTTGCCGTTCTACTGCATCGGTTTCAAGTCCGCAGCTCCGGAGTTTACCCTTCGCACGCGTATCTGGGCATCTCTCCGCGCGCAGACGCTCTACCGCACGGTTTCTGGTATGATGAACTACGCGAAGGCGATCAAGCTGCTTTACCGTGTCGAGAACCCTGAAGTCGTTCAGCTCTTCGGCGGTAACACCGACAAGCTTGAGCGCGAGCTCGAGCGCATGGCCCGCCGCAAGTTCAAGTTCGTCGTCTCGATGCAGCGCTACTCGAAGTTCAACCGCGAAGAACAGGAGAACGCCGAGTTCCTGCTGCGTGCCTACCCGGACCTCCAGATCGCATACCTCGAGGAGGAGCCCCCGCGCAAGGAGGGCGGCGATTCGCGCATCTTCTCCGCACTCATCGACGGTCACTCCGAGTTCATCGCTGACACCGGTCGTCGCAAGCCCAAGTTCCGCATCGAGCTTCCCGGCAACCCTATCCTCGGCGACGGCAAGTCGGACAACCAGAACCACGCGATCATCTTCTACCGCGGCGAGTACCTCCAACTCATCGATGCGAACCAGGACAACTATCTCGAAGAGTGTCTCAAGATCCGGAACGTCCTCGCCGAGTTCGAAGAGTACAACGTGTCGAGCCAGAGCCCGTACGCGCAGTGGGGTCACAAGGACTTCAAAAAGTCGCCCATCGCCATCGTCGGTGCCCGCGAGTACATCTTCTCGGAGAACATTGGTATCCTTGGTGACCTAGCGGCTGGTAAGGAGCAGACGTTCGGTACTCTCGCGGCACGTTCCCTGGCGTGGATCGGCGGCAAGCTGCACTACGGTCACCCTGATTTCCTGAACGCGCTGTACATGACTACGCGTGGCGGTGTCTCCAAGGCGCAGAAGGGTCTCCACCTGAACGAGGATATCTACGCCGGTATGAACGCGTTCGGGCGCGGCGGCCGCATCAAGCACACGGAGTACTACCAGTGCGGGAAGGGCCGTGACCTCGGCTTTGGGACGATCCTGAACTTCCAGACGAAGATCGGGACGGGTATGGGCGAGCAGATGCTCAGTCGCGAGTACTACTACCTCGGCACGCAGCTCCCCATCGACCGCTTCTTGACGTTCTACTATGGCCACCCCGGGTTCCACATCAACAACATGCTCGTCATCTTGTCGGTGCAGATCTTCGTCCTCACGAGTAAGTGGCTTTTCTGAGCGTCGGTTATTGTGTGTGGTGCTAACGTTGTGTTGCAGTGGTGTTCCTCGGCACGCTCAATGGCCAGCTCGATATCTGTAAATATTCGTCGTCGGGCCAGTTCATCGGGACGACGGGCTGCTACAACCTCACGCCCGCGTTCCAATGGATCGACCACTGTATCATCAGTATCTTCTTGGTCTTCATGATCGCCTACCTTCCTCTCTTCTTGCAAGGTAAGCGTAACGCACAACCTCTATCTCTCGCATTCGCTCACTGTTTCGTACAGAGCTGGTCGAGCGTGGCACCGTCAAGGCCGTCATCCGTCTCGCGAAGCACTTTGGGTCGCTCTCTCCTGCGTTCGAGGTGTTCTCTACCCAGATCTCATCTCACTCAATCATCACGAACTTGACCTTCGGTGGTGCGCGGTACATCGCGACCGGTCGTGGCTTCGCGACGACGAGGATCTCGTTCGCCATCCTCTACTCGCGATTCGCTGGCCCGAGCATCTACCTCGGCATGCGTACGCTCGTCATGCTCCTCTACGTGACGCTGACGATCTGGACCGGATGGATCACGTACTTCTGGGTGTCGATTCTGGCGCTGTGCGTCTCGCCGTTCCTGTTCAACCCGCACCAGTTCTCTGCGGCGGACTTTGTCATTGACTACCGGTAAGTGCAAGCGCTCCCCACTTGTATGCATTCTCCTAATATCTACCGTAGGGAGTTCTTGCGCTGGATGAACCGCGGCAACTCGCGCGCTCACGCGAACTCGTGGATTGGGTACTGCCGTCTCTCGCGCACGATGATCACTGGGTACAAGAAGAAGCGTCTCGGGCACCCCTCGGAGCGTCTGTCGGGCGATGTCCCGCGCGCGAAGTGGCGGGCGGTGATCTTCTCTGAGGTCATCTTCCCCATCATCATGGCCGTCCTCTTCGTCATCGCGTACATGTTCGTCAAGTCGTTCCCCGACAAGGACGGCAAGCAGCCGGCGAGCCCGCTCGTCCGTATCGCTGTCGTGTCCATCGGCCCGATTGTGTGGAACGCTGCGATCTTGCTCGTGCTGTTCTTGTTCTCGCTCTTCCTTGGCCCGATGCTCGACACGCCCTTCCCCAAGTTCGGCTCGGTCATGGCGTTCCTCGGTCACTCCTTGGGCGTCATCGGCATGATTGCATTCTTCGAGTTCTTCGTAAGTCATCGCTGGTCGGCTGTCTGACATTAACTGACATTCGTTGGTAGTGGTTCTTGGAGCTCTGGAACGTCGCACACGCCGTGCTGGGTCTCATCGCGATCATCTTCATCCAGCGCGCGATCCACAAGGTCCTCATCTCCGTCTTCCTCTCGCGCGAGTTCAAGCACGACGAGACGAACCGGGCTTGGTGGACGGGCAAGTGGTACGGGCGCGGGCTCGGGTCGTCGGCGATGTCGCAGCCGGCGCGCGAGTTCATTGTGAAGATCATCGAGCTCTCGCTCTGGAGCTCGGACTTCCTGATCGGCCACATCCTCCTCTTCATCCTCACACCTCCTATCCTCATACCCTACATCGACCGGCTCCACTCGATGATGCTGTGTAAGTGCTGTGTTGTCTTGGTTCAGAGTGTTGGCGTTGCTGACATGGATTTACAGTCTGGCTGCGCCCGTCGAAGCAGATTCGCGCGCCGTTGTACTCTATCAAGCAGAAGAGGCAGCGCAGGTGGATTGTGATCAAGTACGGTATCGTCTACGTCCTTGCGATCGGTATCTTTGCAGCGATGATTGCCATTCGTAAGTTTCCCCTACTCCATAACTGGCGAACTTCGCTCACGAGCTCTTTCCTCTCGCCCCATAGCCCTAATATTCCGCCAGGCGCTGCACATCAACTGCAGCATTTGCCAGAACATCTGATCCAGGACTCTCTAGTTAGTTACGACCCTCAGTATCCACCGTACCATATTATAGACAGGCCGCGCTGCATTGTATGCCCCCCATCCCCCACCTATACGTACTCTTCTCTCTCCCCCGCCGCCTGTGTTCACTCTGTACTAGCCGGACTCTACATAGCCTTTCTCGCCCGCAGAGATGGACAATTGACTAGCACGCGTTTTACCCCATCCTCCACCCACCCACCCGAACCCCGTCCGCCCGCCAACCTACTTGGCGTAATCTCCGACACCATACACGACGCATGTAGGTCTGTCTATCTTCTTCGTCCTCTCTATTCGGCTCCGCGCGCATGCTTCCTCGGGGATGTGATGATGACGAACGCTTTGATGTTACTTGCAGCATTGTAGTCTTTCCTAGTTGTTCAGTTGGCACGTCAAAATATTACCACGTCGTATGCACTATAGCGCACCGCCGCAGTTTGTTAGCTCCAGGCTGGGTGAGGGCTGGATGCCACAGAGAAGCATGGTTCGGAAACGCCCGACGTACGTAGTGATCGGCGGGAGTTGTCCGATGTTGTTGGTGTTGGTTCGCCGAGACGCGTTACGCCGCCACAGCAAACCACTGTACGCATACGCCCACACCCGCGTCAGGGTCTACTAGGGCTCTACTAAGGACTCTTCGCTGACGACACACATACAATACGAACTCGCGGAGGCAGTCCCCCAGGAACTCGCGTCTCGTGCACGATCGTCATGGACCAAAGATCGAGTACAACTCTGGCAGGCCATGTCGAACCGAAGAAGACCTTTCACATCCGGACTTGGTGGTTGTTTATAAGTTCGCGACGTCGATAGGACCCTCTCCTTCGCCCCTCCCCTCCCTCTTTCCCTTCGCCCCCTCCTCTTCCTCCTCCCCCTTCCCGGGCCTCCTTCAGTCACGATGGTTCCGCACAGCCTAGTCACTCTTTTACTCACATTCATTGTTTCCGCTGCATCCTCTCCTCTCCCTACGCTCCTCCACTCTGCCTCGCCGCTCTCCTCACTCTCCGAGACGAGCGGCGACATCGTGCCGCAATCCCTGCAGCCGAGCCAGTCGCGGATCACGCTCCCGGTCGCGAAGCGCTTCAACAGTACCGGCTCGGCGAACGTCGTCAAGTTCGACCAGGAGCGCGCACGAGCGACCAGGTTGCGCTCGCAGGCAAGCCAGTCACCCGCGGGGCTTGCGGCGACTTCGTTTGCACAGTCTGGGAAGGCGTTCAACGCCGTTGCCGAGTCCCAGGCCGTCAGCTATGTGATTGAGGTGGGAACTTCACTACCCTCGCGCGTCGTGAGGGAAATGCTCACTGCTCACTGTATGCTGTTTGAAAGGTCACGATCGGCAACCCGGGAACCATGTGTGAGTTGAATATCCATGTCACCTTGAACGTATGCACCTGTTGACGGATGTGCGCTCTCATAGATCAACTCCTGGTTGACACCGGGAGCTCGAATACTTGGGTTGGCGCAGGGAAGCCCTACGTGCCTTCTTCGACCTCGCGCACTACAGGCCAACCCGTGGTGAGCACGGCCCGTCCTACATCTCAGGCCATGATTGAAGGTATTGAACCGGTTAGACTGTGACCTATGGAAGCGGAGCCTTTGCTGGTGAGACTCTATGCTGCGACTACGTAGTGCTCCGCCCATAGCTCGACCTCACAGGTACCGAATACATCGACACCATCACTCTGGCGGATGGACTCACCATCGCAAACCAGTCGATTGGAGTGGCTGTCGAGGCTGAAGGGTTTGATGGTGTAGACGGTATCCTTGGGTACGAATGTCTAGGCTTCTCATGCGTGTGCCCACTAAACCCTCAATCAGAGTCGGTCCACAAGCATTGACCTGTGGTAAGGCTCACACCTTTGAGCATACTGCCGTCTTCCTGAATCATGATTCCCTAGGTTCTCTACCGCTGAGTCCAGAGGAGTGTATTCCTACCGTCACTGACAACGCTTGGAACATGGGCCTCCTTGACGCCTATGAGATTGGAATCTCATTCCACCCATCGCAATACTTGGATCAGAAGAATGGCGAGCTGACATTTGGTGGTGTCGACCGTTCCAAGTTCGACGAGCCTTTGGCATATGTGTACGTCCATAGCTCGGCGCGAGCTATCAGACGCTGCTGACAACCTCCCCTCGTTGGATGTGATCCATAGTCCACTAACGACGACCTCTCCGGCCAGCCAATTCGTCGGTTACGATCAATCGATCAGGTACGGTGACAAGGACGTTGTGCTCGAAAAGACTGCAGGTATACTTGATACCGGTACTACCCTCATCCTACTCGCAACCGGTGCGTTCTTCGTATTGTTGGGGACGGCCGGAAAATGCTGATCCTGGGCAACAGACGCATTCAAACGGTATCAAAAGTTGGTCGGAGGCGAGCCGGATAATGATACTGGGCTCCTCCGTATCACAGCGGAACAGTACGGCAACCTGCAGAACCTGAACTTCATAATCGGCGATGTGAGTCCGAGTCGCAATCGCCATCTGCTTTCGCCCTGACTAGTTGGCTTATAGAAGGAGTACGCGCTCACTCCGAACGCTCAAATCTGGCCTCGTGCGGTATGCTCCTATTTCGCTGTCAGAGCGGGCACAGAATCTCACCGATTCATATTGGCGACCTGCAGTTGAACGAGGAGATCGGTGGAACCACCGACGGCATATACCTCATCGTAGCCGATCTCCAGAGTGACTCCGGGCAAGGACTGGACTTCATCAACGGCATGTCGTTCCTCGAGCGATTCTACGCCGTCTACGACGTCGGCAGCTCGCAGATTGGGCTCGCGAGAACGCACTATACCGAGGCCGAGACGAACTGAAGGTGTCGAGTAGAGGCAGAACTGTACTGTATGTGTATGATATGTACTATCCCAGGCTTGCGCCGATGAGGAGGTAGCAATACATGGAGCGTTTGCAGCATCTTCGATCGGTTGAGCGTACGGATTCTCGCTTTGTACCGATCGTTCCAGAAGAGCTACGGCCCCATGAGTAGTGCGGAGGTTGTGCGTGCATGTCCTCATCTTTCGGCCGCTAACCATATCGTTATAGGAGCCTTTCGACGTGCACACGGGTGGTCTTGAGCCCACAGCCGCCGGATGCGGCATTCGAGCCAACCGCACATGCATTGTAAACGGCTGAACGTACACTGATCAAGAAAATCACAATCCTCCGAATACGGGTCATCTCAACCGAACTTCGCAACCGCTGGTAGTGCCTACAGCGGCCGTCGACCACATCCATGCACCAGGTCCCAGACCCGTCTACTCGCAGTTACAGAAACCGACTGCGAGGCGGGCGGACTTACCGTTCAAGTCAAACGCCGAGGGCGGCGTCAGGGGTGGCGAGGATGAGGTAAGGGTGGTGAGAGTGGTGAGAGTGGTTTGCATGGCTATGAAGAGGTGGTGAGCAAGGACGTGGGGGTAGGCGAGTTGGACATACTGTTCATGGGGGGGGGGGGGGGGGTTGTGCGGTCGACTGGGAGTGCTGAGTGCTGGGTGCATCGGGATGTAGAGCTCGACGCTGAATACTCACTGTATCCAGGCTGCCTTTTGCTATACCTGTACAACCACGACTTGCCTCCAGTTTCCCGCCTGAAATTGGAAGACGCACTCGAACGGAACGCCCTCCTTGCCGGCCTCCCATCGTACGTTGTTTCCTACCTCCACTCACAACTAATACACCTCCGAACGGGGATTGGGCTCAGCGAACAATCCCCGTCGGGCATCGCAGACATAGCGTCATTTCAACACTAACCCCATGCTGTGATCAATAGAGCGGCTAATGCGGACGACAAAGAGGACAAATCCTACGGACCTGTCTCCTGATTCGGGTGTTACACCACCGCGCCCACATACCCCACGTGCAGCGCCGCTCAGGGACACGTTAGACGCATGCTGTGCAGCCATCATCCGATGACCGCGAGTTGTAGTGTGTATGATGGAAAGCACTGTGTCGCCGCTCACATACGTTCATTTGTTATTCGTGCGCAGCCCGATCGAGAGTGGCCCGGCCTCCGCCTGCTTTGTGAGGAGGTGCGGCTTGTATCGTTGTCTTCCTTTCGAACGAGACGGTCGCGCGCAAACGAGTGCGGCTCAGTATCGTTACGCTGGTTTTCTATGCTGTTGGGCGGCGAGCGGATCAACACTTCCAACCTCGCAGACTATGTAAATCATACCTAACTCGTCCATTCCGACCGTTACTGGAGTTTAGGGCGCTCCGAAGCCGAACCATCCGAACCATTGGTCGCTCGACTGCGGTGTTCGAGGGCATATCGAAGCGAAGCTCGTAACGTAAGACAACTCGTGTCTCTACGACTCCAAGGGGACTACTAGAGTCCCTCAGGCCCTATGCCGTACGTGACAAATCAATCCGAATAGGGGTCACCTGGGTCGACGTCGGGGGACGCTTGTTACTTCGGGCCTCGTATTTTCCGAAGGCAGGAGAACCGCCCCCGACGATCCCTGCCGAGTGTGCTTCGAAGAAGGTCACCTTTTTCCAATACGATGCAACGCGCTGCGCAACCGACACCACAACGGCCGCTGATGTGGACATGCATGCGAGCCACGCACTTCAGACGCAGACGTACGGGCGCAGAATGGATGCCCACATTCCGGGCCGTTTGTAACACGCGCGTCCAGAGTGGTATGCGCCGATTTCTGCGGAGGTATCAGGCAATCTCGTCGCCGAGGAACGATGCTCACCGGGTATGACGGCCTAGCGGTGAAGCGGGTACGAGCGTAGCATCTGCACGAGACACCACCGTGGTTCAGGAGGCTCTGTGCGTTCAAACCAGAATAACAAATCCACCAAACGTTGGTAGGATATATAAAGGGAGATAGACATACCGAGTCTCCAGCACCTCGCTCTACACCCCAACCCACTACGCACAAGTTCTCAGTTGCACATTCTCCCCACATTAACAGTACGTTCGACTTGCCTACCTCCACATACCCGCTAATCACCCTTCTCATAGCGATGAAGTTCAACTTCACCGCCCTTGCCACTCTCGCAACCGTCCTCGTCGCCGCCGCCCCGCACGCTGCCCTCGGCGCAAGCTGCTACAGCGCCTCGGGCTGCAAGCAATGCGAGAGCAAGTCGAGCGTCTTCTCCGCCCGCTCCGCCTTCTGCGGCGGCGACGACTGGTCCCACCCGTCCTCGCTCACCTGGGGCTGGGCGCACGTCACGCTCGACGGCCAGTTCGAGACCCAGCAGGAGTGCTGGGACGGGTTCGAGAACGTCATCGACCAGTGCTACGGACACAAGGACGGCGGGGTGTACAACTTCGACTTTAACGGCAAGTCCGCCCGCCTCGACGTCGGTTTTTGCAACTGCGAGTAGACGGGATGGGGAGGTGTCGGGTGGATGGGGTTTGATGAGGGTCGTTCGGGGCAGTGAATGCGGCTAGTGACGGTTTGGGTGGTGGCTGGGCGAGTGCGAAGGAGCTAGCGGACGTAGTAGAGTGAGCCTTGAGGGTGAATGCGATGATGACAGCGTTTGCAGACGTTCAGCCGGTGTGCAATAGGTTATGGGGCCGATGTCTGGTTTGCGAGCAGCCTAGTAGTGCGGCATGGTGACTAGAGGGTACTTACTTGCGTGATCGAACTCTCCCTTGATTGCGGAGTAGCCCTGGCAAAACTCGGTTCGCGTGCGTTCAGTCTGCAGGAGACAGCACCTCGTTCATGCAATAGGTTCCGTATTCATCACGATTCCGAGCCTCGGGGCGTGGTTGGGAGCACCCCTTCAGGGACGCGGCGTTTGTTGAGCTGCTGTCATTCTACTCGTACTGTCGACGCATCGGCGAGCATTTGGTTCAATTGACAGGTATTGCTTTAAGAACTTAGTGGAACTTAGTGGGCAGGGGGCTCACAGGCTGTGCTTGGTGCTCCCATCTCACGCGATAGGACAATGGCGGCACCGCACGCGTGACCAAAAGGGACCAGTTCATACCCGCGGCGAGGGGCATTTACCACAAGTTACTTGCAAAGATAGAACCAGCACAAAGCAAGCACGCTTCTACGATGTGGTGCAGAAGCCCACGGCGCGATCAGGCACGGCTATGTGGACCGCGTGGCTTAATTGATGGGCGCTAAAGATGAACTCGCACCAAGCGCTGGGCGCCGAGCGCTCCGCGAGTGAGGAGCGTGTTTTCGCCTGCCTCGGTTCCTCCGCCCTCCACCATTTCCCTCCTTCCCTCACCGCCGCCACGACGACGACACGCCCACGACCGCACGCACGAAGCTTCTCAGGCCCTCCTTCTTGCTGGCAACGACCTCTGTCCACGGTGCACACGAGCGCACACGAGCGGTACACACGCTCCGGGTCACATCCCGCATATAGCCCCGCATATAGCCTGGATTTAGAAGGATTCCGGTGCGTTGAGCCTATCCCTATCACAACTGTACGAGAAGCGATCTCATAGTCCAATTCTCACCATGTCACTCGTATAGGCGGTAATCGTCTTCACCGATTCCGATAACCTACCCACACTATCAACCGTTCATCTCGAAGGGCATCCAAGTTACCCCGCCACACTCATATACCCCTCTGAACCGCAACCCATGAAGTCGGCGCCACCCATGGATGTTTTTGGAATTGTCTACATCATCGAGACTGCCCAGCAGTTCTGGTCAGGTATGTGCGACAGCTCACCAACCCTATATCGAGATGCACTTTCGCCACAAGACCCATAACTCGCGGTGGCTCTACGTTGCGGGCGGGTTACCTGAGGTTGTCCTCTCCCATGTGTGCTCTCATACGAATGGTCGTCGCCAGCGTAGTGCGATTCCGGGCGCATGTCTTCCTACCATGCCCCAGCGATCTATCTCGCTTCGGATCGGGTCACTTACGGAGTCCCTTTATAGAACTCGAGGATATACTTCATCTTCCTGAAGACTACACTTTGGACAAATTAGACGCGACCTTGCGACGATATATATCCTTCTGCGCGGCATACCATGGTGAGTACAGGAGCCTCTTGTGGCACGTATCATTCACTCACGTCATTACCCTTGGCGTGTGATTCTCGCGGTGTTTGCACGGCGCCTGACAGAGCAATATCTGCAGAGCCCATTGCAGCTCGAGCATGCGTGCGACATGTTATTGGCTTCTGAGCTGTTCGCGTTCCACAGCGAGCGCATGAGTGAGCTCCTCACCGAGGATGCACAGACGGTAGGCCGCATCTCAGGTATGGCGACTATCCTGCTCGTCTGATCTTGCCCCTCTCCAGAATACCGATCCACATTATGAGATGATACTCTATAGCGTCATGCTCTCCTGGGGACGCCGAAAGGCATCATTCTTGCGTTCACAGAAACGCTGGCAACCGCTTCTGCCATTACTCATGGATCACGTTCGACTTGATGTCGATCCCGACATAGACGATGGGTTCTATGGATCAACTTCTGGGACGAGCTCCGGAGCTGGCCGTGCTATCGGTGTGCCCATAGAGGCCAAATTGAGGGCACTCTCTGTGAAGCTACTCTACGAAGTATGCCGGGTCCAGAAGATGTCGCTCCAGGATTTGCGTGAGCATACATACTATCTGCTACCACTTCAACGTCCTCATGGGTTCTACAGGAATATTCGACGACGCATTCATCGACTACTTGTACGACCTCGTTGAGCAAACGCGGGACATACAGGACGAGACGTTCAATTACTCGGTGATCAAGCTCATTGTAAGAAACTACCTGACAGCCACACCCTCTACACGCTAACGCTACGTAGGTCGCGCTGAACGAGCAATTCATGGTCGCCTCGTTGCAGCCACATACACCACAAGCGCAGAACGGATTTGCAACGCAGCAGGACAAGTCTCGGAGCCCTGAGCAGACGAATAGAGTTCTGCGCGTGCTCATGCTGCGAGCATCCTCCAGCCCCACGTTTGGCGAGAATCTGATCTTCATGCTCAATCGGGCTGACCGGACGGCAGAAGATCTCTGCATGCAACTGCTGGTACTGAAGCTGCTCTACCTGCTCTTCACGACGAAAGGCATGGCCGAGTACTTCTACACGAATGACCTCTGCGTGCTTGTCGACGTGTTCCTGCGTGAGATCTGCGATATCGACGAGGAGAACGAGTCGGTGAGTATCTGCCATCCGTCTAAGGTTTTACATGCTAATCAGGCACCGTCAGCTACGTCATACATATCTACGGGTTCTGCATCCACTTCTTACGAAGACGCAGCTCCGCAATATGCCGTACAAGCGACCGCAGATTGTGCGGACGCTCGAATCACTGATCGAGAACGAGTCTATCCGAGACATCGACCCCACGACGAAGCGCCTCGTCGAGCGCTGTCTTAGCGGCGACTGGTGCGTGCAGTTCCGCAAGTCTGCGGCATCCAAGCCGGAGCAGCGCAAGTTCAGCATGTGGGAATCCGACACACCTCGAGGGGAGAGCCCCGGTCTGGACGCAGTCTCGTCCGCCACAGCGCCACACTCCGCGGGGCCGACATCAGGGTCTGGGGGGATGAAGGCCCAGCTGGAAAGGATGGGCTCGTTGCGGGGGAAGAACGGCAAGGCGAGCCGCAGCGCCGAGCACCTCCCACTCGCCACCGCCTCCTCGTCCTCGCCCCCCTCTTCTACGTCTCAGCATCCGCGCAGCACGAGCCAGGCACCGCACTCGCACTCGCGCGCGGACGAAGAGCCGTACAAGGTCTCCTCACGCGCGCTCCCGCCACACGCGCACGCCCATCGGCATGGGAGCGGGGACAGCGCGTCGAGCCTGCCACGCGTCGCCGCGGCCGCCGCGAACCCGCACTCGGCCGCGGCGAAGCACCGCTTCCGCGCGGGCTCGTTCGACGTCGAGGCGACCACGAGCTCCTTCGGCTCGCTCTCGCTGCACCACGAGCCGCGCGTCCCGCACATCATCGACGACGCCGCGCCGCTCGTCGACGAGCCCGCGGGCAGCTCCCCGCCCGAGATCCGCGTGCTCTCGCCCGCGTCGCCCGGGCAGGCGTGCGCGACGCCCTCGCCGACGACCGAGCGCTCGTTCGCGCTGTCCACGGCGTCCTCGGCGTCGTCGTCGAGCACGTCGCTCAGCTCGTCGAGCACCGCTGCGCCGTCGTCGCCGCATCGCCGGGCGGCCCCTCCGCCCCCGGTGAAGAAGAGGCGGAAGCCGCCGGCGGTGCCGACGGGGAGGGGGCTTGGGGTGGGGTCGAGCCCGCTCAGCGCGCTCGCGGCGTCGTCGCAGCCGAACCTCGCTGTGCTCTCGTCGGGCGCGAGAAAGGTGTCGGGGCTGTGAGTTGGGTCGCGGAGGTGAGGAGGGGTTGTGGAGTCGGACTCGGGTCGGCTCTCCCTGGAGGAGGGATCATGTTCCTGCGGGTTTTCATCGAGGGAGAGCGGAAGTGGAGGGCGGCGAGAAGGAGCGTAGAGGGAGGGAGAACAGGGCCCCATATGGGATCCCGCCATACCATGCACACTATCCACATTGACCATGCATCGTTCGTCGTTCGTCTTCATCTGTATCTGTCATCGTTTGCATCAGCACATCAGCACACTATACATCGTATCCTTCTTCGTACGTTCGGACGCGGGTCGAACATCGCTATTCCATCGCATGTGTTTTGTCAGTGATCCATCGTTCGTGTTCGTCGTATCCCATCGCTGCTTGTCGTTAAGTACTTCGATATGTGTTTCGCCTGTCATGAGTGCTCGCTTGCGGCAGGGCTGTATATACTCGCACCATCCTGGAGTCATTGGATGTCGCTGTGCGTTGTATTCTACATTGACGTCCGGGTTGGTTACCTGCTTGCGGTGAAGTAGTACCCCTCGGATCCGGCTCTGACCTGTCGTATCCAGCACGAACATGTATATGACACGATGTACGTGCATTGGGTACTAGATAGATACACTCGATATTACGATAATCACTATATCGGCTCCAGGAGATTGATAACTACAGCGCGATGCTAGCGCAGAAACAAGAAGATGGAACTTCGCTCTCATTAACCTCCCTCCCGGACTACGCTTAACTGTCAGGACTGCGAAGGAGTAGGTCATTGCTACGTTCAAGATAACCGTGAGACAGGTCGACTTACACAACAGGGACCGAGGTAGGGCCTAGAGTCATCAACCGAACAACCAAGTCAGTCAACGTCCCCAGCCAATACCTGCACAACAACAAGACGCACCGGGTTGGGTCTGGAGGGTGGGGAAAGGCGTCGCCTTGCAGGCGTGCTCGATGTCCTTGATCGTCTTGCCGTCCGGGACGTGCGCGACGTTCGTCTTCGCCCTGGACGGCACGGGGATGACCTCGGAGCAGTCGACGAGCGTGCGCACGTCGTTCCCGAGTGTCGTCATCTTCGCCATCGCCTTCGTGAAGCGCTCCACCATCAGCTTCTGGTTCGCTGTCGGGCGGGCGTGGGGTTAGTCTCGGGTGCGGTGGGGTAGCAGTCATGGTGGGGGGAACGGTTGTGGTAGAGTGTGGGACGTACTGATGAAGGACTGCCACTCGCAGGCGGTGCGGGGGTCCCTGGGCGGTGTAGCGGTGAGTACGATGCAGGATGAGTTGCAGAGAATGTGGACTCACCTGGCGATGAGGTCGTCTGACTGGAGGCGAAACTCTCCAGGAATGGGAGACTTGGCCTCACCCACATGCGAACCGTTACCCGGGAAGAGGGTACCCTTCAGGAGAGTCTGCGAAGGCCATTGGGACTCAGTATCACCGGACATCCGCCGCAGGAGTGTTCGCGCGAGAACGCACCTCGACGAAGAACTGAGCGTCGAAGTCCGACGGGGTGGTGTCAAACGGACTTCCGTGGATAGACTGCACGTCGCCGATCAGCACCGCCTTCATGACCAGACCAACGGCGACATACCGGGTCAATCTGGTCCTGAGCGGCCACGGTGTGTGACGCGAGCAAGTCGACGAGCTCGTTGGGCGTGAAGCCCGCGTCGCCCATGCGCGCGAAGATCTTGTCGACCGGGTCCTCAGGGAGCGGGACAAGGTCGGGGGGCGACACCTGGGAGTGGTTCGACCGTCCAGCAAGGAACTGCAGGCGCGGACCGCCGGCACAGTTGCTAACCGCGACGGCGCCAGCGAACTGGATGCTATACGATACACGGACGCGTTTCAGATGTGGCTCGGGGGGTCGCGATTGCAAACGTACAAGTCGCCGAAGGAAACGCGGTGCTTGAGCGCGAAGGGGCGCTGCTCTTCGACGATCTCGTCCATGCCGATGCTGGCCTTGAAGTTAGTCTCGATCTGGGCGAACGCCATGATCGAGCCGTCGGCACCGCCGCCGCTGCGTGTGGCGTTTGAATGTCAGTTTCGGGTCGAAGGTGGGCGCGTCTATACTGCGACGTACCCGAACTTGCCCTCCCGGAAGAGCTGGGGAGAGAAGCCGATGGCATCGTGGAATGTCAACTAGGGGGACTGGTTGAGTTACATTAATGGATGAGGGTAAGCGCGACTTACGCGCAGAGACTCGTGAGCCTCCTCTCCTGTAGCATTGACGTGGTGAATACCATGAAGAGGCAGAAAGACCGCTGTTTGTTCCGCTTACCGCACTTAGAACCGTCGAACCTATGCGTGAGCCATGTTGTCAGCGGGAGAAAGCAATGTTCGGGGGAGATGAGCTTACAGGTTCTCCTGGATATCGTCCAGGACGTCGAACCAGACACAGCACTGTTGAACGGTTTATCAGCAAATTCACAAAGGGACTGATCTCAACGAAGCTCACCTTCTCATTGCTAGCGGTCCTTCCCTTGCTGCAAGTCGCCTTCTTCGACGGTACTGCGCCCACGACCGCAGCAACGGCGAGGAGGGATACGAAGTACTTGGAGAACATTGTATGGTACCTTAGAAAAAGAGAGTGGCCGAGATATATAGAAGGGGTTATGCTTTAAGGAGAGGATAGAACGAGCAGGAAAAGTGGGACGAAAGAGCGTATGAGTGCGCTGAGGCTCACCATCGCACCTTGTATCGCTTATATACTCCTTGGTCCAACAGACCGGCGTCCTTGCTTCTACGAGCGCGTAGGACCACAGGAAGCGTACATCGACATCCACAAGACCTGTGTCTCATCCTGCCCAATCGGAAGAAGACAATTGCTCAGCGGACAGAGGACCGACAGATATGACATGGTCGGCTCACATACGTTGGAAGACCGCCGGAGTCCATCGGCACCGCTTTAAGGCTCAAAGACACGAGCTGTGTGCCAGGGAAAATTTTTGCGTCACTCAGAACACGGTGATCGGGAGTCAGAATTTCCCAGCAGTGTCTGAATGTCAGATATGCACGCTGAGCTGTTGTTGTCGGGTGCGATGGCCGCGAACGTGAACTCTCAAGTGCATTGTTTCTCTATACGCCACACGCAGAATGCAAGCAGCCCCGCGAAAAATACGCAGGAGGTCTACAACCCTCTAGTCGATATTTGGTTGCTGAACAACCGTCCTGGTTAGATGCCTATGAGCTAATCATATCACGCGCGTGGGACATTTCACGGAACTCACGCACGATTTACACGTGAAAGCATACCTGTTGTCCCTTAGCGACAGATTGAGTGGAGCTATATGCCAGAAAATGGATGTTACGTGGTGACGGCGGCGTGAGAGCGTGAGGTGCGGCACCGCCGCCGCACAGTGTGCCGAATGCAGACACCTGGGTAACTGGGATACCGGGGCGCGCTCTGCTTCTACTCCGAGCTCGAGTCTATCATACACGGCGCTCGTGCCTGGGTGTCATAGCTAAATATACATCCGAGGCGACGTCGTGGACGCACGACGGCTTGCAGTATATAACATTCTTCGCTGGGAATATTGGCATTCGAGATTTTGTATGCTCCTGACAGACATCTTCAATTGTCGCCGTAGAAATTCAACTTCGCATGCAGTACATATTCGGTGAAGTGTAGAGCACAAGAGAGCGAGAAAGTCAGACAAAAGCCCGGCGTCCGAGATGCCACATTCACCGTGGTGGTATGGACCGACGTACTAGGGACGTTAGCGCCCGTAGTGGCTGTTCTCTGGAAAGCTGTGCACTAAGGGTACACCCGGATTTGGTATTTGTTGTGGATGACGACGACGAGTCTTGGGTGGTCAGGGGTATCTGCATCGCCGACGCCCTCTAGGCGTTTGTAACTCCTCCCTGTATCATGTAGTGGCTGGTGTTATTTTTTGTGTATCGACTATCAACACATGTTGACTAAAGAACCCTCAGATGCGAGAGGTTGAATGCGATGCGAGTAAGTATCACACTTTACCATCCAGCCCAGGGTAAACCAAGCTACTAACCTACATATGTCGGAATCGTATGATTGCGGAGCTAGCTGATAGATACTGAGCTGCGTATCTCGCGAGCTTGCCGTTCTGCCGGAATGATCGGATGCGACGAACGATACCGCAGGCAGCGCGAGACACAGTCTGACGCGTCCGCGACTGGTGGTGTGGTTTCAACCCGACAGCCTGGGACCGGGGCGCATGAGAGCGAAAGGCAAGAGGGTTACAACACGACGGCGGGCGTGGGTGGCAAAGCGGTGTTCCTGGCACCGGGCGCTCCGGCGCCCCGCGATCCTAGTCACCTTCCATATCGGTCACCGACAAAATCGATCTGAGCGGCCCGAGGCCTCTTGCTCCGAACCAGCATCGCATCGACTGGTCACTGCCCAGTTGCACCTAGCCCACGGTCGTAACAAACGAAGCAACAAGAACCATCAATATGGCGATATTGGACGCAGAGCCTACTGATCCCAAGTCGTTGCCGTTCGAAGCAACGCTGGCGAAGCTTGCCTCGCTACTGCCCGAGCACCTGCGCAAGCCTCAAGTGGGCATAGTGTGTGGCTCTGGACTGAGCACCCTCGCTGCGGCCATTCGCGATGTTGTCGAGGTGCCCTACGCGTCCCTCCCCGGTTTCGGCGCGAGCACAGGTACGGATCCCACACACTTTGGTACGCATAACGGCGCTGACAGCTCCACTGGCGCGATCCGCGCTCCTAGTCCCGGGACACAAGAGCTCGCTCGCTTTTGGTCTTATTGGCCCCGGGCAAGGCGTTCCTGTCGTAGCTATGCTTGGACGCGTAGGTCTTACGACTGCCCATCGGGCGCTGGCGGGGAACGGGTGCTGACATCGTGGCCTAGATAGCTCCATCCATACGAGGGCCATAAGCTGGCTACTGTTGTGTACCCTATTCGCGTCATGGCACGCTTGGGGGTGAAGCACCTCATCAGTGAGCCCTCGAGGTATGCCAACGGCGCGAACGGCAGGCTCACATATACTCTTCAGTCACGAATGCCGCAGGCGCTCTCAACCCTAACATCGCGGTAGGAACGAGTATGCATCTGTCTGACATCTCCGGGCGTACAGTTCGTTGACATGCGTGCACAGTCGTGGTCATCCAGGACCATTTGGCGCTCCCGAACCTGACAGGCATGAACCCTCTTCTGGGACCTCCGGTCGGGCCGGAGTACCCCCGCTTCCTGCCGCTGTCGACGGCCTACTCCGCTTCCCTCCGGCGGCTCGCGTTTCTCGCTGCGCACAAGCTTAAGCTGGGGCTCGATGCTCTCGCCGAGGGTGTGTATGCCTGGGTGTCTGGCCCAACGTATGAGACCCCTGCCGAGGGTAGGATGTTGCGGAACGCCGGGGCTGACGTCGTTGGGATGAGCACGGTGCCTGAGGTCGTGGCAGGGAAGGAGGAGGGCATGGAGGTGCTCGTGCTGAGCCTCGTCACGAACATGGTCGTCATTCCTAACAAGTACAGGAGCATCAAAGAGGAAGTCGAGGCGGAGGTAAGTCCTTCCACGCCAACTGACTTCTGGCGCATCCCCTCCGGAAGCTCATTCTTACGCTGCCAGCTCGCGGGGAAGCCGGTGGTGCGGCAGGAGGAAGAGACGGTGTCGCACGAGGAGGTGCTCCTGATTGGAAAACAGAAAGCGGAGGTGATGAAGAATCTGGTCGAGAAGATTGTCGAGCTGATCGCGTCCGGGAGCGGCTGACGGCCTTGGCGGGGAAATGTAGTTTTTACCGGATTGGTGTATTACGTAAGCGCATATATAGAGAACGCGTCGGGCGCGCTCGTCGTCGACCACAGCGACGACGGCCTTCCCCCAGTCGAGCAGAATAGGTGCGTGCTCGTCGTCCCCGCCGGCGTCCACGAGTTCCTGACCGTCGTATGCGCTCTTTGTCCCTGCCATTGATGTCACGCTCCCGCGAACGCCCGGTCACTTCCGGTGTGGCTCGTCTGGGCTTGCTTTGCTCTCTCTGTTGGTTCTGCACGCTCGTCCACTCCTGATATCCTCCTCCATCTTCTGGTCAAACCCACCACGTCTTGCTATCCGAACTGTCTGGTAACCCCGCCATCCTACTCTTGCAACCCGTGAATCTCTCTCTACCACTACGCTCGAACGCATTGCGTTCTCGGTCGTCGTTTCACCGTGACAGAGCGCACGGAAAGTCGTCGCCGTCACCCATAGACCCAACTTGCTGCCATTTGCTCTTTCAAGTAAGTCGCGCCTGTTTTTGGTGGATTGTGCATTGGTGGGGCCAAGAAGAAATACGGACGCTAGTGTGATGTGGACGCCTACGAGGGCCTACGTCGGGACTTGCTACGCCCAGGACTCCCCATCAATCACCGTCGTGTTCGGCGTGTGTTCCTCCTTGCGGCCTGTTATGCTAGCTGGTGAAATATGCGCTAGATGCTAGACCGCTCAAGCTCTCGTTTGACGAGTGCCTTAGCCACATCTACTCGATTGGGCCCTGTACCACCACACAACCCCTCGCCGTAGCTCTAGCTGACTCGTTGCCTCTCAGAATATACCCGCTGGCCGACATTCACAATCATTCGTAATATACTATAATCTCCACTAATCCGCCGACATGCTCGTCCGGGTAATCCCGCCATATGGCCAGTCGGACATCATGTTCAACTGTGCCATGCCGGACCCCATGCACGATGACGACAAGCCCTGTCCTGGCAGCTGGCGCACACAACTCGATACCCTAGACGCCCTGCATGAGGAAGGCCTCTCTCTCGAGTACCCTAGGGATATTCATGCTCTCGACAAAGCGGCATGGCAATCTGCACTGATGACCGAGGTCATCTTCGACATCAGGCAACAGGTCATAGCGTGCATCTTCATGGATGGCTTCACTGTCTCTTGGCCGCTGTCTACGGTCAGCAACGCTGATCGGTGTTTATCCTCTCTGGAGCTCGTCATGTCGACAGCTCGCGGGATCAACCCTGTAGCCGACCCAAGTAGAAGACACTGGATCTCCGAGTCTCCCTTGTCGCCTACACCGGAAGCCGTCGCTCCCTTGCAGTCAGAGACCGCATCTGTGTCCACGTCGTCCCATCGCTCGAAGCATAGACGTCAGAGGTCGTTCCTCGGCTCCATCGTGTCAGCGTTCAAGGGCATCCTGCCGGACAACCTGGGACGCAACTCGGGCCCTCTCCTTCCATCCTCTCTGCCGCCGCTGAAGATTCCTTCGGGGCATGCGCACTCTCGCTCTTCGTCGACGTTCTCACGAACACAGCTCTCGCCTCCCGGATCACCAACGGTGGCGGATATGCCGCCTCCGCCTCCTCCTGCGACTTTCAAGCTCGTGATCCGCCCTCGACAACCCATTCCTCTTCCAGAGGGCATCAAGCCACTGGAACCGGATCAAATACTGCGTCGCTATGCGCGGTCAGTCCTACTCGATACTGTCCGGGAACACGTCTACCCTATGTTCTCGACGACTGGGCCTCCTTCGTTCGCAAGTGACCCTCGTCCTATCGAATGGGCAGCACAGGTAGCAGGGTTCCCTCCGGGACTCTACCCCGCATGGGCGGCGCGAAGTATGCTCCGACAGACGGAGGAGAGGCTGCGGGAGATGATCATGAGCGCACACTCACGAGGATTCGGGGACGCCTTGGCCAGCGGCGCAGTAGCGCCAGCGCCGGTATCTCAGCGGATGTCTCAAGACTCAGACGATTCGGATGATACGATCTCCGCAAGTACCAGTGCTAGCGCAACTAGCCTCACTACGGAGACCGACGGGTCCTCGGTGCATACTCCCACGGATTCTCCTGCGTGTTCGCCGTTTGTGCCTGCCGTGGCATCTATGGGCCAGCTTCCCCTCAACGAGGCGAAGGGTCTTCCCATGGTACCTCGGAGTCCGTCGCCACCCGTTCCGGCATACGACTTCGACATGTCTGCCTACCACGCACTCTCGAACCTCCGTTCGCGGCTGTTCTCCATCTTGTCCCGACTAGGCTCTACACCCCGACAGATCCACAACCAGCAGCAAACCAGCCACAGCGGGTCAGACTTGACAGTGTTGGAGATCAAGAGCCGGCGGCGTGCATGGAGCTGTCGGGACTTCGTCGGAGGCGCGCGGTTATCTCTTGTCGGGCTGTCCACGCCTGTTCGCAGCTCGCCTCTCGCGCGCTGCGAACCGGTCACCGCAGAGATGCTCGCCCAGGTGCAGGCCCAGGCATCGCAGGACGCAGGTCGAGTCAGGTTATCCTGTCTCCCTGACGAGGGCGCCGAGTTCGGACTGCCGGGATCCAGCAATGGTGTCAAGGTGATGACCAAGGAGCTCGACTCTCGACTGTTCCCGTTGTCTGAGGAGGACGAGGAAGAGGAAGAGGACCTTCAGACGGGGTACCGGTCCGGGTACAGCTTCGACGAGTATGTCGAAGACGAAGAGTGGCGTAGCAATAGCCCTGAGTACGACCTGGAGAGCGGCTTGCTCGCGTTCCCTCGACCGGAGCCGGCAGTTGGCGCGCCTGCGTCGAAGCCGTACACCTTTCCCCACTCGCAGTCTCACCCAATGGTCCGACCTCGCACGCGGAGCATGCGCATAGAACACCCGTTGCTCCCGTCACCCCTATCGGATTCGCACTCGTTCCCTGTAGAAGGTGGTGGGCTGACGTCGCAGTCGCTCCTTTGCCAGCCGCTGAACGTCAAGGTTCCTGTCCCTGTTATACTCGACAACGGGGACGAGCTCGGCATCGGGCACCCTCACAGCCCCGAGTTCACCCTCGCGATGGACCTTCCTTCACCGTTCTCGCCTGTACCACGGGGGTGGGCAGGAGAGAATGCGGGTGCGGCGCGCTCGAGGCGATGATATTGCTTGTCCTAGATCTCGCGGTTCAGCCGTCCGACGGTAGGTCGGATGAGGTAAGGTCGCCGTCTCTCCCCTCATCATGTCTCACCATCTTCATCCCTGCTTCATTTCTGTCCATCTTTCATTCATGCATGCATCCTCACGAGTATCCCCCTAATATTATATTCACCGGTACCATGGCATTTCTTCCCCTGCAATATTGATCGCCCTCTCCAATCATTCACAATCAACAAGCGCATCCTCATCACTCACGCATTCATTCTCCGCTTTCTTCATACCCGCTTTCGCTGTCTCGGTTCTCGCATCCTCGCATATAATGGCCCTTCCATTTGCTCTGTACATATCGCATGCATCATTCGCACGCCCCTCCCCCTCCTTCCCTCCCTCTCCCCCATCTTCTGACCTCGTAATCCGCTGCACGAAATCATCAACCACCACACTTGCCCTTTATCTTGTGCCTGCTTCACGTATAATGTCTCTGTTCATGTATTATATAGCTCCCTTCCCTGTGGCTAGCATCTTGGAACCTCGGGTCTGCTCGACGTTGTTCGCGTAGTAGTACGTATTGATAGAATCCCAGAAATCAAAGTGCGCTCAGAGCGAGTGCTCAGTTGTGTTTACCCCCCGGTTTGGACCCACGACGTGCTTCTCACACGACGTCTATGAAAGTGCGCCGACATTAGATCGTCACCATCTGGGCTCCGCCTCGGGCGGACGGTCGATGCAAATGTCTAACTTCCAGTCCCCGGTACGCCTCGCCCAGCGATACATCTTCACGCCCATGTACCCTCCCCTCGGACCCGACATCTCCGCAGCCAGCTCCGCAAACGTCGCGGGGTCGTCCTCGCGCGCGACGTAGACCTGGCTGAACGAGCGCTGGCGATCGTACACCATCATGTTGGTCGCGCGCGCGGGCCCGGTGAGCGCGACCTGGAGCTTGACGAGGAACGGCTTGGTCCCGTGCGCGTTCGGGTGCGGCACGGACGGGTCGGCGACGCGCGCGGACGCGAGGATGTCCTCGGGCCGGCTCGTGCCCGTGTAGCGGTTGAAGAAGCCGATGTGCATGCCCTCCATGCCCGGCGGGCTGGGCCGGAAGGTGACTGTGCACCAGCGGCCGCCCTTGAGCGACCGGCACGTCTTCTTGTGCGTGGGCCAATCGACCCTCTGGCATTCTGTGCGGATGGGGAGGTGAACGAGTAATGAGAGTTGGGGAGACCTGCCTACCTTGACTGCAGTAAGACGCGGACTGGCATTGGCCGCACCGGCGCGGGGCACTCTTCCCGCAGACGTCGCACCCGGTGTCTTTGTTTAGCCTGCCCATGGCCTCGAAGCCGAGCGGTCCGACAGGGAGAACAACGGTTGCGCGGTAGTTCTCCTCGAAAAGCTGCCGCTCGGGCTTGTAGTCCTGAGGAAGGAGCCTCGTGTTCATGCTTAGGAGCTTGAGGAGCACTTTCTGCTCGAGCTCGGTCGCTTTGATGTTCAGGCCGACGTCGCCCAGCTTGGGCGGGTTTTTGCTGACTTGCTCCTGGCACCAGAGCGCGCCCTCTATCGCGTTGACGCGGGTGAAGGGGTGGTAGAGAAGCACCATCGCCGGGGTCCTATCATCGATCTCTATCGCGAGAGCGACGTTGTAGTGTACGGAACGAGGACGACGAGCTCGCGCTCGCGTCCGCCTCTATTTATACTGCTCTACAACTACTGTACATAGCAGGCGTCGGGACAATTCTATTGTGGTGGGGCGGGCATTCCAGCTGCTGACTACGACAGCGCGGAGGCGTATTCCGAGGCGGCCCGGCGGGGAGCGCGCCACGCTCGGCGGCGTATTCCTTCCGACACTCCCCCTCGACGCCGGGCGTCAGGCGCGCATGCCCATACGGGACACGAGCGTCTGGAAACGCGGCCGAGGGAGAGCCTTCGTGAGGGCGTCCGCGATGTTGTCCTCCGAGGGGCAGTGGATGACCTTCACCTCGTGAGAGGCGATCCGCTCGCGCACGAAATGATAATGAATATCAATGTGCTTTGTGCGTGAGTGCGAGGTCTGCGCGGTCGCGGACGCGATTGCGCTCTGGTTGTCGACGTAGAGCACGGTCGGGCCGTGCGGCGCAAGGCCGAGTTCGGTGAGGAGGGCGCGAAGCCATGCGATCTCGGAGGTCGCGAGGCTCGCGGCCATGTATTCGGCCTCCATCGAGGACTTGGCGACGGTTCGTTGCTTGCGTGAGGACCATGAGATGGGGCCGCCGGCGAGCAGGAAGACTTGTCCGGCAATCGAGCGTCGATGGTCGGGATCATTCCCCCAGTCGGCATCTGAGTACCCGACTGGTTCGAGCGCGGACGAGGCGCCGTCGCGGTGGTACACGATGCCGAGGTCTCGCGTGGCTTTGAGGTACCTGAAGACACGTTTGGCGGCGGTTAGGTGTGCAGGCGCTGGGTTGCTCGAGTATTGGCTGAGTTGTTGTACAGCGTGGGCGATGTCCGGGCGTGTGCCTAAGGCGGCGTACATGAGTGAGCCGACCATGGCTTGGTAGAGCGCTCGGAGTTGCGGGTCTTCGGGGCCATCTTTTGCACGGAGGCGGACATGCGGGTCGAGTGGGGTGTCCACTGGGTTGGCGTTCGTCATGCCGAAGCGCTCGAGGATCCGGGTGATGTATTGGGATTGCCGGAGGTAGAGGGTGCCGGCGGCGCGGTCGCGTATGACCTCGAGCCCGACAACTTGACGGATCGGGCCAAGATCGGAGAGTTCAAAGTGGGCGCGGAGTTCTTGCTTCAACGCGTCGGTCGTCTGCGGTGATGACGTGAATATCGCCATGTCATCAACGTGGACGGCTACGATGGCGATGTCAGTGTCTCGCGTACGCAGGTACACGCACTGATCCGAGATGAGGCGCGTGAATCCCATGGCCTTGAAGGCGGCGTCGAGTTCGAGGTTCCACTCCCTGCCGGACTGTTTTAATCCGTAGAGAGTGCGCTCGAGTTTGCAAACGTCGGCACTGCCGTCTTCGTACATGGGTGGTTGCCGCATATAGAGCTCTTCGCGTAGACGGCCGTTAAGGTAAGCGCCTACGATGTCCGCCACCTGGATATCGAGGTCCAGAGTTGTGCCGATGGCGAGCAGAGTCCGGAGCGTCTCCAGCCTGACGACGGGCGCGAACGTCTCGATGTAGTCGATACCGGGGATCTGGGAGAACCCCTGGGCGACTAGACGAGCTTTGTATTTGACTATATGCCCGTTAGCGTCCCGTTTCAGCCGAAATACCCACTTACAGCCAATAGGCTTCCGGTCTGGTGGGCATGGCACTAGCTGATACGTCCCAAGGCGCTGGAGCTGCGCGATTTCTCGGTCCATTGCAGCTTTCCATTCCGGCCAATCTGGGCGGGCTTTCGCTTCTGTGAGGGACTGCGGGTCATCATGCGCGTTCGTCAGGAGGATGACGTCCTGCGGGCTGAGCGCGAGTTGTGCGTTTGCAGGCTCCGGGGCGATGGGCGCATCAGCGGGCGGCTGCTGGAAGCGGGGCGCCGGCTTGCGCGCGTCGGGGTTGTTTGATTTGCGGTAGTCGATGTGGGCCCCGGCGTGGCGGAGGGCTCGCGTCGGCTCGGTCGGCTCGTGTGCTGGTGATGCGGACGGCGGGGTGCTCTTGGCGGGCTCCGGTGGGGCGGGAGGTGCCTTAGCTGTCACCTCGGGCAGTTGCTGGTGATCTGGCTCCCCCTCAACTGCCAGAGGTGGCTGGGGCAGCTCCCCCTGGAACGTTACTCCGGTGCGGTCGAAAATAACGTTCCGGGACGTCACAACCTGTCGCGTATTGGGGTCATATAGCCGGTAGGCACGCGATTCTTCGGAGAAACCGAGGAAACGGCATGGGTGGGATTTGCGTGCAAGTTTGTCGAGGGAGCTGTCCTGCCGGAGGACCCAGCATGTGGCCCCGAATTCGTGCAGGTGCGAGACGTCCGGTTTGCGGCCCCAGAATGCCTCGTAGGGTGTCTTGTCCGGGATGGCACGGGTCGGGGCGCGGTTCTTGAGGTAGATGGCGTAATTCACGGCCTCGGGCCACAGCTTAATGGGGAGATTTGATGCGAAAAGCATGGCCCGGGCGGTGTTGAGTACGGTCAGAAATGAGCGCTCCGCAATTCCGTTTTGGGCGGACGAGTGGGGTGCCGTGAGCTCGAGCCGGATGCCGTGTGCGCGCAAGAATCCCTTAATATGGCGATTTAGGAATTCTTTTCCGTTATCGACGCGGACAGCTTTCAGTCGCACACCTTTCTGATTTTTCAGAAAAGCGCGATAGGCTTGTAGGGCTTCAAGCTGCCGCTTCTTGTCACTAGAGAAATAGCGCATGGCGTATCGCGTGCACACGTCAGTGAAGATGGTAAAGTAATATTCTCCGTGTGCACCGCGGTGTCTAGCCGGTCCCCACATGTCGCACACAGCGAGATCTCCGATCTGGCCGATGCGCGTGAACGATTGCTTTGGGAACGGCAGCACACGTTGCTTGGCTTCAATGCAAGCACGGCATTGCTCGGCCGGCGGCACGGACTCGTCTACCTTCATCCCGGTAACAAGTCCCTTGCGCGCGAGGAGGCGCAGATATTCATAATTCAGATGCCCGTAGGCGCGGTGCCAGTCGTCCCAGCTACGTGCGTCTCGCGCCGAAAATGCCGTATTATAATCGGTAGCTACATCGAGTTTGTACAGGCGCCCGTATTGCCTGCCAGTAGCTACTAGAGTTCCCTCACGCGATCGGATTTCCACCGATTTGCCTTTGAACGCGATGCGCCCGCCGGCTTCGGTGATTCGTGCGACAGAGACGAGGTTATGGGTTGCGGAGGGGACGTGCGCGGCATTGCGGAGAGTGATGGGCGTGAGACGGTTGGAGCGGGGTACCAGGACGACGGTGCCTTGGCCTGGCTGGGCGATCTGATGGCCCCCGACACCATGGATCACCTTTCCGGGTGTTTCAGAGTATTCCCGGAAGGCGACGCGGTCGCGTACGACGTGGGTGGTGGCACCTGAGTCGAGGAAGTAGGTGTCCACGTCGCGCGCGGCGAGGACTGCGTCATCGTAGGGGTCTGGCGGCGCGGTGACCATCCAGATAGTCCCTATGACGTCGCGGGAAGGCGTCTCGCCGTCGTCGCTGTCGTACGCGTCGGTGGATGCGGTGTCGGTGTCGGGGTCTGAGTTCGCGACGTGGGCGTGCGTGTCGTCGTTGCGGGTGCGATAGCGCGGGTTGTGGCGGCGGTCAGACTGTTGGCGCTGGTCCGATCCGAGTCGATTGCTTGAGCGGCACTCGCGCGCCCAGTGCCCGCGGCGCCCGCACTTGTGGCACGTCGTGCGTGACTTATCGACGGCTTTCAGCGCGGCGTCGGGGGCTTCGTCGTCGCGTTTTCCACGCCGCTCTTCCTGGAGTATCCGGGCGATCAGTTTTGCGGAGGTAAGGCGGGGGGTTTTGCCTTCTTCCGCAGTGAGGTCGGTTGGGTCAATCGCCCGGATGAACGGGTTCCAGGAATCCGGGAGCGACGTCAGAATGATCATCGCGAAATCGGCGTCGGGAAGTGCTTGGCCTAGGGCGTGCAACTCGGAGCGGTATCCCCGGAGCTTCCGGAGATGCTCCTCGATGTCTCCACCTTCGGCGCATTGTGCGCGGAATAGCTTGCGTCGCGCTTCGATGATTCCTATTGGGCCGGTCTCCTGGAACGTTTCGGCGAGGGTGTCCCAGGCTTCTTTCGAGGTCTTCGCGTCTTGCGCATAGACGAGGATGTCCTTCGCGATGCGGAGGCGGATGGCGCGAAGGGCCTTGGCGTCTCTCTTGCGCCACGCGGGTTGGAGGGCGGTTTCGGACGGGATCTTGGTTTCGCCGGTGACGTACTCCCACAGCTCGAGCTCGGCGAGGATGTCCGTCATCTGGACACGCCAAGTGTGGTAATTCTCGCCGTTGAGCGGCTCAATTCGGTAGCTCGAGGACGAGTCGTCGGACATGGCGCGGGGCAATGCGATGATAGGCGAGGTCGGCTAAGGCGCGGTTCGAGAGGGCGGTGAAAGAGGTCGAGAGCGAGTGAACGAGTCAAGCAGAGAGGGAGCAGCAAGCAAAGAGGGCGAGCGGTCAGGTCAGAGCTTTGCAGGGCTCATAACCTATCGCGAGAGCGACGTTGTAGTGTACGGAACGAGGACGACGAGCTCGCGCTCGCGTCCGCCTCTATTTATACTGCTCTACAACTACTGTACATAGCAGGCGTCGGGACAATTCTATTGTGGTGGGGCGGGCATTCCAGCTGCTGACTACGACAGCGCGGAGGCGTATTCCGAGGCGGCGCGGCGGGGAGCGCGCCACGCTCGGCGGCGTATTCCTTCCGACAATCTCGTAGGTTTCCAGGAACTACATTCAGTGCGTCAGTCGTGTTACTACCTATAATTGCACATATGGTGGCTCGATGGCGTACCCGGATGTTGATGGCATAGTGTTCACTGTCAGGGTCCTGTATGGTGAGCCACGTGAAGCCGTTGTCTCGCGCGTTTGCCAAGCTCATGAGCGTTTGCCGGAGGTCCATGAACGGGTCTGTGAATAGCTCGGGAGTGGCGCGAACCCCAGTAAGGCGAGCCTGGCTGATCCGCGCCGCTTCTTCCATGTTACCCCTCTTCACTGCGTCGAGCAGGGGGCGCGCACGGCTGTTGATCTCGTCCTTGTTGATAATCGGCCACTGTGGTAGCTCTCGAACGTTGAGAGTAGCCGGGAACCTGTGTCTCTCTTGAGCGGCGTCGAGCGCGGCACGGAGCCGTTTGTCAAGAGCCTCATCTGCGAGTTTGGTGTTCTCCGGGAGGCCCACGCCCATGGAGGAGAGCACTCTGAGTTTCTCTGCGCGTGTGAGTGGCTCCATTTGGGTTCAGTGATGCGGAGGAGTGGATGCTAGGTATTTACAGGCCTGTGGGGAAAATGAGCAACGCAACGTTGAACGACAAAGGGCTGCTATAAGCGGAGGCGACCCGGTGATTGCCGCACCAGTATTCGAAGATTGTCGGCGCCTATTCGCACTTCGACCTTCTCAACAATGACCGTACTTGTGGGGCCTAAGAGTTGAAACCATCTCACCACCAAGTGTCCATGGACGGGCTATGGATTGGTGAAGTACCTATACTTCGCGAGGGGCTGCATCCGGGTGGAGGACGTTCGGCCCTAAAGATCGAGCGCAGAAGGCAAACAAAGTAGTGCATGGATGGACGTCAGGTAAGATATGCTACACAGCGAACAGACGCAGATTAGATTACAGAGTGCTGAAAGCCGTTGTCAGCCGTTACTGTAGCATGTGCCGTATCAGGGGTTCCCCATAAACTCACCGAGCTACCACCTGATGTCGGTCTCGGGTCGACGACGCATATACTGAGCTCCCAGTCTCCTGTCCGCTTCGCCCACCTGTATATCTTCACGCCAGCATATCCACCCGCCGGACTCGCCATCTCCGCGACAAGATCTGCGAACGCCGCCAGGTCGTCGTCACGTGCGATCCACACCTGCCCGAAGGAGCGTTTACGGTCGTACACCATGATGTTGTCGCGGCCGGGGCCGGCCAGGCCGACCTGGAGCTTGACAAGGAACGCCCTGTCACCGTGCACGTTCGGGTATGGCGTGGTCGGGTGCGTGGGTGCCGTTTGGTATTGGGGGCGACTCATGTCTGTGAACCGGTTGATGAACGAGGTGTACATGCCCTCCGTCCCTGCCGCGGCCGCACGGAAGGCGAGCGTGCACCAGCGCCCACCCTTGAGGGACCTGCAGGTTGCCTTGTGGACCGGCCAGTCGACTTTCTGGCATTCTGCATGGAGGAACGCGAACAGGGGTGTGAGCTTGAGATCACTGGAAGAATCTTTGAAAGGCACGAAGCTGACCGTGGCTGCAGTAAGATACGGACAGACATTGGCTGCAGTTTCGTGAGCCGGGTTTACCGCAGACGTCGCATCCCATGTCGTTGTGCAGCTTCCCGATTGCCTCGTACCCTAGAGGACCCACGGGAACAGGACGGACGCACGGTACTGGTCTTCAAACCGCTGCCGCTGAGGCTGGAAGTCGTGGGGGAGAAGCTTGGAGTTCATTCTGAGAAGCTTTAGCAGTATCTTATGCTCGACCTCGGTTGCACTGATGTCCATGCTGATGCCGCCGAGATTCCTCGGGTTATAGCTGACCTGGTACTGACACCAACGGACGCCCTCCATGGCGTTGGCGCGGGTGAAGCTATAGTGAATAAGCACGATGTCTGGAGTTCTTGCATCCACCTCGTAGATGTCAAGGAACTACCGGAGGGGCGTCAGCCCACGTAGTCCTACTGGCACAACTGTCATGGACGTACCCGGATATTGACAGCAAATTTCTCGTGATCGGGGTCTTCTATGGTGCATCACGTGAAGCCGCTATCCCGCAAATTCACCAAGCTCATGATTGTTTGGCGCAGTCCGTGAACTGGTCGGAAAACGGCTCAGGGGTGGCAGGCAACCCCCCAAGTGCCGCCTGGCGGTTAGGCCTTGCTTCGGCCATGTTTCCCCTCCTAACCGCCTCAAAGAGCGGGCGAGCTTGAGTATTTGCCGCGTTAGGGTCTTTTACTGGCCACTTTGGCAACGTCAAAAGCGTTGCAGGATCTGGAAGCCTCGCCTTATCCTGCGCGGCGTTGAGAGCGGAGCGTAGTCGTCTTTCGAGAGCTTCATCCACAAGTCTCGTATTCTCTGGGAGTTCAACGCCCATAGACGAGAGAGCCCTGATATTTTCTGTTCATGTGAGGGAATACATGTCTTGTGAGCGGTGACAGAGGCGGACAGTGCGGGCTACAAGTCGAACCCAACCAATTTGCGGTGGCGTTGAACAAGAGCCACACCTGCCAAAAGCGGAACTGCTTCGGGATGCGCTGAGGTACAGGCGCCGAAAGGACGCTCCCGTCCGACATAATTCAAGTTCTCTAGTCCGATGATTCTCCCAACTACGCGCAAGCAGAGCTAACGCTATCGACGGAACGTAACCCTGATCGTATGACACTTTAGTTATAGAATGCATATCGTTGGATGCATATAGTGAGTCGCCCTATGGAAACGTTTAGCCTTCTGCAGCTCAGCCAGTCTAGAGACGAGATCTCAGCACGCTGGCTCTGCGCCCAGTTCTCGACAAGAACGATCATGTAAGGGACACTGCCTAAGACCACAAGGTCATACCGCATAACATCAGACGTAAATACTACTTTTCGTTCCTCTCTATCTATCTCTGTGCCGGATTGAGCCAGGATTACTCGCAGGAGCAGAAGTTCACGTCGAGGCGAGCGGAGTCGCCGTTGTAGTCGTAGGTATAGATCCCGCCGTCCTCCTTGCCGTAGCAGTCGTCGATGATGTTTTCGAACCCGTCGAAGCACTCCTGCTGGGAGTAGAAGCGCCCCTCGAGGTTGACGTGCGCGTCGCCCCATGCGAGAGAGGACGCCTGGGTCCAGCCATTCCCGCCGCAGAACGTCTGGCGGGCGCTCTCCATGCTCCCGCGGGACTCGCAGGTGGGGCAGCCCGACGCACCGTAGCACGTCGCCGCGAGCGCGGACGGTGCGGCGAGGGCGATGGCGACCGCAAGGGTGGCAAAGGCGGTCAGCTTGAACTGCATTGTGAGAGCTACGTTGAGGAGATATGAACCGAAGGTCTGCTTGAAGAGGATCAGCCACGTACGGTGGGTGTTACTTTGTTGAGCTTGCGGTTCGAGCTGAGTGTTCTGGTACCGTAGAGCGAAACGTGCTTGTGAGGGCTTAGTGCTCTCGCGGAATGCTTTTATATGTCCACGAGCGCTATCCGTTCGAGCACTGTGAAGTCTAGCTACATCCCGCCACGCGGAAGACATTCAGTATCGTCAACACACCCGGTCGACATCTACACCGCCGCAATGCTTTGAAATAGGCGAGAAACGCATATATCGCACCGCCGGAGCGTAAGCATACACCGCCCGTCTCGCGCGCTGTTCCTGGCCTCGTAAGGGCAGTCGTTAATCTTGTCTCCCGTCAGCGCGTTGTCAGGTCACTGGGGAGGTGTATCGCCTCTTTTCGAAATCTTAGGGACCCATGTTGACGTTTATTCATAGGTTCGGGGCGGCACCTAAGGCAAACCGAGATCATACCCAGGCTCTCATCCTAGTCGGCGTGTCCATGATGTGCCTTCTAGCGCGGGACACCGGGATTGCCACACAACGACCGAAAAGAGATATCTTACTCTCTGCATTTGTCTTGTGATTTAATTTGCCGGCGCGACTAGGATTCGAAGCGTGGCACACCGATTTTTTTCGAACAATTATCGACCAAGAAGCTACGTTGCAGCTTCGATAATACGGAGCAGTCCTCCGAGGTTCATACACTTCCTCATTCATTTTACGCAGCCCATATGACATACTCATCTCCCTGTAGTCTTCGGATGATGTTTATAAGTAGCTTGCGGGATGTTGGTAGTATCAGCACGGGCTCTTCGGGTTGACCGTATCAGAGACGCCACGGACGCTCGCGATGGTCCCTTGAAGCTCTACGACAGGTGAGCATGTATCACTTTGCATGGCCAACGGTACCGAATTGTGCGCTCTCACAGTACCCTTCACCATATGCGCGCGGCTGGGAGGGTCAGCCCGAAGTTCTACGAATAGCATGGCATTTCCAAGCCCTTCAGTGCCCACCCTCTGATACAATACCGCGCGCAGATGGACCTAATTATGGGTCTCCCGTGCGTGAAACCTCAGCATGGTACGACAAAATGTTCAGACCATCCCGCAAGTTCGCTCATCTCAACGGAACCACTCGAGCCCCTCAGTATAAGAGTGCCGTGGAGTGCGCACCATCTTCCCAACACCAAGCACTCATCTCCAGTCGCGGACTCAGTACGTCCCCCACCCTGAACGCCCCTACGTGCATTGCAGATCTGACACGTTGTAGTCTACACAGTTGCCAACGTGCAGCTCAGCATCGCCTCGCTCGCCATCCTTGCGGCCGCCATCTCCGCCGTCGTCCCCACCGCTCTCGCCGCGTCGTGCTACAGCTCCTCCGGCTGCCCGACCTGCGCCTCGCGCGGGACCATGGAGGACGCCCGCCAGGCGTTCTGCGGCAGCGACAAATGGACGCACACCACCGAGCTCAACTAGGGCGCGGCACACATATCCCTCGACGGACGCTTCTACTCCCAGCAGGAGTGCTTTGACGGGTTTGAGAACATCATCGACGACTGCTACGGCAAGGAGGACGGCGGGATCTATACCTACGACTACAACGGCGACTCCGCCCGCCTCGACGTCGACTTCTGCAGCTGCGAGTAATAGGTCCGGTGTACGTTGCTGGTGTGTGGCGTGCAGGAGGAGCGGCTCTGTGGGAGTAACGCTTATGGCTGTTTGGATCAAACTCTCTGATTTTTGGAATATCATGTCGACCCAGGCTTGTACAGGAGACTTGAAGACCACGGGCGGCGAGGATGCACTATTCGGGTGCGGTAAGCAGCCGCTCCCAATCCATGCTGCATACGTATGTCAGTGAACTGGCTCCGTGAGGTCCGTATATCTCGCGGACGGGTATATCTCTGCGGGGTCGCACAGCCGGGCGCCCATTGTGACCCGAAGTGTGTACGACCAACGTTCAACCTCCCAAATCGGGCTGCCCTGCCCCAAGCACAGCCATCCAATCTGCCTGGCTTACACAGCATTAGGCCGGGGAGCTACCTGTCTGTTCCGGGGTTGGGCGCGCATGGATGCGACGCCGGTGTGCCCACATACTGTCGGTCGACTGTCTGACGGTAGCGCCACTCCTTAGTGCTAGTAGTGGCGAGGGATGTAGGCAATAAGTACAAGTTGGTCTATTTGCTTGATACACGAAAGTACAGAGCCCAGGTACTCTGGGACTAACACCGGACCACAGCTGTTAAGAGGACCTAAGCCTCGCCGCGAGAAACATAAGCCGGGAAGGAATCATCTACTCGGACACCGCGTCAGATCAGATTACTTCAGGTTGACCTTCGGGGGCGGGACGCTGGAGGAGACAGTGAGTGAGTATGGCAAACGGTGGCGAGGGCAAAAAGACACGTACACGGGGGCGACGGCAGTGCGCGGGCCAGGGTCGATCGGGAGAGTGGGGAACGGGGTGTCGGCGCACTGTGCAGAGGCGGATGAGTGCCATGCCCGAGGAGTGGGCGGAGGATACGTACAGCCTGCTCGATGTCGTTGTGAGTCATGCCGGCGGGGAGGTGAGTGCGGCCCTGGGGCGGCGCCGGGATCGGGACCTGCGGATGGGTAGGCGAGTGAGCGACGAAGAGGAGTGACTCGAGACAAGCGGGCGACGTACGACTTCGGTACAGTCGATGAGCTCGTCCTGGTTCTGGCCGAGCGTCGTGAGCACCTGGAAGACGAACTGGAACATCGCCTGCGCCTTCGGCTGGTTGTCGACGAACGACTGCCACTCGCACGCCGTGCGCGGGTCACGGGCGATCGTGTGGTCAGACTGCAGACGGATCTCGCCCGCGAGCGGGGACTCGACCTCGCCCTGGTTGCCCCCCTTGCCGGGGAACAGCGTGCCGCGGAGCTGGGTCTCGACGAAGAACTGCGTGTCCCAGAGCTCGGGCGTCGAGTCGAACGGCAGGCCGTTCTTTGTGGGGTCGACGTCGTTGGCCGCCGCGACGGTGTGCGCGGTCAGGAGCCAGACGGTCAGGATCGGGTCGAACTCGCCCTGGGACGCGTCCGCGAGACGGTCGAAGATCTGGTCGGGCGTGTGGAACGGCTCGGGGACGAGGCCGTCGGGCGCGGGCTGGGTCGCGTCCTTGCGGCCGATGAAGGCGTTGAGCTGGGGAGCACCCGCGCAGTTCGACGCGGCCAGGGCGCCGGCGAAGTGGATGCTAGAGAACAGGTTAGCGGCGAGCGAGCCAAGAAAAAAGGCGGGCGCACAAGTCAGCAACCGAGAGGTTGTGGCGAGCGATGAACGGCTTCTGGAGAGCAACGATCTCGTCGAGGCCAATGTTCGGGTGGAACGCCGTCTCGATCTCGGGGAAGATCGCGATCGAACCGTCAGCGCCTCCACCGCTGTAGAGCAGATGTCAGCAACAGAGCGAGAGCGAGTGGGGACGTCATCGCAGCGTACCCGAACTTGCCCTGGGCCTCAAGAGCGGGCGAGATGGCGATACCGTCGTGGAAGGTGAGACGGAGAGACTCGTGAGCCTCGGCCGTGCACAGGCCTCCGTGGAAGAGGTTCTTCTGGAGGTCGTCCCGGACAGCGAACAGCTGGCAACACGCCTCGTTCGTCGCCGTGTTCTTGCCGTCAGGGCAAGCAACCCGGCGTGTCAGAGCGGCTGCGAGGAAGAAAAGTATGAGCTCGAGGCAAGCGAAGCCGGCAACAAGCGGGAGGCGTGCTTACCGTTGGTGCCGGTGAGCGCGGCGGCAAGGGAGACGATGGTCAGGAGGCTCTTGAAGGCCATTTGGGTGTTTGAGGAGAGTAGTGGAGTGCTCTGAGGTCCTCTGTCGCCGCCCGACCTCTCTTATATACCCACTCGGTGTCGTTCAGCGAGAGGCATGTCGGCGGTGTGTGCGAGAAGTGTGGGTCCCGGACCCGCTCCGACGGCATGCCAAGGCGGAGATGACAGCCTCGAGGTAGCCAATCACCGTTGAAACATTGAAATGTTCTCAGCGCTGGAAAGAGTGTGCAGCAGCAAAGAGAAGGCCCGTGTGTCCCTATAACACGGCCGTGAACTACCTCCAGCGTGCGCCGACCAATCAGCGCCGTGCATCTGATCGTCCGTATTGCTGGGCCGGTAGCCTGCCTCACGTGGGGTCCCATTCGGAAGTTTTTCGTGGAAGTTGTCTGATACTACTGAATGGCAAAGGTCGGTCGTCCTTGTGTCATCGTTATAATGTGGTGATGGTCGAGGACTCACCTTCTCAGGTCAACGCGCGGCACCGACGGCGCTTTTCATGGGGTGAATTTACGAGGACATCAAATTAAGCGTTGCGTTCTACGAACGCCTCGCGTGCAGCGAGTTTGGGAGGTTGGTGCATGCTGTGCCAAGGGGCATCTGTCGACTGTTCGATTTACCGCCGTATTGGAGACTTCCCAAACGCTACTCCAGGGCAGCGTGCACAGCGGTACGCTGGAACCTAGTAGCTTGAGTGCAAGACACGGGTCACATCCGCGGGGACCGGTGATGGAAGTCTGAAGACCTCGCGTTGATCGCGCGCCTTGCATTCTCTGTCAAGGAAAGGGCTGTGTCTCCCACATTCGCGCAGAATGTTGTGGAGTTTTCCAGAGTCGCGAACATGCTGTGAGATAGCAGTGCCTGAAGCGTCGACTGATGAGCGGCAGACGGGCCTTCCTAGATGGTTGTGGACGCTCACCCTACCCTCGCCCAATAATATCTGAGGAAGGAATAGAACGTGAGGCTGCCATCGCAGGATCGTGTGACAAACGGATGTATTATTGGCTCACGGTCTACAAGGCTTCGCAGGCCGTGTCAGAATGAATGCAAGGCACAACGTCATAGAGTAACATCGGCAGGTATATTCATGCCTATGAATCACATCCGGCAAGCGTGCTTGAAAGAAAAACTGACATGAGAGTCTTCAGACATATGCAGCGATCGTCGAGTACGGCTACGCGCTCACCGGCAAGTTCGGCCAATTCTGCTTCTACAACTCCCGTGCAGGTGGTCAAATTTCCGGGCAGTGTTTTCACGACATTGCTAGCGAAGACACTGAACTCGTCGCCGCCGTAGGACCCTCATCACGCTACAGCCAAAGCCAAAGCCGCTGCAGACCAGGTCGGGGAACGAAAGGAAAATATAGCGGCGCGTCAAAATCCGGCGTGCTACCAGGCTTGCTGTTTCGACTCCGCCCGGCTCCGCAAGAAGCGCCCTGCCCCTGCCCCGGCGCCTATGCGTCTTGAGATGAACCTGAGTGTTGAATGGAACGGCTTGGCCATGTCGACGCTCTCGATCGTGTCTCGGCATGAAACAAAGCACGTACGGTGTGTACTTGGTATGAGTTGCATTTATTAGACCTGGTGCCTACTCATATCATACAGTAGTCCATATGCAGCGCTGTTCGCGCTTCACCGCCGTCATGGCGTAAGCCCGACCGGTCGAAGACAACCGTGTGTGCACAATGCATGCACATTCAAAGACTCACAGCGTTGCACTCAGATGTCACCTCAAGGCTGACATATAGCTCCTCCCCTTGTATCATGCCTCGCTCAGCAAATCCAGGTTGCATTAAGCTGCGCTACAACGAACACGACCAATGTCATAAACAGCCCGAGTCTCTCCAAGAAGCTATGTCTCGGGAGACACTTCTTACGAGACCGGCGTGGTTTGTGCCTGCTTTTTCTGTGTTGCCGACAGTCGTGGCTGCAGAGTGGAGCGGAGCTCCTGCGGCGTACATCAATCGCTCTGAACAAGCAGGAATCTTGACCCATACAGGGGCGGGCTGGACTCCCTACAGAGCGGTCGTTGTGCGGAATGGCGTGCAGTGAGAGCATAGATCATCGTTCCTGCCAGCGGAAACGGCAGTCTTGACCTATTGACTCCGATCTCTTCCTTCATTCATTCCAGGAAATCACTCCCACAACGGAGATCGAGCGAGTGAACCACGTGGGGCTAGATCCTCTGCCGGGGGCCTCGGAGAGCGGTTTGTGCTTACCACGAACCGGCACCGCCAGCACACGCAACCAGGGCGGCTTCGTTCACACCGACCGGCCGTAAAATGTGTTTGCTGGGAACCCCATCCAGATGGATGAGAAACGCAAAACATCTGTGCGACGATTGGGCCGCCGCCAGCTGTCATCTCCGCCTTGGCATGCCGTCGGAGCGGGTCCGGGACCCACACTTCTCGCACACACCGCCGACATGCCTCTCGCTGAACGACACCGAGTGGGTATATAAGAGAGGTCGGGCGGCGACAGAGGACCTCAGAGCACTCCACTACTCTCCTCAAACACCCAAATGGCCTTCAAGAGCCTCCTGACCATCGTCTCCCTCGCCGCCGCACTCACCGGCACCAACGGTAAGCGTGCCTCCCGCTTGTTGCCGGCTTCGCTTGCCTCGAGCTCATCCTTTTCTTCCTCGCAGCCGCTCTGACGCGCCGGGTTGCTTGCCCTGACGGCAAGAACACGGCGACGAACGAGGCGTGTTGCCAGCTGTTCGCTGTCCGGGACGACCTCCAGAAGAACCTCTTCCACGGAGGCCTGTGCACGGCCGAGGCTCACGAGTCTCTCCGTCTCACCTTCCACGACGGTATCGCCATCTCGCCCGCTCTTGAGGCCCAGGGCAAGTTCGGGTACGCTGCGACGACGTCCCCACTCGTTTTCGCTCGGTCGCTGACATCTGTTCTACAGCGGTGGAGGCGCTGACGGTTCGATCGCGATCTTCCCCGAGATCGAGACGGCGTTCCACCCGAACATTGGCCTCGACGAGATCGTTGCTCTCCAGAAGCCGTTCATCGCTCGCCACAACCTCTCGGTTGCTGACTTGTGCGCCCGCCTTTTTTCTTGGCTCGCTCGCCGCTAACCTGTTCTCTAGCATCCACTTCGCCGGCGCCCTGGCCGCGTCGAACTGCGCGGGTGCTCCCCAGCTCAACGCCTTCATCGGCCGCAAGGACGCGACCCAGCCCGCGCCCGACGGCCTCGTCCCCGAGCCGTTCCACACGCCCGACCAGATCTTCGACCGTCTCGCGGACGCGTCCCAGGGCGAGTTCGACCCGATCCTGACCGTCTGGCTCCTGACCGCGCACACCGTCGCGGCGGCCAACGACGTCGACCCCACAAAGAACGGCCTGCCGTTCGACTCGACGCCCGAGCTCTGGGACACGCAGTTCTTCGTCGAGACCCAGCTCCGCGGCACGCTGTTCCCCGGCAAGGGGGGCAACCAGGGCGAGGTCGAGTCCCCGCTCGCGGGCGAGATCCGTCTGCAGTCTGACCACACGATCGCCCGTGACCCGCGCACGGCGTGCGAGTGGCAGTCGTTCGTCGACAACCAGCCGAAGGCGCAGGCGATGTTCCAGTTCGTCTTCCAGGTGCTCACGACGCTCGGCCAGAACCAGGACGAGCTCATCGACTGTACCGAAGTCGTACGTCGCCCGCTTGTCTCGCGTCATTCCTCTTCGTCGCTCACTTGCATGCCCATCCGCAGGTCCCGATCCCGGCGCCGCCCCAGGGCCGCACTCACCTCCCCGCCGGCATGACTCACAACGACATCGAGCAGGCTGTACGTATCCTCCGCTCACACCTCGGGCATGGCACTCACCCGCCTCTGCACAGTGCGCCGACACCCCGTTCCCCACTCTCCCGATCGACCCTGGCCCGCGCACCGCCGTCGCCCCCGTGTACGTGCCCCCGTCTCCTAGCCTCCGCCCGCCACACTCACTCACTGTCCCCTCCAGCGTCCCGCCCCCGAAGGTCAACCTGAAGTAATCTGATTTGACGCGGCGTCCGAGTAGATGATTCCTTCCCGGCTTATGTTCCTCGCGACGAGGCTTAGGTCCTCTTAACGGCTGTGGTCCGGTGTTAGTCCCAGAGTACCTGGGCTCTGTATTTCTTTGTACCAAGGCAATAGATCATCGCATATATCCTCGCTTTCTGCACCAGCCTGGGTCGAGTCAGGGACCGTGACGGTCTCCCTCGACGCCGCCACGGTACTTGCCACAAATGTTCGTCACGAAGTACTCCCCGGCAACGATCTCGACTCCTTCGTCAGCGCCTCACGCCAGCTGGCCAGTGGCTCCCTCACGGCACATGTATGATCGTGACACCCTCTTTCCCCGGCCCTCTCTCACCATCGTCGCTCGCTTCTGCGACGATCCCATCCCCAACGAAGTCACCCCCACCCGCGGCTTTGAGTGCAAGGGCGCAATCCGCCCTCGACTCCCCGAGGTCTACATCACGGCGCCCCCGGTGCCTGCATTCCGGCACTCCAGATACATAGTGCTTGCTATCCACACTGTAACACGCACACTATGAGCCCGCGGACTCTGGCTCGAACCTGGATGGGGAGGAGAGGACGGCTGCGAATGTTTCCCCTAGTTGGTCCTCGCGATGGGTGCTGAGCGTTCGCGGAGGTATTCGCCCGATGTCCTATTAGATACTAATAGTAACTGTAAGTCCGCGGTCCAACGGCGACGCGTGCCCCTCCCAGTCCAAGCATCAGATGCTCCGGGACGCACCCCCGCTCCTCGCTGGCGACGAACGTTGCGGTAGAGCATCAACAGCAGGTGTTCGATAGCACGTCGCAGACCAGACCTACGGTAACCTATGTATACAAAAGATGATGACATGCACAACCGGTGCCAGACCACGCCCCCCACACGGCCCCACCCCGCGTATTAGTCTCCTCCGCACGTGCGCGCAGCCTCGCACTCAAAGCCCCTGGCCCCTGTATATTATCGCTTCTCCTCGTCCCCTCGGCGGGCGGCGTGCCCTCCGGGTTCCAGTGCTGTCGCCGCTGAGGCCGACTCGGACTCATCGCCCCGCTTCGTCCTTGTCTTCGTGTCCGTCTTCATGGTCGATAAGTGAGATGGGAGATGTGTATGATGTAGTGTGGATGGATGTCCAAGATGAGCATGCAAGCAGGTAGTGCGGATTCCGATAGATGGATGGGTGGATGGGGAGAGGAGAGGACACAACGAAGACGACGACAACGGTGATGGTGGCGGTGGCGGCGGCTCAGCAGACGAGCATCTAGGCTCAGATCGACACCTTCGCGAGCTGCTTGACGAGCCCCGGCGCGTGGCCCTCGGTCTCGGACTGGGACACGTCGTCCTGCTTTTTGAGCTCCTCGCGCGCCTGCGTGTCGCTTTCGCCGCTGCTCGTGCTTCCGCCGTGCCCATCGTAGTGCACCACGGAGCGGTCCTGCGCACAACGAAACATGTTAGCACCCGAGGCACAGACGAACAGCGGGAGGCGAGATGGGATGAGGGACGTACTTCGTCGACATGTTCCTTCTCGGACTCCTCCTTGAGCTGAGCGATGTTCTGCCCAAAGCTCTGCGCGGTGGGCGACAGCCCAGCGAGAGACGACATGCGCTTCGTCGCAATCATCGAGAACACCGCCTTCCGGACTGCATACTCACCGTCAGCACTTCCAAACTCGACTGAACGATACACGAGACACAAGACGTACAGGTCTTCTTCGCGTCGAAAGCCTTCTGGATGTGCGGCAGGAGGTTCGTCGGACCGCCACTCGGGCTCTGGGGGTCGGGCACGAAGTGCGGCTGGTCCGACGCAAGCCACTTGTGCTGCAGCGCTTCCGCCGCGGTCGGCCGTGACGTGGGGTCAATCGTGAGGCACGTCCGCACGAAGTCCTTCGCCGTCTCTGACACGTTCGCCCAGTACTCCTCTGTAAATTGCGTCAGGCGTTGTTCTTTTGGTAAAGGGTGGTGAGGGAGTGGACGCACCAGGCTCAAAGTGGTAGTCGCCAGCGCATATAGCCTCCATCTCCTGCTGCTGTGTGTCGCGGTCGAAGGGCGTGTATCCTGGATGTATGTTAGATCGGAACAGGGAGTGAGAGCTATGCTGCGTTACCACAAAGAAGGAAGTAGGTGATGACACCCATGGCCCAGACGTCGACAGGCTTCCCATGACCAGCTGCAAAAATATCAGGACACGCAAATAGGTTTCGTTGAATAGAATTGCCCACTCTTCTTAAAGATCTCAGGGGCCATGTACTGCAAGCACGACGTCAGCATATACGACGACGTCGAGGAACAACAACAGGGACCTACCCCAGGAGTGCCGCAGATCTCGGTGAGCATCTGGAACTTCTCGTCGTCCATCACCCGACTGAGGCCAAAGTCCGCGATCATAATATCCGCGTCTTCCGCCTTCGTTCGGAATAGAAGATTTTCCGGCTTGAGATCTGGGAGCAGATTAGCTTCTGGGTCCGCCAAGCCTAAACTTGGGAGAGGACAGGCGAGTGACGGACCTCTGTGCACGATACCGCATTCATGAATGTACTTGACGGCGCCAAAGATGGTTCGGACGAGCGCAGCGGCATCTCTGGGAACGGCTAGTATCAGTGTTGCATCACTTTGGTGAGGGGGCTCAACACACTCTTCATAGTAGTTGCCCTTGGCGCATATACGGTCGAAGAGCTCGCCGCCCGTGCAGAGATCGAAGACGAGGTAGAGGTTGTGGGCGGTCTGTATGCGAGAGTCAGTATACTTCGCACACATAGCTACGCAAGCCGACGGACCTCGAAGTAGTCGTGGAGGGTTACAATGTTCCGGTGACCCTTGGAGATCTTCTTGAGAACGGCAATCTCGTTGCGGACCTGGCGATAGAAGCAGTGTGTGAGCAGCGAAGACCTGCCGCCGGCGCGGCGTAGATGGCAGCGATAGCAGATCTATGCGGGCACGACGACCGCGCGCGGGGAGTTCAGGAGAGGGGGAGACGGACCATGTACTCTCTGCCCTCCATGAGCTTCTTGTTGATGACTTTGCAGGCAAAGTACTCGCCGGTCTTGATGTGGACGGCCTCCTTGACGATGGCATACGTTCCGCTGCCGAGCGTCTTGCCCGTGCGGTACTGAGCGAAGCACGGGCACTATCAGCCGCCAGAGAGATGAGACGAGCGCGTGCGGAGCCTGACCTGACAAGGGACGGTCGCGGGAGCGGGCATGGTGGCGACTAGGGGTGCGAGTGCGGGCGCGGACGAGTGCTGGCGGTGGTGGCGAGTGCGACGGCGGGCACAGGGCAGGTGGTGGTCGAGGACAAGGCCGGGCGCGGGCAGGCGGAAGAGAGGGAAGCAAAGGCGTTAGGGCTCGATATAGATATACTCTACCGGCCGCGATCAGACACTCACCTTCTCAATCTCCTGATCGGCCCCCCTCCGTCCGCCCGGCCCAGCGCCGGCCTCCCCGCCCTGCTCCCCTCCCCCAGCTGGCCGGGGCGGCGCTGTGCTCTCCGGGCCCTCCCCAGGTGCGGACGGCGGCCATGTGCGGGTTGGCCGGGCTGCAGCAGCCTGTGCTGGATATCGTTCTCCCTCTGCACTCGTCTGATGGCCCCCGTCGCTGTGCTGGTGTCGTGCCCTCCACCCCTCTTTGCCACGCGATATCCGGTGTTTGCTGACTTGCGAGCCCATCGAGACGAAATTCGAATGCGTACCGTGTATCCGCCGTCCCCCGCGCGCCGCGATGCTCGAGTCTCGAGTTGGAGTTGGTGAAGATGATGAGCTCTGGACAAGGAGCTCGACGTTGTGGCAGTCGCCCGCGCTGTCTCCGGCCCCTGACCTTATATAGCCCCACGTCTTCCATTTCATCCGCCCGTGCACACTGCATGTGCACGGATCAGCCTATTTCCTTCGATTCCGAAGCGCTATGCGTCTCGTACAGCTCCCTCACTCGAGGGCTGTGCGCACCGCTGAACACCGCAGCACAAGACGCCCGGCCAGCCCACAGCCGCCTTCCGCTTACACCCACCTTATATCCCCGCACGCCTAGAATCCAGATGTCTCCCGCGAACACACTGCTATCCACTTTCCAGAAACTCTTCATTGCCCGTCATGCATCGCTGTTGCATGAGGTCTGAACACCCCTCGGCACACATGAAACGGCGATGTCGTGCATCGAGGCTCGACGTCCCCTCGCCTCGCCGTCGACGTCCGGAATGACTCTGCGACCCTGGCTCGTCCGAGCGCCAGTGCCGCCAAGTCGTTTCGGCAACTGCGGCAGCGCCCACACTTCCGGACGTCCGCTCAGCGCTGCACGGCGCACTCCCGCACAAGACGGCATCGCTGCGCGCCGCAGACGGCATGAAGGCCAAGCTGTACGCGCTACGTACTTCTACTCTGCTTGCAACGTGGTGCCAAATTACCAGACTGTAATAGGCCTCGCTGCGCTCGCTCGGCGTGCGTGCCGCATCATCCCGCGCACTTGTGTACCATGCTGATCAGCTCTTGCCGGAGGCGGTTGCACACGACTCGATCTTCGACGAGCTTGTCAACCTCGAGCCCGACGTCACCTCGGTGAGTTTGATACGCCGGTCTGCTCGTATCCGGCGTCCTTCTCAAGCTTCACAGCCGTCACGCTAGACGTTGTGCCTGGAGCGTTCACGGTGCTGCATTTCGGCCCGCCGGGCAGTCTCGGAGATCGAACAACACAAGGAACGTGACTCATTGGGGATACCGTTTGATACCGTTTGGTATTTTCGGCCCTCAGATTACTTCGTTCGTCACTGCCGCACGCTGCGCTGTGTACGCCGGTCTTGCAACGACAGTTCACCCGGTCAGACTCACCGGCGGGGAATACGGCGCACACGTCACGTATCCACGTTTGGTGAGTGCTTACCTTGTCATCGGCGTACTACTTCTCCTGCCTGTGACTTGAGCAAGGATGCCTTAGCCCGAGTGGAATGCAATGGCTGCTGCTCGCTCACTGGCACGCCCGGTGTAGCAACCCAAGAGCATAATTTCGACTTGGGAGATATAACGCTAGCACGAGCCAGACGGCCACCCGCTGCGATCCTCCCGGTTCCGCGTAGGTGCGACGCGATAGCCTCGCCGACCGAGGGGTTGCAGTACTCGTGCCGGCCTGGCTCTTCGCGCGCGGTGGACGTTCACCTGCTATGAACGTTCTCTTGATGCATGAAGTGTTGCCTCCTAGTCCGGGTCCGATATCCTGCCCCTGGCCTCGAGGTCTTCAAGGCGCGTGCAAGCTGCGCGCACGCGGAACGCGTGTACCTTTGTCAGTCAGTATCTGTCAGTGCTGCGTGTACTATTTGCTCCTTATTACATGGAATGCCCCGGTATAATACGCATGGGTACCGGTGCCCTCCCCGCATACCTGGACAACGCAAGAGTCCAAGACATGCGTACGTTACCACTGTACCGCCGCCGCGAACGCGCGCCATCCACAACTCCTTGGCCAAGCGATATCGCCCATCGTGCGGTAGACTCGTGTACTCCTTCGCAACGATCATATACCCCTACCCCTAACAAAGCAATTGCTGGTCCGCGAACCACACTGCTTGAACAAGCCACGGGAAGGGGGGCAAAAAGCGACCAACCTGGGAGTCGAACCCAGAATCTTCAGCTCGTTCCGGAAACCGGAAACTGACGCCTTAACCATTAGGCCAGCCGGCCGTTGAAGAAACGTACTCTTGCTGTAATATGATGTCGGTTGACGGGCCCCCGCTTGGCCCGCTCCAGCTCCCCCAAGCTTCTTGGACACGAAATAGGTTCGACTCAACGCCTGAGCTTTGGGACACGCAATCTGTCGAGACCCAGCTCCGCGGGACGCTCTTCCCAGGGAAGGGTGGGAACCAGGGCGAGGTGGAGAGTCCGCTAATGGGCGAGATCCGTCTGCAGTACATACGATCGCTCGCGACCAGCGCACAACGCGTGTGGCAGTCGTTTGTGAACAACCAGCCGAAGGCGCAGGCAATGTTCCAGTTCGTCTTCCAGGTCCTCACGACGCTCGGCCAAAACTAGCACGAGCTGATTGACTGCACGGAAGTCGTACCTACCTCTAGAATCCCTTCCCATTCTTGCTGATCTCGGACAACTCTAGGTGCCCATCCCTCCACCGCCGCAGGGACGTACGCACCTCCCAGCTGGCCTCATGATGAACGGCGTCGAGCACGCGGTGAGTTTGGACGTACCCTCTACATACAGCTAATGCTCACAATTTGTGTAGTGCGCCGAGACGCCGTTCCCCAGTGACTCTCCCCACCGACCCCGGTCCGCGCACAACTGTGTAAGTTGGCCCTGCTCATGTATGGATCGATCCATATGCTAAGCATGCATGTTCAGCACTCCTCCACCGAAGGCCACCCTTTCAACGAGCCATGGGGGTACAAGCTCTGATCTGATCGTATCCGCATGTGGTGAGTTGCACTGTCCGTCGTTTACATATAGACTGTCGAATGCCCAGGATAGTTCCCTCCCTGAGCGTGCCTAATGCGCGTTCCTGGTGGTTTATAGGAAATGTATGATACAAACGTCTGCGACGTGACTTCGCCCTTACCTCAGTAGTCCACTAGCATGGGTTTTGGTTGGCCCTTGTTGTAGTTTGCCGTAGATGATCTGGTTCACAAAAAATCAGTCAGCGATGGGGATATGTACGGAGCCGTGTAACCGCCCGGTACATTGGCATGCGGAGAGGTATGGTTGGATATTCCCCTCAATCACTCAGCTCCTCCTCGTCGTTACCAGCTCTATCGCTAGCACGTCACGGGCAGTCTTGGCGACGATATTTGAAGCTCCAATACAACCATAACATCAAGACCATGAGTACCGAGGGTTAAGCACAACATCTACCCGCCATCCGACCCATCTTCTCTAGCCCGCCGTGATCACGCTTGACAGGCATTTGCTACCCTAACCGTCTACTCGCAGCTGCAGAAATCGACGTCGAGGCGGGCGGAGTCGCCGTTGTAGTCGTAGGTGTAGATCCCGCCGTCCTTGTGGCCGAGGCACTGCTCGATGATGTTCTCGAAGCCGTCGAAGCACTCCTGCTGGGAGAAGAAGCGGCCGTCGAGGGTGATGTGCGCCGCGCCCCAGTTAAGCTCCGAGGACTGCGTCCACATGTTGCTTCCGCAGAAGCTCTGGCGGGCGTCCTCGAGGCTGCCCTGAGAGGCGCACGTCTTGCAGCCCGAGGCGCTGTAGCAGGTGGCAGCGAGCGCGGAGGGTGCGAGGGCGGCGATGGCGGCTGCGAGGGTGGCGAGGAGGGACACGAGTTTGGGCTGCATGATGAAGACTGAAACGAGGCACACGGAGTGGTCAGCGCCGCCTTGTACATAGCAGGAAGAGTATCACGACCGACTTACGGATGGGCGAGTGAAGGAGAAGCTTTACTGAATTCTGCGGTCTAGGAAATCGACTGCTTGGTGCTGAAGGTATGGCCAGTGCTTCAGGTTCTTGTATACGCTGACGAGCGCCATGGTCTTCTCTCTGGATGGCAAGGCCGAGCCATACCCTATGAGTGCCTGAACGAACGTATACAGCACTCACCTCTGGATCCGGTCTCCGTGCGGTCTCCGCAATGCCAATCCGGCAGAGTTCGGGTTTGGTGGATGCATATGCCTATACAAACACGTCCTGGTGTACCCGGAACGTGAGGGGTATTTGGTATAGAGATCGCTGGCCGAGAGCATCGCAAATGCAGGGCTATTTCTGGACACAGTCCTCGACGACACCGTGTGCTCATAGACATGGACAGATGCGTCGGAGAACGTACTGCCATGCCGTGTCAGTCACTGGTGTGACAGTGAGTCGGGGTCAACTTACCGCTTGTGATGGCTCGAGCCTGAGCTCGCAGAGTGCTCAAGAAGCGGTTTTAGTAGATTGCAGGCTTCACAGTATGAGCGAACAAGTGGTGCAGTTACCCCACTGGACAGGAGGCAGTTACGCAACTTCATTGGCGAAGAACCCGACCATGCATGTAATTTAGTGGTGTTAGGTAGAGACGGGGGCGTTAATAAGGGAAGTAGTTTCCACAAAAGCGCATTCGGAATACGCACCTTCGGTTGTTCAAGAGCGGCACAGAGTGGCCGCAGATCCGGGGATGTGAGAGGTCTCACTCGACGTATTTGCGAATCATTATTTCTGTCGTTGAGCTGACGTCGCCAGCGTACGCGTGGTTCTCGGTCTCAGAACGGCTTCGCAGAGAACGTATGCCGTATGTATGGGCCTGTGTCGAGCGCAAGAGAAGACTGGAGCAGGATTTTGAATGGGAACGCGCGCGGTCCGAGGTAGTGCGAATAGTGAGAATTCGTCTTTCTCCTGCGGTAAAGTGACCGCACTGTACGGAACTCAAATATAGTCGCTATATTTGCGATGGCATGTCAGTGCACGCGAGGAACGCCCGTCGAATACGCACCTAGGCTGCGACAGGAGGACAATGTATGCCCGAGGCCTCTAGCCGCACCTCGCCTGGCAATGACACGCGACATGCGCTTGGACGTTGCAAAGATTGAGACCGATCAGTATTGTCGCTGCGAGCGCTGGACAGGGCTCCCTTGAGCATATAAAAGGGTGGACAGTACCCAGATTCTTCTCAGCACAAAGCAATCGCACTACGTCCCTGGAAAGACAGTCAGCAGCCCTTCGCACTCCTCTGCAGCGTCGCCAGGAAACCAGTACGTCTACATCCGTCCCTAAGTCGCGCCCACTCACCAAGGATGCCCTTGTAGTCCTCATCATGCAGTTCAAGCTCGCTGGATTTGCTACCCTTGCGGCTGTCATAGCTGCTGTCGCGCCCACCGCTTTCGCCGCCACTTGCTACAGCGCCTCCGGCTGCAAGACCTGCGCTTCCCAGGGGAGCCTCGAGGACGCCCGCCAGACGTTCTGCGGAGGCAACGACTGGACCCAGTCGTCGTCCCTCTCGTGGGGTGCGGCCCACATCAACCTGGAGGGCCGCTTCTACTCCCAGCAGGAATGCTTCGACGGCTTCGAGAACATCATCGAGCAGTGCCTCGGCCACAAGGATGGCGGGATCTACACTTACGACTACAACGGCGATTCCGCGCGCCTCGATGTCGACTTCTGCAGCTGCGAGTAGACGAAGGACTTGTACATTCACGGGAGGTGGAGTAAGGGGGCTCGTGGGGTAGTGCCTAGGCCTGGAATTTGCTCGCTCGTATTTGGGGGAGATAGGTCGAATATATCGGTTGTTTGGAGTACGAGAAAATCAATCAGCTACCTGGAAAGTCCTATGACAGTATAAGAGACGTACGGCTGATGAGACATCGTGAACTTCCTGAGAGCCTACCACTCACTAGCGGGATGAGGATGTCACGACTGCTACTGTACATACCGGCCTTGTCCAGATACTACCGATTGTGTCTTCGTCACTCACGCGTTCATGTACCTGGCACACAGCTCTGCGTGTTGGGATGCCACCGATACCAAAACATTCAAACCAAATCCTTTAGGGTATTGAGCATCGATGGACATTCCCGCTACCGGTAACGGTAGGGGGTCTTTGCGGGCTCGAAACTCCACTCAATTTCTGCAAAGTCACGTGAAAAGTCACGTTCTTTTCCCACGAAGAGATGCATGTCTTGTTGTCGTCTCGCAGTACAGCATGGGACCGTCCCCCGTCGCTGCCATGGCGCTCACCGGTCACCATCCGGGCCTCTTAATTATGATGGTCTCTGCATCTCCGTTTCCCTGGATCGATCTAGTTCGAACTCCCTGCTGTCCAGTCGGTTCGCGTTGAGTCCATCGAATCCATGATCGAGCCGACTGTATGTGATGCCTTGATGCCAAACCTGGACATAGACTCACATGGATGGACGTCACAGCGTCCTGTCGTTCTCACTATCCGCTCGACGGAATGGGTACCTAGCATAGCGGACACGACCACCTTTCAGATCACGGCTAATCCCTTCCGCCATGGCCATACGTTGATAACTGCTACCCCTCAAGACTTCTACAACAACTACGGGGACGTGCCAGGTCTAGTGCTCTTACATGTATCGGCCAGCGACGCGATGCTCGACGGGCGCCATACTTGACTGTGAATGTACACTTGTATCGAGAGTTGAATCTTATTCGGATTTCTTCCACCTCGTCGAGGTCTTTTTACGCTATCTTCTCTTCTACTTCTCTTTGACTCTTTGAGACCGATCCTGCCAGAAGCAAACTACTCCGTTAGTTTAAGCGAACCTGGGACAGCGCCACCCGCCCTCTCTGAAGCGAGTATATCCACGACGGTAGCGGGCTATGCCGCTTGCCGGCGCTACGACTTATTGAATATGGAGGAACAACACAAGCGAGCGGCTCTGGCCTGGACTCTGGAGGGTAGCGCGCCACGATCATGTGATCACCTTGACGCACGACGCGCGGTGCGCCGGGCGAGGGGATTCGTGCGACTCCATTGAGCCAATGCACGACAACGGTGGCATCTTTTCTCTATGTACTACAGCTTGTGGTGTTACAAGTCCCCTAAAACGGGGCGGACTCTTCATACATACATAAAGCCGAATCCATCACCGCGACATCAACCAGGATGCCGCGCCGGAGCGAGAGACCGAGGTAGAGGTCGCCGAGCTCTTAACCGTAGGACCAATTCCTGTGGATATGGTGAGGGAACGGCGTAGTGTTGAAGATCGGTAACGCTCACCTTAGAGGGAAGCCGGGGGCGGCTTGGGGCTGTGGGGCACAACAGTGAGAGGGTGAGTAGATGTGCGATCGGCAGAGTCACTTACACGGGCGCAACGGCGGTGGCCGGGCCGGGGTCGGTAGGGAGAGTGGGGAACGGAGTCTCGGCGCACTAGATAGGTACTCAGTGGACAGTCGCTTCCAGTCGCTCTGGATGGCACGTACAGCCTGCTCAACATCAGCAAGAGTGATGCCAGCCGGGAAGTGGGTGATGCCTTGCGGCGCGGCCGGGATGGGAACCTGCATACCATGATGAGAAAGGGCTCGTCAAGCACAACTTGAGCTGGGAAATACGTACGACTTCCGTGCAGTCGACGAGATCGTCCTGGTTCTGACCGAGCGTCGTGAGGACTTGGAAGACGAACTGGAACATTGCCTGAGCCTTCGGCTGGTTGTCGACGAATGACTGCCATTCGCAAGCCGTGCGCGGGTCACGGGCGATCGTGTGGTCGGATTGGAGACGGAGCTCGCCCGCGAGCGGGGACTCAACCTCACCCTGGTTGCCACCAGACCCAGGGAACGCGGAGCCACGGAGCTGTGTCTCAACGAAGAATTGGGTGTCCCAGAGCTCGGGCGTCGAGTCAAACGGCAGACCGGACTTGGTCGGGTCGACATCGTTGGCCGCCGCGACGGTGTGCGCGGTCAGGAGCCAGACGGTCAGGATCGGGTCGAACTCGCCCTGGGACGCGTCCGCGAGACGGTCGAAGATCTGGTCGGGCGTGTGGAACGGCTCGGGGACGAGGCCGTCGGGTGCAGGCTGGGTCGCATCCTTGCGGCCGATGAAGGCGTTGAGCTGGGGAGCACCCGCGCAGTTCGACGCGGCGAGGGCGCCGGCGAAGTGGATGCTGGAGAACGGGTTAGCGGCGAGCGAGCCGAGAAGAAAGGCGGGCGCACAAGTCGGCAACCGAGAGGTTGTGGCGAGCGATGAACGGCTTCTGGAGAGCAACGATCTCGTCGAGACCAATGTTCGGGTGGAACGCCGTCTCGATCTCGGGGAAGATCGCAATCGAACCGTCAGCGCCTCCACCGCTGTAGAGCAGATGTCAGCGACGGAGCGAGAGCGAGTGGGGACGTCGTCGCAGCGTACCCGAACTTGCCCTGGGCCTCAAGAGCGGGCGAGATGGCGATACCGTCGTGGAAGGTGAGACGGAGAGACTCGTGAGCCTCGGCCGTGCACAGGCCTCCGTGGAACAAGTTCTGCTGGAGGTCGTCCCGGACAGCGAACAGCTGGCAACACGCCTCATTCGTCGCCGTGTTCTTGCCGTCAGGGCAAGCAACCCGGCGAGTCAGAGCGGCTAGAATGGCGGACGAAATTGATTGAGACCACTTCAGGGGTACTCCGGGCATGCATACACACCATTGGTGCCAGTGAGCGCTGCAGCGAGGGAGACGAGGGTGAGGAGAGACTTGAAGGCCATTGTCAGGACCAGCTGAGGAGTGTCGGGGAGAGAGTACTCGAGTGCTCTGAGTGTCTCCCGCTGTAAGGCAGCCCCTTTTATATGTTCGGAAAACATACCGTCATGTATATTGATGTCGCCCCTGTACGCTTCATCGTCCACGAGACTTCCAGCCCGCCACACGGCTAGTCCAATGGTCATCCAGACATTCTGCTATTCACGCTGCCGAGGACGGCAGATCTCCAGTTCCGTACGCGCGCGGTCGCGTCCAAAGCGTCGGTGTGTAGCGTACTCGCCTGCGTGCGACCAATCGTCGAGCACACCTCGACGCCCTCCTCCCCTCTTCGTCACCGATCGCGGTGCTCGCGTCCCTCGGCAGCTACCCAGCGTGGGCGCCGCCAGCCGTGATGAATTGAATGCACGGTCGGAGCCATTACGCTCATCCTCGGTCCTTCCCACCGAGTGCTCGATCGCGGCCTGTGCGCTGTGAAGACGGGCTGGATCCGCGGCTCACTGAACGGCTGCACCGCTGAACGAGGGTGAGCGGAGTCAATATCGGGCAGGAGGCGTGCACAGAGTATGGTGAAATCTCACAGCTACATGAATCCGCGGGGGGTAGCGGGAGTCCAGGAGGGCGGAAGTGGGGTCACAAGGTGGGTTTTGAGGTCGGGTCCTGCCGCAATGAAGGCGTGCCTCCCTTAATTGATATGAGGCATCGCCTCCCATGTAAAAGGTTATATAGCGCTTGTTGCGCCCTGTTCGCACCCTTGGCACATGGCAGGCGCTTGAATCCTTCTAGGCGTTACGCGGGACCGAAAGGTACGAGCGTTGCGCGGGCGACGTCGTCTGAGGCGTTACGATACGATAAGGGGACAGCCGCGCAGCTTACTTCGTCTGTGGAAGGTTTGCACGAAGATAGCGGCGCGAGCGCAACGCTGCCTTTTTCCGGCGAGGTGGAGCACCTGCCGCGGATGATTCAGCATGAAGGCTGCGCGATACGAGACACTCGTTTTCAGTAACGAACCGGGTTTCTCACCAGACTCGCAGCGTGGTGGCCACAGTCGCCGGTCAAAATAAGCGTGGGCGAGGTGAGGGATCGACTAGCTGTGGTCCATCCATAGGAGTCACCAATTGAGACCCCGCATTTCTCACCGCTCTTTATAGACGCAAGACCGAAGTAGAACGTGGGCATAACGTGACAGGTTGGAGCCAATACGGCTATTCCTGAGAGGCGGCATAGACAAAAACTCACAGGGGATAACGTTCCGGATGTGAGACACATCGATATCGTCATTGCGTGTGCGGTAGTTCGCCAGGAGTGGTGCGATGCCGGCTTCCATGATGCCCGATGTCAATATGAAGCCTGGAACGCGTGGTAGTCATACATACTGATGGGTCAAAGCTTTGTTGACTCACAGGCACAAGAAAGTGGGAGGGAGGCGTGAAGTGCAACGCTAGCTGAGCGGCTCCTAGACTGTATAGTACCCAGGCCGTCTCACTGTGCCAATGGGAGCGCATGGCATAGCCACCCGTCGTGAACATGGATCCGAGACGAATGCGGAGCGTCGATTGGAGACCGTGCACCGTATGAGCTGTTCACCAGCGCTATGACAGGACTCACGAAACTGGTCGTATCGGCCCCATCCTTCCCGGTACATTAGGAACAGTTCAGTCAAACGCGGCCCCACGTAGCTTGAGTATAATGGCGCAATTTGAGGCCGAGAGCGCGAAGAGAGAAGCGAGGTCCAACGGGCGATCAACTTGAAGCGAGCGGGCGTAGCACCACGAGGCAATGGCCAAGAGGAGTACAATACCTGGCGCCCTAACATTTCGCGTCTGCGGTCGCTATCAAGGGCCATCTCGGTACTAGGCTGCGCCCACGGCGCACGTAGTAAAACGATATGTGTAGCTGATGAGCAGTATACTGAATGTGTACGGTAACTCTACTAAGACCACACAAGGAGTCCAGGCTACTACCAGCTCTGAGTATTCATGGGGCGAAGGAAGGAGATATGGGAGTCAAATTCCATTAAAAAGAGCGATAGTGTCAGGCGGGGCCCGGAGAAGAGAATTGGAACAAACAAATTCGTTTCGGAGGGACAGCTTATGTGATGGATTGTACTGATGGACGAAGAGAGAGAACGAGACATAGCCGAGCGCAACGATGGGTATAGGCTCTGCGTCAAAACGCGTACCACAGAGCAAACTCCGGGATAGTCAGCGGTTCTGGAGCGTGCACTATGCGGGAGTGTTGAGACGCCCGCTACGAGGTGGCGCTCGACGGCGTTGAGTGAGCCGCGCGATTGTTGGAGAGTGCAGCGACACCTAAACGGAAACAAAGTCAGCCATGTGTCTTGCCTCCAGTGCCTCTGCCCTTCCCCTTCCCCTTCATGGTCGTCTGGTTGCTCGGCTTTCCCTGACGAACCTCCGAATCGCTGGTAGGGATGTCATCGACGTCGGGGGTGGGAGCGCGGGAGGTCTCTCGAGAGTCGATCCCCAAACCACGGAGTTGTGGTGTTAGGCGAGACTGAGCGCGCGAGACAGGATGGGAACCGTGAGGCGATCCTAGGAGCGACCCAGACTGGAAAGGGAGCAGTGGGTTTTGAAGCGACTGAGGCTCGGGCTCCGAGGGAGGAAGAGACCCAGGACGTGAACCGGGCCTTGAGCCTTGCCGTGAGGGTGCGTCGCGCGACAGGCGACTAGTATGGGCAGCCTTCAAACCGCGGCGCCCTCGTGGGCCCGGACTCGCCTTGGGCTCCCGACTATCCCGACTCGTGTGCCTCGCCTGCTTGAGCGGGCGTTCATCCCTCGAATCAATGCTGTCTTCAGAAGAGGCAAGCGTTCGTTTGCTCGCCACGTCGGCAGTCTTTAGGCGGTTGACGACGTGTGGGAGTTGGTCGCTCGTCTTCTGGTACGTTTCCGGCCAGACACCCTGATATGCCTTGAGGAAAGCCTGAAGCATTGGTTTATGCGTGGCCCAAGGCGACGTCTTGGGACTGGCTGCGGTCATCCGTGCAGGCGGAGTGAAGTCCGAGCTATCCGGAAACTCTTCCAGAATACTGGCAATCTGAGCGTCCATGTTCTGTTTCGAGTTTTTCGGAACAGGCTCGCGCGGCGGGGCAAGAACAACACTTGAATCGAACTTGAGATCTGCGAGTTGTTCGACGTCCACAGTGTCATAGTGAGCCTTGCACATTTCGGCGAGTTCGCGAAGGAGAGTGGTGAGCGGGAGCTGTTCTGAGTCGCCAAAAGCCCAGAAAGGTCTGGCGATCATGGTTCCCTGTTGCATGGCCAACAGCTTTTCGTTGCGCTGGTGCGACTCGGTGGGGTTCTGAAACGCGTCGTCAAAGTGATTGGCGAATATGGAGGACAGGCTCCCTCTTTGCGCGAGCCCACTCATGTCATGTGGGAGGTACTTCAGAGTGCACCAGTTGAGCACATGTACGAACGATTCGAGATCGTCGGACAGCTCATAACGTTTCTTCGGATAGCATTGCAGCAATGCCGAAGTGAACTGCCACGTGCCCTATGGACGGGTTGTCAATCATCACGAAGAGGCCATCGAAGTTCACACTGGGTGCCTACCGAACGTTTGCGCTGAGTGGCCTTCCTACCGAGCTGCTCCTTCGTCTTCGCCAGATCCCAGTCCGATAAGAGGACTTGAACTCTCTCCTCGCCATTCTCGGTGATATCATCGTAGAGCAGGATGTTGCCTACGCTGACGTCTCGATGGAGGATGCCAGCCTTCTCCCAGGCTGTGCGGTGAGCTGACGGTAGAACGCAATGAGTAAAAACTAACAGTAGCCAGCAACGAGTCGAACATACTAGAGAGAGCAAGCAGGATAGCCCAAACCAACTCTTGCGGATTCGCGAACTCCACGAGGGGTCTGCAGACCTCCTGCAGCACAAGACGACAGTGTCTTCTTGGCAGGGTTGACTTCCGATGCATGAGAGTTTCTTGCCATACGCGCCCTTCGAGCGGGCGGCGCTCCCCAGGGTCGGACGTCCCCGGAGTGCCTGAGTCTGACCTCGGTCCGCCAGGCAAGTGGTCCACTTCGCTCGTGTCGTCGCCGCCGGTGGTACTTGCAAGGCTAGGAGTCGGCAACCGCTGCAGTACATCTCCACCACCGCGGAGTGTAGGGATCGTGAAGCGTCCCCCCTTCGCCATGTGCGCCTGATGACGGTAGAGGAGCTGGTAGACCTCGAATTCGCTGAGTATATCATCGGATACCGCACGCCAATTGTCCTTGATGATGCAAAGCGACTTCTCCTTCGTGTCCCAGGCTAAGAAGATCCGTGTCCCCCTGCCTGTCATGGAGTCCGCAGACTGCATGGGTCGTCCGACAAGGCACCTATGGGATGCTCGCGTTCGGATCTTTTGCACGTCTAGGAATTCGCCCTTGCAAGAAGACCAAGGCGCGTAGATGTCCAAGGCGTAGACGGGCCATCCTGGCACGGCTGCCTCCTTCAGTCCCCGTTGAACTGCGAACCCTGGTGCCGGATCAAGACGATCCAGAAGTGTCCTGAACAGCTCCTCCTCGTCGTCGGTTGCGAGTGTGGCAGTAGGGTCGTGGCCACGCTCTTCGGGTGTCAGCTGGCTGAATCGCCTCAGAAAGAGTGCGAGCATGTCGGGTTTGGACTCATAGTCAAAGGACTCGGAAACGAAGGCCCCTCCGCGGTCGAAGCGTATGAAGCGTGCGTGCCGAGCGAAGATGGAGATCATGAAGAGAAACGTACGGTGTTGTCGGTGGAAGGTCTCCGCGGCGTATTGGATAAGTTGGCCACGGGATTCTCTGTGTCTGTCGCCGTCAGACAACTGCTGAGATGCGCGGCTCCCGAAGGAGAAAGGAGTGCGAGTGGGATCCTTTTTGACTTCAACGATCAGCTGAGCCCAAGCGAACGATGTTCGGACGAGTATTGTCGTATCATCATCCTCTGGAGGCTCCGTGAGTGGGGAATCGGCTTCAGCCGATGCACGGTCGCCCAGCGCTGCGGCGGCGCTGACAAGGCTCGGAGCCTTTGATGACTCCGCACGCGACGTTTCTTGAACATTGCGGTGGCGCTTCTTGGTGACCTCATACGCTTGTTTGGCGCGAGCGAGAGAAGGATAGAGCGCGATGTCGGGTCGGAGTCGGGTGTTCTTGTAGCTCCGCGTAAGCTGGGCATTACTGGGTGCAACCTGTTCGGGATATGTGTCGCACGAGAATGCTCTCAGATCGTGTTCCGGGATTTGAGCGAGAACCTCGTTGAAGAATTGACACTATGCAACTTGTCAGTCTGACGAAAGTTATTTAGAGAGATAGGGATTACCAATCCCGGGTACATATGGACTTCTTGCTGGCTGTGGTCAACGTGGGGCGTAGGTACCTCGTAGTCAGGTGGGAGACGGGAGTCGTCCCCGGGAAGGAACCTATCGATAAAGTCTTGTACTTTGACGTAACGCCAGTGCATCTCGCGATCCAAACGATACCGGAGGTCACGAAGAGCTTCCGTGGCTCCCGGAACTCTGAAGGAGCCAGTGCTTGAGGGCTTGTCGCCGTCGATGAGGGTGCGATCAGCCAGAGGATTCTCCTCCTCAGAAGACTCCAAGTGTAAGTCCTGGTTTGGCAAACTATGCTGCTTAGTGCTTGGATTTGTCTCCCTGAGCGCTGAGGTGATGGGCCCTGCCGGCAGAGGAGAATGGGACGTGCTACTCATCGGGGCAAGAACAGTGTGTGAGGGATTATTGGTGCAGAGAAGTATGTCGTTGGGAAACAACGTACCGAAAAGCAGCCTCCTTTATAAGCACCTCCCCGGGAGGACGGTCACGGTGTTCTCAGAGTCGGGAGCTCTGTCGTGTCAACGAAGTGTTTGGTGGAAACGAGAAGCCCGCTAGAAGCGAGGTGAGATTCTGGCGAGCAACGCTCAACTTCCAAACCTCCGATGCACTTTTCGAGGCAGACAGCCGAGGGCGCAAGAGACTGTATCCAGACGCCGACGTGCAAAACGAGACCAGTGCCACGAAGTCGACGGGTCGACGTTCAACGTGCAACCGTCATTCATCCCAATATGGAATGTGCGATGGCGCCACAAGGCAGCGCTACCCGGGGTCCCGGGTCCCGGGTGTTGTTCTCGCTTAGCGTCAAGAGCACATGGACGCGCTATTGTACGTTGTCTGCGGCGGGCAACGGTGGCCTCTTCGGAAGACAGCTGCACATGGCAGAATCTGACTTCTAGCTTCGTCACCTTGGACACGTTCAGAGATCAGACCTTCGCATGCGCAACGGTACGATTGCTGTATATCTGGAGGCATGCTTCCTCCACGCTCCGGGCGGAGACTGTTATTATCAAACCGTTGTCTTGGCCATACACTGTCCACGCCCCGTACGGGTACGGAAGCTCTGTAAGCGGATCACAGGTGCGGTCGCACGGTGAAAGAATACGGGACCGGAACTGGCGTTCTCAATACTTCCTAAGTTCTGGATCCCGCAGCATTCGAAGCGCAACCTCCGCCGAGAGATGTAAGGACAAGCACACCGGCTCCTTATACCAGCATCCACGCCCGCTCAGCCCTCCCCTGCCCTGCGAAGACGGTCCAGCCTCCAAGACACTAAAGCAACCGTCCAGGTTCGGCATAACCGCCTCAACATATCGCGGTAACACACCACCTCCGAAGTCGACGTCATACACGCCGAGACCTAGCCAGGAAGTGGTGGTCGAGTGCCGCGTTCCAAGAAAGGTGCGCCAGAACCGCTGCGGGTTCACCTCGTGCGCCACATCGTGCAGGTATGCCCCGAGCGCTTCAGGAGTGAGCGACGCCACCGCCTCGCGTATAGCGAATGCTGCCATGCCGAGCGACGACGATCCTTGTGCGGCGAGCGCTTCACCCGTTCGAGATGCGGTCACAAGGACGATGGGCGAGCCGATGAAGGCTTCCGGGAGGGGTGGGGATACGCGCGGACGTGCACCCACGGTGATGCCAAGGTGGAGCAGCTCTGACGACGTCTCCAGACCTCTCGCACGGACGAGGAGGCGCCATAAGTGCGCCAGGAGGGCATCCAGGCGACTGATGCGCGTGCCGGCAGGAAGCTGAGAAGAGGCTTCTTCCCATATGCTCTGCACCTCGGAAGGCGAGAAGTACACGAGGAGATGCGACACGGGGGTGGTGATGTCCCAAGTGTCCCAGGGCGCGGGCTCGCCCAGCGGGCCGAGCTCAGCGCCGGCGAGCTCAGGAGGGACTTTTGTTGAAGCAAGCATGGGCTCAGGACAACCCGCGCCTGAGGCCCACCAGTCGTACTTCAACATCGGGAGCGCGTCGGAGATGCGTACGAGTGCCGGGTCCGGGGCGGTAGCGCGGAGGTCTCCAGACGCAGCGTTGTCTAGGAGGCTGGGGTTGAACACGGGCGCGAGAGAGGGAGGCGGCTGTTCGTCCAGTAGAGCGCGATGGACGGCGGCCCAGTCTTTGACGAACCGTAGCATCGATGTGGCATCCGCAACAGGGTGCACGATCCTGACGGCGATGCTTAGGCCACCACAGGCGAAATGAGTGAGTTGGACAGAGACGGATGGGAGGCCGTCTTGATCTCCACCGTGCAATGCGAGGTCAGTGGGATAGAGGAGGTCCCCGGAGGGGTAGTTATCTGCGAACCAAGCGCCGTCTTTCATGCGTACGCCCGTAGAAGGTATGAGAGATGCCAGGGTCCTTGAGGAGCGCGTGTGTATGAGTTCGACCCCAGGATCCGTCGGTAGCCCATACGAAATACAAACTCGCCCTTGGCGCTGGCCTCGAGACGGGTCGTACGGGATCCACTGCAGCTTACCGGCCCATTGAGGGTAAGCGTTCAGAGTGCCCCGCAGAGACTTTGTGAAAGACTCCACAGAGAACACTCGCGACTCCTGAGAGGGAGGATCGTAATACCACACGGCGCTTGTGAGTGCGAATCTGGCGGTTGTGTGGTCGAGAATGGAGAGGGGAACTGTATGGGCGCCCGCGCGGGTATGCTTTTCAGGTAGGACTCGAAGTCGCGACAGGAACTCGAGTAGAGGGGCTGTATGAGCTCATGAGTACCGCTGGCACTGCGGATATAGCAGTAGCATAAAGCTTACCCATCGGAGAGGTCTCTAATCACTCCTGCGTGAAAGGACTGCCGGTGGCCAGGTCTCCTTCCGTGGTCCCAGAATCTGTATATAGTGTGACACCAAACAGGAGTCATAGTCTGCTCGGACCCGTCAGCCGCAGCCGCTGTCGGCCGGCCAGCTCGCATAGCCAATCACGACGCGATCGGCATTGCGGGGAACCTGGGTTTATTGATAGAGCGTACGAACCGGTACCGGTGAATGCACAACTCTGGCAGTAAGGCTCTTACCTGGTCATATTCGAGCCAACGTCTTTCGAAAAAACCGTACTTGGATCGTCGGGATGTCCTAGAAGTGCTGAAGCGGCAGCTCACTATGCGCGCAGCAAGACACCGTAGTACAAATGTACTGACGCGGCGTGTAGACGGACAAACAAATGCGTCGTACCGACCCCGCCGGCACCCCTACTTCGGAGGTACCCGGGGCTGCAGGGCTCGAGCCTGCTCATCCCAGTTTCGCAACGAGTCACGCCGTGGGTGTTCTTGGCGAACAGGTGCGTCGCGACTTGGCTTTATCACACATCGTACACGTGTGCTTAACAAACTCGGAGGATGTGTCGAGGGCCGGCTTCACCGCTCTTGCAGGCAGTATATACACTGTCAACAAGTTGTGCAGGAATATGGTTATTCGTCCGCATCGCACATACCTGACAGGATTCTTCATGCAACATACAGCAGCCTCAGAGAACGATAGACGGATCAAAGGATGCGAGTACGCTTCTAAGTGCTAATTCTCGTAATGTTCAGTCGAAGATACGGCATGCTGTTGACGTGGTAAATGCGAGGAGTCTGGCGGCACTTGGTGAGACAAATAGCGGCCAATTGGCGTTTACTACGGCGAATAAGTAAGTTGTAGTTGAACGAGCATCAAGTCAGATCGGGTGTGAATACCCATCACAATAGGGTTAGTTAGCTTTGTTATATGTACATAAAATCACTCACCCGCCGTACTTACTCGCACTACCACCATGTTCGGTGTTGACCAGCACCTTCCGCCCCTCTGCTCATCGCAAACACATAGCAGCCTGTATATTCCTTGCCGTCATCTACAGAGGGGCTATCGATATCGCTTGGAGTTGTGCAGCTGCACCTCGTGAGGCACCGACTAGTCAATTTCACGCACGTTCGTACACGCTGCCCACTGATGCTCGTCGACATCGGCACGGTCGTCCTCGGACTATTCTCGACGCTCGGGACGCATGTACTCACGGGGTCTGGTCTCGACCGATACTGGAAATTCGAAGGTGAGCGGGACAGCATGCGTCTCTTCTCGCCGACCGTCATGTGGGATGCCCATCACGGCAGGCCCGCTCTTCCTCATGCGCACCGGACACTGAACCGTGCGCCGACGATGTTCGGGAAGTTGGATGGCCTTTGCGCCTATAAAACGACCGCGAGGTGTCCCACCGGATGGGGACGGACCACCTCCGACTGAACGCCACAACGTACCACGATGCTCTCTCTCTTGCCTCTCACCGGTCTCCTTGCGCTTGCGCTTACTCTGCCCACCTCCTCAGCTGCCGCCAGTCAGAGAATGCGGGTCGCCAGTTACAACTTGCGGTACGACTCCATGCCGGACAACATCACCGTACAGCAGTCACTCGCGTCGTTGCCCGACCCCCTCCAAGCGTATACTTTCTTCGGCAAGAAGGGCGAGCAGCCCTGGAGCACGCGCCGCATTAAAGTGTTCGAGCATCTTCAGAGCGAAGGCGTTGTTCTTGCTGGCTTCCAGGAGGCATTGGTCAGGCAGGTCCACGACCTCGCCGAGTTGCTGGGGAACGAATGGGCATGGGTGAGTCGGCTAGGGGACGTACGTCCGCAGTGCTGATCCAACTGTTGTAGATCGGCGTTGGACGCGATGACGGTGTGGCGGCTGGCGAATTTAGCCCCATCTTCTACAAGAAGTACGCCTGCTCTCCTGCTATGGATCGCGTAGGCACTCACTCGGGATTCGCAGATCCGACGTCACTCTAGTCTCCAACGACTCGTTTTGGCTCTCGTGAGTACGCCGTTCCTGACGGTGTCCACGACCCACTGACACAAACACAGCAACACGCCCGATGTGCCGTCCAAGTTCCCAGGGGCCGGCTCCGTGAGGATTTGCACCGCGTCCCACCTCATTCTCAAGACCGGAGCCGGCGGCCCCGTGCACTCCACATACCTGAACACCCACCTGGACGACCAGTCTGACGCTCAGCGTCGACTCGCCGCTTCGATGCTCCTCACGCGTGCGCGCTACGAGGCGTTCAAGACGAAGGGCCCCGTCATCATCTCCGGGGACTTCAACAGCCCCGCAACGGGGACGGACTCGGGCGCGTACCAGATCATCACCGGCCAGCTCCCGCCCGTCGCGATCAACCAGACGTTCGCGGACAAGTACGCGGTCCCGGAGGGTGCGCTGCCGAACTTTACGATGGTCGACCTGAAGGGGCAGGCGCCGCGCTCGGCCGTGTCGGGCGACTTTGCGACGTACACTGGATTCAATGCGCCGGGGGATGCGTCGGTCTACTCCCGCATTGACTTTGTGTTCGGCGGCAGTAACGGCAGGTGGTGAGTGCCTCGCTCGTGGTCCGGTGATTCTGTCCTCATGGGTTGGGCAGGACTTCGAACGCGTATAAAGTCGGCTCGTCTCTCACGGACGACGGTGTGCTCGCAAGCGACCATCGGCCCGTTTTTCAGGACATCACGTTGCACTGAGAGTGGCACAGGCGGAGACACGGCATGTGGAACTGAGTGTATTATATCTGATCATCAATACATTGAATGCGACCAGGCGGGAAACATGCATTTGTGGTGCTGCGTTCGGTATTTACATCTGTAATGAACTACCTAACAAAGTCTGTAAGCGTCGGTAAGCTCGGCAAGACTGGTTTGTAATCTCGTATAAGTAGCGGGCCTTTATCCTGGCTTTCCTCCGCTCCTCCACCTTCCTGGCCTCATCTGCCCTGGTGCTCAAGTAACTGACGGCCTCAACGACAACATGCTGCTGAACTTGATCTTCCGAGTGATCAGGTGTGCTCGGGCCTTCGTTGCATAGTCGCACAGGGGCTGAATGAGGGTAGTGCGACTGCAGCGTTCCTTTATCCTGGTTACGCCTCCTACAAGACCCTCTCGCAACGACCTGCCTCAGAAGCGGAACTGGAACGATGGCTGATGTACTGGAGTGTACTTGGATGCATTGTTGCTGTTGAATACGTGGCGGAGTGGCTCGTATCTTGGTATGTCTATGCTTCGCCCAACAATCCATGTCTTACACGGGGCGTTTCAGGCTACCATTCTACAGCCTTTGCAAGACCCTCTTCTTGCTCTATCTCGCGCTACCACAGACTTCGGGCTCCGCATATCTCTATCAGGCGCATCTCAGGCCGTTCTTCGCCGCGCACGAGAACGAGATCGACAGTGCATTGGCTCAGTCGAAGGTGTACCTCTACAACTACCTCCAACGTCTCCTCCGCCGCGCATGGGAGCATGTCTCGGGTACTGTCGCCCAGATGCAGTCGCAGCCGGCTGGTCCCTCCCCGCTAGAAGAGGAAGCTGCCACTCACACCGGTGCGCCTCCGACTCTGAATGATCCCGTTTCGGGACCCGCGCAACTCGTAGCAGGCTTGTGGGGCACGTACGGTCCGGGCCTCCTTGCTTCCGGAGCAGCGCTTCTCCGCCAGGCACAAACGTCTGCCGCGCAGGCCGCAGTGAACGCCAACGCGCAGGCGGGAAGCAGCAGCGGGCGCAGGCAGTCGAACACGGCCGAGCGCCGGAGGCAGCTCGAGGCGGAGCTGGCATCGCTCGGGCATGAAGGCGTGACTGGGTACGACGTGTCCTCGGCGACGTCAAGCCCTGCCTTCGAGTCGGTCCCCATGCCCCGCGCCGATAACCCGTCTCGCAACTCGTCGTCCGGTTCGCTACGGGATCGGTCAAGCAGCGGCAACGCCCGGTCGACATTCGAGGAGGTGGAGGTCCCGAGCGACATGGAGGGAGAGGGTGTTGGGAGCCCGCAGATGCCTGACGCAGCGAGGCGGTCGAGCTGGTTTGGATGGGGCGGTGGCGCTGCCGGGTACGAGCGGGTTAAGAATGATTGAGAACAGCTGCTTGTGCGTCGTCCCTGCATTGTCCCTGCATTGCTCGTAGACTGGTTCTTCGACATCTTCGCTCAGGCTACTTCGCACGTAGGTCCCGCTTGTCACAGCTTCTATATCTACCAGCTTGTAACATTATTTGGATGGATAATGGTCCCTAGGTGTCCCCGGCCGCGACGCTGATGTCTGTACATCTGCGAGTAAGCGGCGACCGAACGGTGCAGCGATCCGTGCACAGCTGCTCTCCGCGATCCGCAGGGACTACGGACACTTGACTGGAGAATACCATTGGCTCTTGTAATAGCTATAGGGAAGTTCACGGACGCACTCCGATCTAGACGGACTGCTGTCGGGTCATGGATGGTGCCAGAGGCTTGTGAGTCCATCGCTTTCTCTTTCTATTGCTATGCATCTGAATCATTGTAGCCAGACCTCGACATTAGCATCAGGCTACGAAACTGGATTCATGCCCGGACGCCAGTGCGCTTCACTCCACAGGTTGCTGCCAGCCGTTCCATATCGTATGACTTGGCTCCTCAAGTATTCCGTATATGTACACAGCTGCGTACATCCACCGGTCCGAACAAGCTTCTCAAAATCTGAATTCCTCGTCCCATGTCATCATCATCTGAGGGTATGCCTGGCTATCGTCACGGACGGAGCACCATGACACTCATCTTGACAACCTTACGTGGGAGGATGCATCTTCTGGGGACGGCCGCATCACTCGACTGGACGCGGTACTTGCTCAGTTCTGACGGCTTCTCGTCCACCCAAGAGGTCTCGAGAAAGATCCGGAACCGAACAACATGGTCATTGCAGTCGGAACACGCACCAGGGTATCCCCTCCACTTTCCCACACATTCGTCGGCTCGCCCATTATGTTTGTGCGCGCCTCCTTCCCAGGACAACAACTCGCCTTGTCAGACTCGGCATCCCTGGGAGCAGCTGCGTCCGCCTTCCACATAGCGGTCTCATCTCTGACGCCCGACGCGCTGCGCTTGGGAGGTGGACCCGCAGCGCTTCTGGTGCGCGTTTCTCGGACAGCGACACTCGGCGGTAACGTCCTGGCTCGGGCTCGGGGTTTATAGCGTCAACTTCCGGGGCGGCTCGCCACCTTAGTACGTGGACGGAGTCATGCCCACTATCGACGGATGCATCAATGAGGCGGGATTGGCAAGCAAGAATGTGGCGATTTCCACTGGCCGGAAACGTTGGTACGATGAGCCAGTGTGCCTGTCCATCCACATCGCCACGGGCGTAGCTCGAAGGTTGTTGCTGGACCCCGAGTTGAGGAAGTATGTCCTGTGAGGGCTGCTCCTCGGCTTCTTGATCCCGAAGCTGGTGATGCCTAGAATACGCACACATCTGGCGCTCACTACTACCGCTTTTGTCATCCCTCCGTCCACGGGCTCCCATGGCTGCATCACGAGTTCGTGTTAGAGTACACCTTCCGAGGTTAGTAATCGGTTCCCGCATCGGTCCGCTCGCTCACCGTTCATTGCAGCTCATCTTGACTACCTATATCTCTCATCGAGGCAAGAGGAGCAAATCGATCGACACGTGTTGGCCACGCACGGATGAGAGTGCGGAAACCACGCCGCTGCAACGCCCCTCGACCGTCGCCACACCATACAGTACCGCACCCCAGCTTCGCCCAAAGAACCGGCCGATCTCTGTGTTCGACTTCATTTACAAGGTCGCGATGAACACGCCGCGCAAGCTCCTCGTTGCCCATGCCTCCTCTCGCGCAGCCCTCTCCCTCCCCTACTAGCTCCCCGACTGCCGCCTTCGCCTTACTGTATGTCACGGATCATAGACGAGGATAATCGGTGCGTGCGAGCTGCTCTGGCACTTATCCGATGGATGTGGCGTTGAAGCTCGTGGGGCTACAACAGCCACGAATTCCCCTTCCCCCGCATGGACACCTTCAGGTCCGCCTCTCCCTCGAGCGGAAGCCTGCCTTCGCGGTCGGACAGCAACCAGTCCAAATCCCTTCGCTCCTCTACCTCCTCTGGGTCGCCACTTCCCCGCGCCCGCGTCGAGCGCGACCATGAGTCGCTCCGCTCCGGGGCACCAGCGTCGAAGTTGCTCTCTCGGCTGATGTCGCGAGAGCACCATGACACGCGAAGTTTACGTACCATTATCGCAGTGACGACAGAGCGGCTCGAGAGTGAGACCCGCCGCGCCGACGATGCCGAGCGCCGCGTGCTCGAGGTCCTCCGCAAGCTCCGGGCGGCACACGAGGCGACGATGTCGGCCCAGGCAGATGCGGCGCGCGCGAAAGAGGAGCTCACGCTGTACAAGTATCGTCTGGAAGATGCACAACGGGAGATATCGCGCGCGCAGGATATCATCAACGAGTTGGAGCAAGAGAAGCTCGAGGCGGAAGCAGAGGCAGCCCGTGCACGCTCGACGGCACGACGCTATCGGGAGCAGCATCTGATGAGCAATGCACGCGAGGAAGGTAGGCAGCAAGGCTTTCAGGAGGGTTTCTCTCGCGGTAAGGACTTGGGGTACCAGGAAGCGCTCGAGGACGAAGGTCTCGAGAGGGTGATTGAAGAACGGAGGTACCAAAAACGACCCGTGCTTGTAGAAGAGATTGAGGATGAAGAGGATGAGGTCGCGCCGTCTCGTTATCGTGCTGGGACGCCGGCTCCTGACCTTCGAAACTATATCCCCGCGTCGGTTTCCCGCATCAGAACACCCGCTCCAGAGCCTCGAGACCCGACCCCAGGTCCCTCACGAAGGCCTCCATCTAGGTATGTATACCTTGATATTCCCTTCATGTACTGCTAACATGTGCGCAGGAGCGCGCCCTCGAGAGCCAGTCAGAGGGATGAACCTCGCGTCTCCGACGCCGCGCATTTCGCACCCACACTACCAGTTTCTACGGTGACTACACCGTTGAACGTACCTTCTCCCGCGCATTCTCGGGTGGAGACACCTGCTCTGGCCAATGCAAATCCCGTAGGAGCGGGCGATGTCCCTACACCCATCCCGATCCAAAATCCCATACCATCGCCTCTACATTCTCCTGTCGAGATCCCTCCCGATGGTTGGATACCGTACGAGGACGCGAGTGGGGTCATCAGTGTCCCCCCTCCTCACGAGCTTTCCCGGCCTGTCTCGCCTCGCTCTCCTTCCCCCGCCCCACCGCCCGAAGTTCCGCCGATTCCGTCACGAACAGGCACCTCTCAGGGATTACACACTCGTCCCCGCGATTACATATACGCCAACCCAAATGCGTCGCAGAGTGGGCCCATGACCGCCGGACAATTCGCACCCTCCATCCACCGGCCGTTCTCACCGCAATCCAAAGCCTCGACAAGCATTTCGCAGTTCGACCTCATTCAGCCTCGAAACAAGTCGCGTGGTGGAAAGTCGAGAGAGGACGTACGTCGCGCTCTAAATGTGACGCGGGGGCGCTGAACTGATAGCGACTCGGTGCGGCGGGAATGAAGCGTGTTCCGACATCGCCGCGCGGGCCGCGACCACGTGAGGACTTGCCACCTCTGAGGCCTGAGATGGGGGAACGGCAAGACACAGCTGGAACGAGTAACAGTGTTGAACAGAACGCATCTCCGACAACACCCTTGGACAGGGTGTTCAAGCGGAGGTTCCGCAGAGGGCCTTCGACGCAGACGGTCATCCCGGACATTATCGTTGAGGCCCCTGTGAGTCGTTTCTGTCCCTCGCGCGCTATACCATGTGCTGACACGCAGCACAGTCCACTCCTTCGACAGGCAGGGCCTCGACAAAGACCGAAATCACACATCCACACCTGTTGAGCCCCGAACAAACTCCCAGGACCCTCCCACAGCAGGACGCTGACGTGGTCGTCATGCGCATGGAGATCCCTGGGTACCATCCGACGGCCCCTACTGGTCCACCACTGTACAAGCCGCCGTATATCGACGATGACGACGAGTCGCCGGTCATTCCGCCGCTGCCCGAGGGGCAGCTCCCTCCAGGATTTGTACCTTTAACGCCACCGATGCGTCCAAGTTCCTCGGAGGCCCGCCCCGTCCCATCCGAAGATCCTCTTCCGGTCCCTTCGAGCAACCCACTACCTATCCCGTCCAACAGCCCACTACCCATCCCGCAGCGAAACCCCCTCCCAGTTCCTCAGAGAAGCCCCTTTCCTCTCCCTCAGAACGACCCACTGCCGATCCGATCACCCTCTCGAGGCCCTATACCGGTCTCGCAGAGGAATCCGCTCCCGGTGCCTGAGAAGGACCCGGTACCGATACCGCACAGTGATCCTATTCCTATCCCCCCACAGCAAGAGCCCTTGCCCGTTCCGCACAGGGGAGGCACGCCCAGATCAGGCCGGTACACCGAAGCTCCTCTTCCGCCTGGGATGACCTATCCATCCCCGCCGTCGCGGCGCTCGCTCACGCCGGCAGGTTCCTCTGTCCGCTCTCCCCCTGGTTCGCGGCGCGGCCTGCTCGGGGATCTACGCAGTCCGGGTGAACGTCTGTCTCCGTTGCCATTACACTTCTTTGCGCCGTTGCGGTCGGAGACGAACGGCAGCACCGAGTAAGTTATTCATGTCGAAGCGCTCGTCTTGTACTTGTATCCACACTTTCCGCGGGCTCTGTGGGACACTACGTCGGACGCGTGCCCGTCACCACAAACCTTTGTATCTCACTACCGCTGTCAACTCTGTAGCTATCGTCCAATACCATTGCGGACTGCGACTATCTTGGCGAGTTCTAAAGGTGAGCGATCGTGTTGGAGGTATCATTGATCTCTCATACCGCCACTGCGCTAGCCAGTGGGTCCTAGCCCTAGAAATGGCCTTGCTCGAAATAGCCCTAATACGCGATATACACGTTCATCGATGCCGGCAGCCTCGTGATGTGAATGAAATCACCCGAAGGCTTTGCCGCCGCTCGTACCATCCACGAAATCTCGTTCTAGAGACCGGGCCTGATGCGTGCACGACTTCCCGTCTCAGGGATTACTACATCTCACCAAACTCGCTCTGAGCAGGGACGGGCGCAAGACGATCGCCCGCCCACTTCCATCCAACTCACCGCCTTCTGCTGCGGTGGAATTGGGATCGCAAATCAAGATCGTACACCCCGTATCAGACGCCACATCGATGCTGCAGTTCGTCAAGGACCGGGCCGCTGTTCATCGCGCCCTTCTCGACGAGTGGACCCCACCCGTTCTTTCTCCGCTCTTCGATGAACGCCTCTTGGACGAGGCCGCGTCTGGAAACCTCTGCCGCACGACTCCAGACCGGGTTAGTGTTCAAGCCGACTACTAAATACACATTTCTGCGCTTCTCACGAAGTAGAACTCCTCGCTTAACTGCATCTCAGTCCAACGACGACGCCCGTCCAAAACTGAGCAGCCCTATCAGGACTGCAGAGGCGTGCCCTCCCACACTAGGGCACGCTGTAATTTCGGAGGGAAGGCTAGGGTGTCGCGCCGGGTTCCTTGGAATAGTGGGCACCTTCATGGCAGGCGTGATTGTTTGCCTCGATGGCATTCATTCCGAGTCTTAAGGTTTCTAAGATGCATTCGTCCCACTCCGTGCGCTCCAGAGTGCCGGCTACTTGCCACTGATCATCCAGTATGTGTCCCTGCGTTGACGTAGACGACGACCGCCTGAGCGGCGATATGCCGCGGCCGAATCCGGTGTGGCGCGACAGTCATAGGCTCACAAGTATGCGATCAGCGTCGTCTCAGCCGTGAGCCTGCACAACACGCCCGTTCATGCAAGGTACAAGACCCGATTTCCAGTCCAGTCTTCGTGGTGGCACCGCGGCGGCGGGAGCTCATAAATCCATCCTCGGGCGCCGAACCTGCACACCTTCCTGATTGGGACATTCCGCCACAGTGAACCAGCCAGCGCCTGGCGCATTCACTGTGCTAGTATCACGACGCCCACGACGCCCACGCTCAGGCTGCGCTGCTGCAAAACGATCCCACGCCACTGCCGACAAGATACTAGTTTCTCTCCGTGTCCTTGGTTTTAGAAGCTCCGTATCAAACTGTCCTACTCCGGAGTCTACTGAATTGGGTTTTCTCCGCATCTGGCGAGACTTCCAGTACTAGTGAGCCTCCGTGGTCGCCACTGGTAGTCGCCACCAATCCTATTGTCTTATACGCCGTCGTGGCGTGGGACCAGTACTTGCCTGTTCTTGTTTCTGGCGAGTTCTATGCCGTTAACGATCGATCCCGGCTGAGAACGCCTTGGCAACCACACAGCACCAGCATGACCCAATTCTCGCAGCTGCCGCCTTGCGCTCACGAAGGAGGTACAGGGCGGAGGCGTGCTCATACTGATTAGGAGAATCTATTCAGTGCAAGTACTGCTCTGGCTGAAGCGCCGACGGACAGCTGTCTAACCTCCGTAAGTGAACGCCATCGCCTCTCTTCTCCGCTGCAGTCGCCCCGTCTGATCATTGAGCTTTGCGTCTGAAAATCGTCATGACGCCTTCTTGTAGTCTTTCCAAGCCTCTAGCGGTGCACTTGCCCACGTATCTCATGCCCAGAGAGGCGATCCCAGACTTGCCCGAACACTCTCTTCCGTTCGTATACTACCACGACAAGGCACCTCCTAGGAAACGCTCGATCGTGGTACCCAAAGCCTCCAGCATTGATTCACATAGAGTGCTGCCTCCTGAGACGGACGGCGTCAAGAAGAAGGCTGCCACGGCCCAAAGGCGCCAAGACCTCGCAGGAGAGATGCTCTGGACCGTAGTTTCTCCCGCGAACTGGTTAGAAGCATGCATGGCTGGTGGGCCGTTGCCCCATGACGTGAAATTCAACGCCTTTTCCGTCGACTTGACCGGCACTGAAGCAGTCATGTATCCGGGCCTGGTAAGTACTCCGACAATACTTCCCTAGATCTATGCTGACCGCATATGGTAACAGTGTAAAGGCTTCAACGACATCCTTGAGAAACTCAACGTCGCCACCAAGTTTGTGATGAAGATCACCGGCGAGAACCCCGACACAACAGCCCCAGGCTCAGCAGAGGAAGGTAACGAGAATAAGCTTAAGCCTGACCTCGCGATGTACCCGAATACGCCCGAAGCGCGCGAAAGCTTTACTCTGGTGAACACAGGAGGTGTGTCTATGCATCATTAATGCTCTATCCGCAGCTCTGATTGTCCTTACGCCACAATATAGATGCTGGATCAAAGGCCGGGCCGAATGTGAAGGATAGTTCCCCAGTGACCCAAGCCGCCCGCGCTTTACAAGCCAGGACTGTATGGGCCTGGGCCGAGTTCTTCGTGGAAGTGAAGAAGGATCCGAAGATATCGCCCTTCTCCTTCGACCCCGCAGACTCTGCCGCCACCCCCTTCTCGTACTCAGAGCCACATATCGAAAGCAGGGGACAACTCGTTGAATACGCCCAACAGATGACGACTCGGCAACATAGACTCTTTATGCCTATGATCTCCATCTACCGAGATTTGGCCCGTTTCCTGCGCTTCGATCGAGCCGGCGCTATCATATCCGAGCCTTTCAACTACCTCACCAAACCCGATCTCCTCAGAACCTTCGTGTATCGCTACACGAGCATGAGTCAGGGTGAACGCGGTTTCGACCCCACTGCTGCGCTGGCTTCCTCGGCCGAGTCGACGACATTCAGGAATCTCGCCGATCAATACTCCCACACCAGACCCCATATACATCGTGCGCTGAGGAAGGCCGCGACTCTAGGCTGGCCGATTCACAAACTCTCCTTCAAGGCACCACGTTCGGCTGACAACAATGCGATCCGCTCCGACAGCGATCGGGTGGACCACGAGTACCTTGTAGGTCGACCTCACTACATCAGCCGCTCAATGATAGGTCGAGGTACCACCGTCTTCTGCGCGTACGACGTCAAACGGAAAGCACTTGTCACTATCAAGGACTATTGGAGGACGGATTCTCCTGGCCACCTAACCGAGTACCAGATCTACCAAAAGTTGTGGGAGAAAACGGACGTCTCGGAGCCCACATTCATTCCTACTCTTCTCGGCGGCGGAGATATCAGCGATGATGATGACAAAGGGACCCTTCAGCGAACGATGACCGACAAGATTGTGGCCGCTCACTTCGCGACCAAATCGGCAAGTGCTGACATTCCGACTCCGGGCCTGGTCCACACACGCTTGGTCATCAAGGAGCTTTGTCGTCCTTTGGGAGACTTCAGCGAAGCGAAAGAACTGGCAATCGCGGTGTACGATGCACTGCAGGGTGAGTGATTGACCGTTAGGTTGACGACAACGTAGAGTACTGATCATCCGGATGGATAGCACATCGGAGAGCATGGAAGAAGTTCGGGATTCTTCATCGCGATTTGAGCGTCGGTAACATCATGCTTTACGATGGGGACGAAGACGGCAGCACATCGTCGGCTACGCGCCCTATCGGCCTTCTCTCAGATTGGGACCTTGCCCGGACTAGAGAGCAGGTGGAAAATCCGCTAGCTGTCCAGATGGCACGTTCTGTATGTGCCTCGCTGTATGATCTTCGGAGCCAAAGCACAGCTGACGTTGTTTTTACAAATGTAGGGTACGTGGCAATTCATGTCCGTCGCACTTCTAGATAACGCAACGAAGCCCCACCTACCGTCGGACGACCTGGAGTCGGCTATGCACATACTGAACTGGTGCACCCTAAAGTACCTCCCAACCCGCCATTCCCGGAAAGGGCCAGCGTCGTTGATGCATTTTATCGCTGAGTATTACGACTACGCCACCCCTTCCAACCAAGGATCCACGGTCAAGTCGGAAGGTGTACTGCATGGCACGCCGGCGGCCACCTTGCTTAACACCGGTATGGGTAGCCTCGACCATCCTCTTCAGACTCTACTTGATCGGCTCTCTGCGATCTGCAAGATACAATACCGGAACTTTCCCCCAGAGGACCTGGTGGACGCCATAAACCGGGGTGAACCATCCCACATCCCTACGGATCCAGATGACGACCCTAACGCAACAGAGCCACGTGTTGTCGGACTCAACGGCTATGCGGACTTCATGGCCGCCTTCGCCGAAGCGCTTCAAATGCCATGGCCGCCTCTCAAGAAGGACATGCTGCAGGCTCCGGACGTGTCGCCGTATCCATCTTCCAGCCTTCTGGGCTACAAGCGACCGGCCGCTACCCTCGAGGATTCCTCAGATCAGGGGGGATCTTCAAAGAAAGCGAAGGCTCAGCCGTCGCTGTATCCCGGCGCGGAGTCGCAGGCCACGGAGACTTCGAAACAGGCTAGCGAGGTCGAGCATGACAAGTCGACCGACCCCGGAGCGGCGTCCCTCGCGACCAGCGGGGACGGTGGATCAGGTTCTTCTGGCGCGCCCACTGCGGGGAGTCTACGGTCTCAGTCTGTGAAGGCATCGATGAAGAAGTCCGTGCCGTGGCCGTCTGCGAAATAGTGATGTATCAGACATATGTCGACCGAGAAGCACAACGTTTCTCTACGACATACCTAACCCGTCTCTGCATACCCTCCTGCTCCGAGTACCGAGTATCAATTTCCCTTGTTCGAAGATATACAGCTGGTTCCAGAATGAATGCCCGACGCGCGCGAGCGCCCGAAACGAGCGCCAGCAGACCTGAAAATGCGTCCCGAGTCCAAAAATCCTGTAAATTCGTGGCGGCCGCGGAACACCTCAAGTATCGAGTATCATGTTTGATTGTAAAGTAGACGTCATGTACGAACAGGAGGAAGCAATGGGTGGGTGAATAAAAGTAGATACAAGTGAAGTAAACGGCACTTCAGCTATTGTGTCATGTTCGCGTGTACGGCAGATACAAACGCCTTCCGGACTGATGATACTACACCAAAGGAATGTATGTAGCCCCAGAAGATGTGGGGGGACCGTTGGGTCGTGTACTGAAGTACCGGGGACATGTATGGGTGGGGGCGAAGGGGAGGAGCGATACCTTGTGTGCACCATGCCTCAATAGTGCATGCTCCCGTGCTACCTATCCCTGGTACTGCCTCCTGACGTCGCCCATCACCATGTTCGTCACGTAGAGTCCAAGATCCATCCTCTTGTCTCACCCATGTGTCCGGCCTGGCTGCAACTTGTGTTTCCACTTCGAACGATCACCAGTCCAAAGGATGTCGCCATTACATTCGGTTTTTGAGTGTTCTAGCCTAGGAGGGTCTGACAAAGCCTTACAGAACGAGAAATGGAGGTTGATCAAGAGAGACTAGTGCAATTAACAAGGACAGACCCGGGGCCTGTCAAGACAGGATGCTGACGCTCACTCAGACTCTTGGGCGGAAGCGCCCGTTAAGCGCCCATGACGCGCAAAGTTGGGTGTCAACTTGGGGGCTGCATATGTCACTCATAACAGCCTTGGCCTCCATGGAAATACGTGAGGAGACTCAAAAGTACCACTCAATGTACTATATTGAGTTTCAAGGTAATCCATTCAATGGAGCGTTGTAGGGATTTTTTGGGACTTTTGGGATTTTTAGGGCTTCAAGCGCTCGATTCGTGCGCTCGCGCGCGTCGGGCATTCATTGTGGAACCAGCTGTACGTAGCGATTACACCAGTATCGTACTAGCGGCCGTCAGTGACGAGGTTGCTCGCTACGCGTACAATCACACAGGCTGCATCTAAGCTTAGGCAGCGGGGTGAGGAATGGTAGTCAGTCTATTGTGGGTGACTAGAATCATATTGTCTGCGCTCATTCTGTGCGTCGTGGTCAACATGAGCCTCCCGGCCACAGTCATGGCTAGACGTGGGCGCTTACAGTACGCACAGGCGCTAAACCTCGGCGTGGTACACCCACTGGAGCACGAGAACCACGCGACGATACCACTTGTAAGCTTCCACAGAGGTGTATTGAAACATCTTGAACATGACAATCCCCTCTAATCACCAATTCGCGAGGCGTACTATGTGCTAGCATGGAGGGTATCCTATGGGCGCTAGCGGTTTGCGAAGCGTGGAATTTGTTCGTGTTTGGCAGCTTGAATTCACCAGAGAGATGCTCGCTACGCTCGCAACCAGGCTTGGAGTATATTTACTTCTCGCCTGTAGGATTGATGTCCGCTCTGGCTCAATATCACAACGTTGCCTCGATCCGCTTTTCACTACTATATTGTTGCTGTATGTGTACCTTAGTTGTGTGGCTACGACAATGCACTTCCGAGGATGAATCTGGGACCCGTGGGCTAAGCGCCGGTGTACCTCACCTTCGACCTTGACCATGACGAAGACGGCACCATTCGGAACTTGGACCTCGCCAATCACGACCGATGTTCTCCTGAAGAGTGTATGTCTCGTATGGGAGCGTTGTATTGCTTGTCAAACTCAGACATTGCCAGGCAGGGTGTCAAGGTCGATGAGCTCTTCGTCGACCCGATCACGTCGACGATCTACCACATCGAGCAACGTCCGAATGAGGGCGGCAGGCTCGTGATTGTCGACACAGAGAAGGGTGAGGATGTCTTCGGCAAGGATTGGAACTCGCGCAGCGCCGTCCACGAGGTGAGTGCTTCTAAAGGACTCAGAAACGTACGCGATGCGATTCGTATCCCTCAGTACGGCGGCGGGCACGCCATCGCTTATGATGGGGTAATCTACTTCTCAAACTTCAAAGACAGCCGGGTGTACAGGATCAAAGCTGCCGGCCAACCAGAGGCCGTAACTCCCGGTACGCAGCCACGATGAGCAGTGAACCCTCCCGACGCTCAACTCTTGATCTGTAGAGAACCCAAACCACCGTTATGCTAAATTCGCAGTGAACCCAACGCAGCCGCACCTCCTTGTTTCTGTCCGCGAAGACCATACAAACCCGGAGCCATCAGCCGTCGTGAACATCCTCTGTGTGATCGACACAGAGGAGAAGACCGTCACCCCACTGATCTCGGGCGCGGACTTCTACGCCAGCCCGTGCTTTACGCCTGACGGAAAGCACCTCGCGTGGCAGCAATGGTATCATCCGGACATGCCTTGGGAAGGCGCGGAGGTCCACGTTGCAGAGGTGAAGGCCGACGCAAAGTCTCTCACTTTGACGGACGACACGCTCGTTGCCGGCAAGCGCCTCAAAATCAGTGCCGGCTACCCCGTGTGGGCATCGAACGATGTCCTTCTCTTCGTCTCTGACGAATCTGGATACTACAACCCATGGACGTACTCGATCTCTTCTGGCAAGGCATCTCCCGTCCTTCCTACCCCGCTCGCAGAGGACTTCGCCGAGCCAATGTGGCGGCTCGACTACAGCTTCGGTGTCCCTCTGGATCTCGAAGGGAAGGCCGCGCTTTTCACTGCCCTGCGCGAGGGGAGGAGCGTGCTGTACCTCGTCAGCCTCGCCGGGGGCACGCTCGAGGAACTCGAATGTCCGTATGTCAACATCGCGTCCCTTCAGCGTGTGACACACGATGCGGCCGTCTTCCGTGGTCAAAAGTACGACGAGGCGGAGCGCATCGTGCTCTGCAACATCAAGGACTACGCGAAGCCGAAATTCGCGCCGGTCAACGCGAAGGCGGCCACGGACGACCTTCCCTTCCCTCGCGAGTACATCTCCGTGCCGCGTTCGATTACGCTCAAGGTTCCGGAGACGGGCGCCCCTGTTCATGTTCTGTTCTACGCCCCGAAGAATCCAGAGTATGTCGCGCCTGAGGGCGAGAAACCACCAGCGGTCATCCATGCGCATGGAGGTCCCACCGGCCGCGCAACGGCAGCCCTGCAGCTGAAGATTCAATACTATACGTCTCGCGGTTTCGCATGGTGCGTGCCTAGTCGCCGAGAATCCCATCCAACTACTAACTGACTACGTTGATCATTAGGGTGGATGTGAACTACGGTGGCAGCAACGGATACGGGCGCCAGTACATGTACGTGTTCCCCACTTCATCCATTCTCACGTATCCGATCTCATGCGAGTGTAGCAAACGGCTGGAAGGAAAGTGGGGTATCGTGGACGTAGAGGACTGCGCCGTCGCTGCCCGCCAGCTCTCCGCACCCCCGCACTCGCTCATTGACCCGCGCCGGATCGCGATTACCGGCGGGTCGGCGGGAGGATACACAGTGCTCATGGCGCTCTGCTCGGTGCCCGATGTCTTCGCGGCTGGCACGTCCTCGTACGGGATCTCCGACCTGGTCAAGCTCTCCGAGTTCACGCACAAGTTCGAGAGCCAATACCTCTTCAAGCTCGCCGGGGGCACGCCCGAGCAGGTGCCGGACGTGTATCGCGAGCGATCCCCGGTCAACAAGGCGGACAACATCAAGGCGCCTCTCCTCGTACGTCTCTGTTTGATGGTATCGCGAATGTGTATTGATGAGTTGTGCGCGTGCTAGGTACTGCAAGGCTCTATTGACGCGGTCGTGCCGCCGAACCAGGCGGAGGCGATTGTGAGCTCCATCAAGCGCCGTGGCGGGCGCGTCGAATACATCGTCTTCGAGGGAGAAGGCCATGGCTGGCGCAAAGCCGAAAATATCAAGGCAGCGCTGGAGAAGGAAATCTCGTTTTATAAGGACGTGTTCGGTCTGCGCGAGTGAAGCACAGGCGGGGTGTTGCGAGGCTGAGCGCGAGGTAGTCATATAGGAAGAATGTATACTGTAGTAGTAGTAGTGTGAACAATGTACGATATACATGTTCGAGTTTCAATGTATGCATCCCTGTACATGGACTGGGGCACTGAGTGCATGTACAGATGGAGACAAGGGGATACAGAACGTCGAGCGTATCCGAGGCGAGAGGTGTGCCCGGCGTTATCGAGACGTCACCGGAATGGGATCGAGAAGTCCGCGAACGAGGAGACAAAGATGCTGAAATGCAGCTGAAGTAAGGAAACACCTCTCGTCGGCGCGGTCAGGTCAGGTCAGGTCCCAACACCAAGGGAGAACATGTAGGCGCGGAATAGTCCGTTGACCACCCACCCTATATGGAGCTGCAGCCCGCACCCTGGGGCTTCTAGGGAGTACTCACATCAGGCTAACTATATCTCCAGTGTAAAGTCCTAGTTAGCGCGTCGCCCGAAAGCTACAAAGACTCAGAAGCCGTCACGCATAACCAATGTTCAACACGGGTGCGCGAGCATCAATGTACGCGTGCGAGTAACACTGGGTAGGACCGTAGGGATACATACATATGTACGGATGGTGACAAGTAGATATACAGGGCGCCAAGCATATCCAAGGCGATAACGGGGAGGGATCACAACAAGCTAGGTATACAAGATGTACAAACGTGCAGTGCGAGCGTACGACAGCGGACTATGCGGTAACAACATACGGACAGCAAGACGAGATAAGGTGGTAGAGAGCAAATAGGCAAGCTGGACGTACAGAGATGCAGACGGCAGAACGTATGACAAAACGAGGCTCCTAAAACATACCTAGATCGCGCCGCGGCATTTAGGGCAGAGGAGCGCGGGACCAGAGAAGACGCCCTCCATGGCGCGGTACTCCGCTGCCTTCTCCTCCCAATATGAGTCAAGTGGGGAAGCCAGCAACCCGAACTGGCTTGCATCCTCGCATAGGCGCTCGAGCAGCGCCATACACATGTCATCATATCCGTCCGACATAGTCGTCGTCGTGGGGCTCTGCAGGTGGTCGCCCGGGGACCCGGGCATCTTATCTTCAAGTGCGGTGGGCCACGAAAAGAACTCGAAGACGGAGGAATCCTCGACGGTCTGGTATGGCGAGTGGGCGGCTTGGACGCGGTGGTGGAGGGGCAGGCGGACGAGGCCGAGGATATCGGGGTCCCAAGACTTGCTCGCGGCCAGGGCAGAATGTTGGATGACGGCGTAAACGAGGCGACGGGCGAGGACGACGTCGGAGACGTTCCCTACTGCGAACTCGTCGGGACCGTTTGGGAAACGGATGATAGGCGATTGGGCGACCACGAGCAGCCCGGGCGGGAGGTGGCCGATGATGGCGGGCGAACGCGAGAGCAGCTCGAGGGCCTCCGAAAGGGGAAGCTGGAGTTGTGGGGCTAAGTCAGCAATGAGACGTGGGAGGCAGCCGTAAGGAAGGTGGTCTGACATCGTCTGTACAATGTATCTCCTGCTGTGATTCTGGCTCGTAGAAATATTCGAGAGTGGTGAATAGCACCTCCTCGTCTGGGTTGACAGCGAGCAGACGTAGGCCGCGCGTTTGAGGTGGGAGTGTATCGATCAAGCTTTGCCCCGCGCCTTGCGACTCGGCGGGGAGAGAGGCGAGCACCGCCTGGCGGGACAGGAGACAAGAGGCGTGGTACCACTTTCGGCAGGCCGCTGCTGGGCAGAAGTGCATGATGTCCAAGTCTACTTGAGGGCTGTACGATGGTGAGTGAGTGCGCTGAGCACAGATCATACGGGGTGCGACATACGGAGCGGTCATCATCTCGTCTTCTGCGGACATCGGCAAAGGAAGGGAGGGAAAGGGATTGTACGCTTGTTGGCAAAAGCAGGTATCTGCGCCGAGGGCTGGCTATGTTGACACACGTGTCAGTGGTGCGTCAACGACACTTCTCCCAAGCTGCGAACGGGTTCAAACACCCGGACCAAGTTATGCCACGCCCGGGAACCCTGTTCGTAGAACACAAAGTGCGCGACACCGACCTTGATCACTCTCTTTCGATGGAGGAACTTCGCACGAACGAACAGGTCGTCCGGAGTGAGGAGAGGAGGGTCCAGCGAAGTCTCGTCGTACTCGTGTACGTAGACGACACCTGAAAGCGCAAATTAGGCCAACGAGCAATCAACCACGACACCGCTACTGAACGTACGTTCGAAGGAGTAAGGTGAGACGTAGTCGTAGTCGTCGGATAGTATGCGCTCCAGCGGGGCGCACTGCGAGGCGTCACTGCGGAGCATGTCGTTAGACCGAGTCTCCGATGGCAGACCGAAAACTCACAAAGTCTTCGCATGCTTCGCGACGTCGTTCCGGGACCAGTACCACCCGACTTTGACGAGTGTGTCAGAATGGTCCGGTGCAGTGCGTATCTTGAGGATTCGGCCGATCCAGACGTCGGCCGTGTCGATGTGGACGGAGTGTAGCATAACGCTGTACGGGAGAGAAACGATAGTGAGTAGACAAGCGAGAACTCCAGCGCTCATGCGACCCCGCGAAAGATATATGCAGCGACTGGGGACGATAGAACGGAGGGTCGTCTCGACTCCTAATCACTCACGAGCTACTGCTCTGGGTACGGGTAGACACGGGTTTTTGTCCACCTCTACCCATACACGCGCCCCTCGTACCCTAACTCAACCGCTGCCTGGTGTGCTCTACCCATGCTACCCCCTGAACGACGAAGGAACCAGCTCCGATACGGGAGGCGCTTTCGGTCGACGTACTCGTCACCTTTCCGAAACCGGGTCCTCCCAAACGAGAACGGATCTGGTGAGTTCAGAGTCAGCAACTTGCAACGTTTGCGAACAACGTCCTTACTCTGGTCATCTGGTTCGGTAAGTACTGAGGTAAGGCTGTGAGCGCCAGAGCACCGGGAGTTCTGGAGAAGAGAGACCACAGTACCATCAAATGCACAGGCAGGGATCATCTGAGCAAATGCACGCTCTTCTTCTGTCTTGACCTGCGACTGGTGGTCGGGTTTCTTTGCTGACATGGTCAGTTGGGCTCGCTTGCGACGCGTACCTCCCGTCGGCATTGGGGAGACGGAGAGAAGCGAGAAAAAAAACCCTCGTGCTCTGGGCTACTGATAACACTCAAGCTCTCACGACAGGACACAGGAGTTGGGAAGAGTGCTGCAGCTTGTGCTGCGGCAACGGCGTGGAATCCCGGATGCAACTTTGATGTAAACACGTCGTTCGAATGCACGAGGCTATTGGCTTCTGATCCTAACAGGCACAAACAGCCACCGCGCACGGGCGCTTCTCGCGTCGCGCGGCGCGTCGAGGCGAACGTGCAGACTCCGGCCCCTGCTCTGACCGCTCCCCCTGCTCGTCGGCTTCTGCGCAGAATTCGACGCTCCACGAGTGGGACGGTGACGCAGCGTGTGCTGCCCGCGTCGCGTCTGCGTGGCTTCTGCTCCCCGCTCGCTTCCTCTGCCGTCTGGGTCTCGTCTCTGCAGCACCCACACGTCCGCCGTCTCCGCCGTCGCCTGCGATTCGCAACGGCGCCCGTATCGGCCTATGACCAGCGTGTATGCACCGCCGCCTGGTGTCGAGCGCGTGCCCTTCGTGCATCCGGGACCGCGCAGCGCTCACGTCCGAATCGCCCAACGGAGCTGCCGTGTACGCACGCCGTCCACCCCGGTGAGCTCAGTACGCGTCCCCGCGTCCAGCATGCATTCTAACGAGTACACTATGGCCGTCATCCTCTCTCGATGTCGCAGACAGAGCGACCACGGCGTAATCTCCACCATAAGCGACGCCGCTAGGCGTCCTCAACCGGAAAGCCGCCGTGCACAGTCGAGCAAGGCAGCTGCCTCTCGCTGCTCCTCGCGTTCGCTCACCCCGGACCGCGAGTACACAGTACACGAACAAACTACGTACACGAACCTACACGGTCCAATCTATCGCCACGGTCCGCCGGTCCGTCGTTAGAACAGATGCCGGCTCACAACCGCCGTCGACCGCCGCCCTCGGCTCGTGTTCAATCAGCCAGCGATGGTGCGCAAGACAGGAGGGTAGTCCCTCGGGAGAACCACCGCACCGCCGTTCGTCCCGTCTTCGAGCATCTTCCATTATGACATAGAACAGGGGGCAAACCAGTCAGTGCGCGGTCGTCGTTCTCCGACAAAAGTACTCACCGGCCTGTTATGTTCTCTCCTCGGCAGTGCAGGCGACGTCTCCAACTCGAAGGCACGCGCCCCGCGTCGCCCGCCGTCATGCCCCGTCCAGACGCTGTCGTAAAGTACAGAAACGTCGTCGACGACACAGGTAAGTCGCTCGCGGCGAGTGCACATCGCGTCCGCTTCGGATCGGAACGCGGATTCCTCGGTGGCTTGTACCACGCCTACGGGCGATGGACGCGCCGTTCTCAGCTCGCCAGCCCGCTGTCGGCACCAATGCCACGGGCCGAGCGACTCCAGCATGTCTCATCATACGCGGAGGCGACAGGCATCCTCGAACGGGAGACCGCGGTGCCCAGCCCAACAAGGCAACTCCGGCTACCGCCTCTCGTCGCCCGCCGCGCTCGCTGACCCCGGGCCTTGAGCACACAGTACACGGATAAGGTAGATACACGAGACTACACTGTCCAATCGGCCGTCGCCGTCAGAACAGGGCTTCAGCTCACAACCGACCGCCGCCCCTGGCTCCCCACGAATTCCCACTGGCGACAGCGCCGACGGCCAGTTGACCAATTCCTCGGGAGCAGCTCATGCTCCGGTGTACAACGCGCCGTTCTAGTCTCCGCGAGGGCACCGGTAGCGACCGAGTCAGTGCGACGTCCTCGTTCGACAACACAGGTGAGTACTCACTAGCTCGGAGCGCGACGGTCTCGCCCTTGTCGAACCCACCCCAAACTCGAAGGCGCGTATCGCTCGCCTCCCAGTCCCCACTCAGACGCCCTCGCAAACGTGCGGCCCAGCAAACGTCGTCGCAAGCAAGGTAAGCTACACATGGTGAGTGCCCATCGCGTCCGCTTGGACTCGGGACACGGGTCCTGCTGCCGTGCGCTGCGATGCCTACGAGAGAGGAACACGGCACAGTCAGCTCGCCGGCCCACTGCGGTACCACGCACCACGAGCGAGCCGTCCCCCAAAGCGGCCGGGAGCACAGGCATAACGGGATCCGTGGATCGACCCGCCAAACAGATACCTCGCACGTCGTCTGTACACACAGTGCACAGGTGCGTATGTCAGCCCCCGCACTGCGCCGAGTACCAACAGCACTCACTCACCCGTTCGCAGAGCTGCATCCCGCCTGGGCTCGTCGTCCTTCCGCCGCTGTCGCAGCACGGTCGACGAACCAGTCGAGAACGCCGGGCGATGAACTCGACAAAGGAAGGGCGGCTGATCGGGAGAGAGAGAGAGAAAGGAGGAGGGGGAGGATGCGGGACTCGGGGCGAACGTCAAAGGACCGACGGTCCGCCGTCGACCTATGATACCGTACGTGACGCCGAGGCGGTCGCACTCTGACGTGAGAGCTGTACGTATCGCCCGCACGGGCTGTTCGCTTCATCACCTCGAATACAGGCACGTTCACGAGCTGCGATGCAGATGCCGTGCCCGGGCCCCGCAAGAGCGTGCACTGTCCGACTGGACCGATCGGCGAGCGCGATGGCGGGCGGGCGGCCGACGCCAGGCTGCGGACGGACGCGCTCGTATCGTGGCGCGTTCGGTGCGTTCGCGGTAGACGGAGTGCGCGGCGGACAGGCTCCTTGCGACGTCCCGGGGCTACCACGCACGAGCCTACAATCTGGCCCGTGGACTCTACGCATGACAGCACTGCCGTGCGCCGTGCGCCATGCGGATGCAAGACCGATGCGGGCCCCGTCGGTATCGCAGTTCGCTCCATCTCATCGAACCCTGGAACGTCCCCGAGCTGCACACCAAGACATCCACGGCGCTGCGAGCACCTCCACTATACGACCCATTCGGTCGGCCGTCGGCGAGTCTCGCGCAACCGGCACGGTAGCACGCCCCTCGGGCGCGATCCATTCGTCCGCGATTCAGAGCCGGTACGCTCGGCCATGCGTCTGCTGGAAGTGGGTGGGGTACGCCAACGACGTGTGGTGCAGGCAACATGATCGATTGAGGGGCTCACAGAGGCCACGGTGGCTCCCTGTTCTGTCCACGGAACCACAACGTTACATGATGTGTACTACGGGATCCGTCGTCAATGCTGCCAGCGCACGCCTGTCATGTACAGTCCATGCACCCCGAGTCGATCCGTGCCCGGTCCCGAGAGCCAGGATCACGAATCGTCCACGCGCGGGCATGCAATAGCGAGAGCGTGACGTGCACGTACCTGGTGAACGTCCGACGGTCCACAGCCGGAGCGTGAGGTGCACAGCGAGCGGAGACGTACGGCGAGCGCGAGTCGCCTCATTGTGGTGTTCACCCAGGGATGGGGGTGGCGACGTCGACTACACCGCGCGTACAGAATGCACCCCGTCTGCGCTTGTGGCCTGTAGACTGGGGCTTTCTGCGTGCGTGGGGGACTGACAGACGTCGCGGCGGACACCCGCACAGGACGTGCCTGAACGCCGGACGCGCCTTCACACTTACCGCACTTGCCTCTGTGTGAACGCTCTCGACCGTTCAATGGTGTCGGTGCCGTCGACGGCACCGGCGTCGCTGCGGCCCAGTCGGATCTGCACACCGATTCATGACCGCCATGTTCGCGCGCCGGAATGAGTGCTAGCCACCCTGGAGCACGTCGATGGATGGACGGCGGATTCAAGAAGGTGCCTTGCGGGATGCGCCTTCGCCAAGTCCAGTCGAGCGACGGCCACATCTATTGTCGTCCATCGGCCACTGAAGTGCGGCAGGCTGGGGAGTCGCTCGTTGGTCGATGACAAGCCCTGAAGACACCGCCCGCCGTGTTTGGGATGGCGTCCGACATTCACGCCGCCAGAGGGTGAGTTCTTTCGCGCTCGTTGTTACCGGCCGACGGTGTTGACGCCCTCCCGGCAGCGAGATGGTGACGGACGGCCGGGGAGCCATACACACCGCTCAGTACTTCGGAAGACGGCGGGGCAAGTATGGCGGCCGGCTCGCCCATCGGACGGCAAGATCTGCCGGCGCCCATGCCCACGGCATGCCTTAACAGCACCGGGGGCCTGGCAGGCAAGCTCGGGGCGCTCGTTGCTTCAAGATCGCATCCCGGCCGCCAAAGACCCAGAGCGACGGACCTGGGGCAACGATCGGGTCAGTATCGTAGACGGGGCAAGAGCGTTACCGAAACTGTGGCCCTCTCACGGCGAGGTTGTGGGCGCTGCGAGACTCGGCGGCCGGCGCACGCCTTGCGCCCAACGTTGCTCGGGTCCGCATCGGATATCTGCCGGTTCTGTAGATCGCGAAGCTGTGTAACGTCGTCAGCGATTACCAGCCATCCGCTGCGCTTCGGGGAGAGGTACTCACTGCCGGAGGGAAGGGCGCCCAGCTCGACAGGCTGCTGGAGAGGCCTGAGGGAGGCCCCTAGCCGCGGGCCGTCTGCACGTCGAGCTTCGGCCAGTGGACGGCAGCGCGCGTACCGTTCTCGGCATCGCGTAGCTCGCTGTAGAAGAACGTTGTGGTCAGCCCATTTCCCGAACTGCGCGACGCCAAGAGGTGCCTGCCCATGAATCTTATCTGCTCGGAACACCTGCAGGAGAGCCTGTACTGCTAGAGGTATGTGCCGGTCCTATTCGACCGCGCTACGATTCCATGACGCACACGTGCGAAGCGATTGGATACACAGAGGGATGTTACAGCGAGCGGGACCACACTGCGGGCGGGAATCAGCGTGCGGGGCGCAAGCGGACGCCAACCGGCAACCCCGCCGTTTGGCTGCACGGGCTGTTGTGAATCGTCGAGGTTAGCACAGTACCAAATCGGGGCAACAGACTGGGACGTACACAGACGTCTTGAAATCTGCACGCCGACCTGTTCGCTCCGACCCGGAGTTTCGCGGCTGTTCGCGGCGTTCGAGCAGTCGAATGTGCGCGGTGTGCATTCCTGCGGCCGTGTTCGTACTCGATGCTCTGTCTTCGACCGTAACCCAGCCTGAGACGTCAAATCTACGATGCGGTGAGTCCTGGGGGTACGTACCCGATGATGAACGACCCCGAGGTCATACCAATGCGGCGGCCGAGCAAAGGAGTTGACGTAGGTGGTCCTTCTGTCATGGCCTAGACACGCAGCGAGTGGCTGCAGGACTACGGTGAGTCCCATCACGATATGTCAAAAAACGTCGAGGGTATCTGTGCCCTGGCTCACGGAAGCGAATCCTAGAGCTGCTCGTGTTGAGTGGTTGGCGTGCGGCGTGCGGGATATAACTCGCTTCGGTGTATCCAGATGAGCGCGCCCTGCGTGCCAACCTCCGATCGGACCCTCCCGAATGATGAGCCGTCTGGCGTGAGCTCACCGTGTCTCGCTTCGTCCGTCGATGTCGACCACCTGCGAGAAGCCCCGTGTGCATGGAGGCGATATCCACTGTTGTAGAGAAGGGGTACGCTCGCGCGATTCCCCTCACTGCATTGGACTGCTCGACGTGTTCTCTCGGCTCTGGAGAAGCAGAGCGGGGAGAGGCTGGCTGATCATGGAGGAGGGCCAGGATGTACGGCGGCTGAGGATGATGTCCCGGCGTGTTTCGAGGATGGTAGCGGTGGCAAGGGATTCCCACCCTCGTCCCGGGCGGGAAATCTGCTTTCCAGTGGGGACTGCGCGCTCCGTGTCCAAGGACCGAACAGCTGTGACTGGGGTAAGCACGGCGTAATAGCGGGGCATATTAAGCTCACCGGCCGATCCCGATCCCCGAAGGCTAGCTCAATACATAAGCCAAAGATGCCTTGCGCGCCCGCCCACGCCCCATCTTTTCCCTTGCCTCGCCCTCCACACGATTCAGTACTATGCTGTCTGTACAGCCGCCACTCACCTCGGCCCACCGCATCCACGGCGGGTGCGCGCTCTGGGTTCCGGCCAACTTCATGGTGACGCCGGTACGTCCTTGGTTTCGCTCCCTCGGTGTGAGCGCAATGCTCGACGGCCAACTTGCAGAGCCCCAATTGCGCTGTACTAGCTGGCCTCCGTCTCGGCGCGGTGAGCGTCATCCGAACCGCATAGCATTGCCACCGCCGGAAGACGACGGCAGGAAGCGGCGGCCGTTGCCCTGCACTCACCGGCAAGTAATAGCACTCACGTATTCGAGCGCAGCCCGTGCGCGATGCGGAGGTCGCGAGCGGGCACGAGGGCACACAGCGCGTCCGCTGTTTCTGCGTGGTCACGGGGTGAGTCGTTTGTTCCTCGGCGGATGCGCCCCAGTCGCCGGCCGTGATTGTTTGTGCCCTCTGCGGTCGCCGTAGTACATTCCAGCATCCTGGTGGCCGCTCGTGCTTCAGGCAGCGCCGTTGGCCTATCAATGCGCCCGGCATTGGAGCGAGCGCGACTGGGCAGCGATGAGGGACGATCGCGAATCGGGGCAGCACCCCCGGCGGACCTCTAGGTCATGCGCACGCGTACAGCGGTGGTGGCCTACTCAGAAGGCGGTCAGGGGGATCCAAGTAGATACAGCAAGGCAGGATGTACGATGTGGTTTGCGCGCGGCTGGCGGGACTGTGGGAAGCTCGGGCGCAGCGGGATGTATCAGTAGCAACTACGTCCTGGCTCTCGTCATTAGCGCTACCATTAGGATAAAAATTTGTTACTTTACCTGCTTGCGAGGACACGACGCGCCAGAATCGCCGTCCGATTGCGAACGGGGTACAAAACCCCTCCCGGGCGCTCCGGCACTGTCCTCGCACCGAACCTGTGAGGCAAACCGAGCAGCATCAGGACGGCGGCGAGGATTCTCGATGCCGAGCAACGTTTGCACGCTTACCAGGCCCCCGTCGGCTGCCGCGCGCGTGCGCCCCGTGGTCGGTGTGCTCCCCGTGGGTGTCCTGCGATGCTCTGGCATGGCGTCGATGGCGGTCGCTGCGACGACGACGACGACGACGGTCTGCGGTGTCCACTGCGGATGCTTCTCGAGGGCTTGAGGGCTGCGGACGAGCCACGTTCGCGAAGAAATCTGCCGCTAGATTGTGTGCGACGGCTGCTGTGAGGGAGCAGAACACGCCCCTACCCTGCCACACCCACAATCCCCCACCGCGCCCCCACCGCGCCCCCACTGCGCCCCCACTGCGCCCCTAAGCCCCTGCCATCCGTCGCAACGACCAGAATCATTCTCCGGCCGTCCACACTCGCCCCCGCGTCTCCGCCCACGGAGCCGAGTTCCCCGCCGCCGCTGCAGAGATCCGCCCCCCAGCGCGAGCGAACAGCCGTCGGTCCAGGGCACGACCCACACCGCAGCGCAGAGTACTCGGCTCCCTGCGACGGGCGAGGACGACGTCGGAGACGTTCCCTACTGCGAACTCGTCGGGACCGTTTGGGAAACGGATGATAGGCGATTGGGCGACCACGAGCAGCCCGGGCGGGAGGTGGCCGATGATGGCGGGCGAACGCGAGAGCAGCTCGAGGGCCTCCGAAAGGGGAAGCTGGAGTTGTGGGGCTAAGTCAGCAATGAGACGTGGGAGGCAGCCGTAAGGAAGGTGGTCTGACATCGTCTGTACAATGTATCTCCTGCTGTGATTCTGGCTCGTAGAAATATTCGAGAGTGGTGAATAGCACCTCCTCGTCTGGGTTGACAGCGAGCAGACGTAGGCCGCGCGTTTGAGGTGGGAGTGTATCGATCAAGCTTTGCCCCGCGCCTTGCGACTCGGCGGGGAGAGAGGCGAGCACCGCCTGGCGGGACAGGAGACAAGAGGCGTGGTACCACTTTCGGCAGGCCGCTGCTGGGCAGAAGTGCATGATGTCCAAGTCTACTTGAGGGCTGTACGATGGTGAGTGAGTGCGCTGAGCACAGATCATACGGGGTGCGACATACGGAGCGGTCATCATCTCGTCTTCTGCGGACATCGGCAAAGGAAGGGAGGGAAAGGGATTGTACGCTTGTTGGCAAAAGCAGGTATCTGCGCCGAGGGCTGGCTATGTTGACACACGTGTCAGTGGTGCGTCAACGACACTTCTCCCAAGCTGCGAACGGGTTCAAACACCCGGACCAAGTTATGCCACGCCCGGGAACCCTGTTCGTAGAACACAAAGTGCGCGACACCGACCTTGATCACTCTCTTTCGATGGAGGAACTTCGCACGAACGAACAGGTCGTCCGGAGTGAGGAGAGGAGGGTCCAGCGAAGTCTCGTCGTACTCGTGTACGTAGACGACACCTGAAAGCGCAAATTAGGCCAACGAGCAATCAACCACGACACCGCTACTGAACGTACGTTCGAAGGAGTAAGGTGAGACGTAGTCGTAGTCGTCGGATAGTATGCGCTCCAGCGGGGCGCACTGCGAGGCGTCACTGCGGAGCATGTCGTTAGACCGAGTCTCCGATGGCAGACCGAAAACTCACAAAGTCTTCGCATGCTTCGCGACGTCGTTCCGGGACCAGTACCACCCGACTTTGACGAGTGTGTCAGAATGGTCCGGTGCAGTGCGTATCTTGAGGATTCGGCCGATCCAGACGTCGGCCGTGTCGATGTGGACGGAGTGTAGCATAACGCTGTACGGGAGAGAAACGATAGTGAGTAGACAAGCGAGAACTCCAGCGCTCATGCGACCCCGCGAAAGATATATGCAGCGACTGGGGACGATAGAACGGAGGGTCGTCTCGACTCCTAATCACTCACGAGCTACTGCTCTGGGTACGGGTAGACACGGGTTTTTGTCCACCTCTACCCATACACGCGCCCCTCGTACCCTAACTCAACCGCTGCCTGGTGTGCTCTACCCATGCTACCCCCTGAACGACGAAGGAACCAGCTCCGATACGGGAGGCGCTTTCGGTCGACGTACTCGTCACCTTTCCGAAACCGGGTCCTCCCAAACGAGAACGGATCTGGTGAGTTCAGAGTCAGCAACTTGCAACGTTTGCGAACAACGTCCTTACTCTGGTCATCTGGTTCGGTAAGTACTGAGGTAAGGCTGTGAGCGCCAGAGCACCGGGAGTTCTGGAGAAGAGAGACCACAGTACCATCAAATGCACAGGCAGGGATCATCTGAGCAAATGCACGCTCTTCTTCTGTCTTGACCTGCGACTGGTGGTCGGGTTTCTTTGCTGACATGGTCAGTTGGGCTCGCTTGCGACGCGTACCTCCCGTCGGCATTGGGGAGACGGAGAGAAGCGAGAAAAAAAACCCTCGTGCTCTGGGCTACTGATAACACTCAAGCTCTCACGACAGGACACAGGAGTTGGGAAGAGTGCTGCAGCTTGTGCTGCGGCAACGGCGTGGAATCCCGGATGCAACTTTGATGTAAACACGTCGTTCGAATGCACGAGGCTATTGGCTTCTGATCCTAACAGGCACAAACAGCCACCGCGCACGGGCGCTTCTCGCGTCGCGCGGCGCGTCGAGGCGAACGTGCAGACTCCGGCCCCTGCTCTGACCGCTCCCCCTGCTCGTCGGCTTCTGCGCAGAATTCGACGCTCCACGAGTGGGACGGTGACGCAGCGTGTGCTGCCCGCGTCGCGTCTGCGTGGCTTCTGCTCCCCGCTCGCTTCCTCTGCCGTCTGGGTCTCGTCTCTGCAGCACCCACACGTCCGCCGTCTCCGCCGTCGCCTGCGATTCGCAACGGCGCCCGTATCGGCCTATGACCAGCGTGTATGCACCGCCGCCTGGTGTCGAGCGCGTGCCCTTCGTGCATCCGGGACCGCGCAGCGCTCACGTCCGAATCGCCCAACGGAGCTGCCGTGTACGCACGCCGTCCACCCCGGTGAGCTCAGTACGCGTCCCCGCGTCCAGCATGCATTCTAACGAGTACACTATGGCCGTCATCCTCTCTCGATGTCGCAGACAGAGCGACCACGGCGTAATCTCCACCATAAGCGACGCCGCTAGGCGTCCTCAACCGGAAAGCCGCCGTGCACAGTCGAGCAAGGCAGCTGCCTCTCGCTGCTCCTCGCGTTCGCTCACCCCGGACCGCGAGTACACAGTACACGAACAAACTACGTACACGAACCTACACGGTCCAATCTATCGCCACGGTCCGCCGGTCCGTCGTTAGAACAGATGCCGGCTCACAACCGCCGTCGACCGCCGCCCTCGGCTCGTGTTCAATCAGCCAGCGATGGTGCGCAAGACAGGAGGGTAGTCCCTCGGGAGAACCACCGCACCGCCGTTCGTCCCGTCTTCGAGCATCTTCCATTATGACATAGAACAGGGGGCAAACCAGTCAGTGCGCGGTCGTCGTTCTCCGACAAAAGTACTCACCGGCCTGTTATGTTCTCTCCTCGGCAGTGCAGGCGACGTCTCCAACTCGAAGGCACGCGCCCCGCGTCGCCCGCCGTCATGCCCCGTCCAGACGCTGTCGTAAAGTACAGAAACGTCGTCGACGACACAGGTAAGTCGCTCGCGGCGAGTGCACATCGCGTCCGCTTCGGATCGGAACGCGGATTCCTCGGTGGCTTGTACCACGCCTACGGGCGATGGACGCGCCGTTCTCAGCTCGCCAGCCCGCTGTCGGCACCAATGCCACGGGCCGAGCGACTCCAGCATGTCTCATCATACGCGGAGGCGACAGGCATCCTCGAACGGGAGACCGCGGTGCCCAGCCCAACAAGGCAACTCCGGCTACCGCCTCTCGTCGCCCGCCGCGCTCGCTGACCCCGGGCCTTGAGCACACAGTACACGGATAAGGTAGATACACGAGACTACACTGTCCAATCGGCCGTCGCCGTCAGAACAGGGCTTCAGCTCACAACCGACCGCCGCCCCTGGCTCCCCACGAATTCCCACTGGCGACAGCGCCGACGGCCAGTTGACCAATTCCTCGGGAGCAGCTCATGCTCCGGTGTACAACGCGCCGTTCTAGTCTCCGCGAGGGCACCGGTAGCGACCGAGTCAGTGCGACGTCCTCGTTCGACAACACAGGTGAGTACTCACTAGCTCGGAGCGCGACGGTCTCGCCCTTGTCGAACCCACCCCAAACTCGAAGGCGCGTATCGCTCGCCTCCCAGTCCCCACTCAGACGCCCTCGCAAACGTGCGGCCCAGCAAACGTCGTCGCAAGCAAGGTAAGCTACACATGGTGAGTGCCCATCGCGTCCGCTTGGACTCGGGACACGGGTCCTGCTGCCGTGCGCTGCGATGCCTACGAGAGAGGAACACGGCACAGTCAGCTCGCCGGCCCACTGCGGTACCACGCACCACGAGCGAGCCGTCCCCCAAAGCGGCCGGGAGCACAGGCATAACGGGATCCGTGGATCGACCCGCCAAACAGATACCTCGCACGTCGTCTGTACACACAGTGCACAGGTGCGTATGTCAGCCCCCGCACTGCGCCGAGTACCAACAGCACTCACTCACCCGTTCGCAGAGCTGCATCCCGCCTGGGCTCGTCGTCCTTCCGCCGCTGTCGCAGCACGGTCGACGAACCAGTCGAGAACGCCGGGCGATGAACTCGACAAAGGAAGGGCGGCTGATCGGGAGAGAGAGAGAGAAAGGAGGAGGGGGAGGATGCGGGACTCGGGGCGAACGTCAAAGGACCGACGGTCCGCCGTCGACCTATGATACCGTACGTGACGCCGAGGCGGTCGCACTCTGACGTGAGAGCTGTACGTATCGCCCGCACGGGCTGTTCGCTTCATCACCTCGAATACAGGCACGTTCACGAGCTGCGATGCAGATGCCGTGCCCGGGCCCCGCAAGAGCGTGCACTGTCCGACTGGACCGATCGGCGAGCGCGATGGCGGGCGGGCGGCCGACGCCAGGCTGCGGACGGACGCGCTCGTATCGTGGCGCGTTCGGTGCGTTCGCGGTAGACGGAGTGCGCGGCGGACAGGCTCCTTGCGACGTCCCGGGGCTACCACGCACGAGCCTACAATCTGGCCCGTGGACTCTACGCATGACAGCACTGCCGTGCGCCGTGCGCCATGCGGATGCAAGACCGATGCGGGCCCCGTCGGTATCGCAGTTCGCTCCATCTCATCGAACCCTGGAACGTCCCCGAGCTGCACACCAAGACATCCACGGCGCTGCGAGCACCTCCACTATACGACCCATTCGGTCGGCCGTCGGCGAGTCTCGCGCAACCGGCACGGTAGCACGCCCCTCGGGCGCGATCCATTCGTCCGCGATTCAGAGCCGGTACGCTCGGCCATGCGTCTGCTGGAAGTGGGTGGGGTACGCCAACGACGTGTGGTGCAGGCAACATGATCGATTGAGGGGCTCACAGAGGCCACGGTGGCTCCCTGTTCTGTCCACGGAACCACAACGTTACATGATGTGTACTACGGGATCCGTCGTCAATGCTGCCAGCGCACGCCTGTCATGTACAGTCCATGCACCCCGAGTCGATCCGTGCCCGGTCCCGAGAGCCAGGATCACGAATCGTCCACGCGCGGGCATGCAATAGCGAGAGCGTGACGTGCACGTACCTGGTGAACGTCCGACGGTCCACAGCCGGAGCGTGAGGTGCACAGCGAGCGGAGACGTACGGCGAGCGCGAGTCGCCTCATTGTGGTGTTCACCCAGGGATGGGGGTGGCGACGTCGACTACACCGCGCGTACAGAATGCACCCCGTCTGCGCTTGTGGCCTGTAGACTGGGGCTTTCTGCGTGCGTGGGGGACTGACAGACGTCGCGGCGGACACCCGCACAGGACGTGCCTGAACGCCGGACGCGCCTTCACACTTACCGCACTTGCCTCTGTGTGAACGCTCTCGACCGTTCAATGGTGTCGGTGCCGTCGACGGCACCGGCGTCGCTGCGGCCCAGTCGGATCTGCACACCGATTCATGACCGCCATGTTCGCGCGCCGGAATGAGTGCTAGCCACCCTGGAGCACGTCGATGGATGGACGGCGGATTCAAGAAGGTGCCTTGCGGGATGCGCCTTCGCCAAGTCCAGTCGAGCGACGGCCACATCTATTGTCGTCCATCGGCCACTGAAGTGCGGCAGGCTGGGGAGTCGCTCGTTGGTCGATGACAAGCCCTGAAGACACCGCCCGCCGTGTTTGGGATGGCGTCCGACATTCACGCCGCCAGAGGGTGAGTTCTTTCGCGCTCGTTGTTACCGGCCGACGGTGTTGACGCCCTCCCGGCAGCGAGATGGTGACGGACGGCCGGGGAGCCATACACACCGCTCAGTACTTCGGAAGACGGCGGGGCAAGTATGGCGGCCGGCTCGCCCATCGGACGGCAAGATCTGCCGGCGCCCATGCCCACGGCATGCCTTAACAGCACCGGGGGCCTGGCAGGCAAGCTCGGGGCGCTCGTTGCTTCAAGATCGCATCCCGGCCGCCAAAGACCCAGAGCGACGGACCTGGGGCAACGATCGGGTCAGTATCGTAGACGGGGCAAGAGCGTTACCGAAACTGTGGCCCTCTCACGGCGAGGTTGTGGGCGCTGCGAGACTCGGCGGCCGGCGCACGCCTTGCGCCCAACGTTGCTCGGGTCCGCATCGGATATCTGCCGGTTCTGTAGATCGCGAAGCTGTGTAACGTCGTCAGCGATTACCAGCCATCCGCTGCGCTTCGGGGAGAGGTACTCACTGCCGGAGGGAAGGGCGCCCAGCTCGACAGGCTGCTGGAGAGGCCTGAGGGAGGCCCCTAGCCGCGGGCCGTCTGCACGTCGAGCTTCGGCCAGTGGACGGCAGCGCGCGTACCGTTCTCGGCATCGCGTAGCTCGCTGTAGAAGAACGTTGTGGTCAGCCCATTTCCCGAACTGCGCGACGCCAAGAGGTGCCTGCCCATGAATCTTATCTGCTCGGAACACCTGCAGGAGAGCCTGTACTGCTAGAGGTATGTGCCGGTCCTATTCGACCGCGCTACGATTCCATGACGCACACGTGCGAAGCGATTGGATACACAGAGGGATGTTACAGCGAGCGGGACCACACTGCGGGCGGGAATCAGCGTGCGGGGCGCAAGCGGACGCCAACCGGCAACCCCGCCGTTTGGCTGCACGGGCTGTTGTGAATCGTCGAGGTTAGCACAGTACCAAATCGGGGCAACAGACTGGGACGTACACAGACGTCTTGAAATCTGCACGCCGACCTGTTCGCTCCGACCCGGAGTTTCGCGGCTGTTCGCGGCGTTCGAGCAGTCGAATGTGCGCGGTGTGCATTCCTGCGGCCGTGTTCGTACTCGATGCTCTGTCTTCGACCGTAACCCAGCCTGAGACGTCAAATCTACGATGCGGTGAGTCCTGGGGGTACGTACCCGATGATGAACGACCCCGAGGTCATACCAATGCGGCGGCCGAGCAAAGGAGTTGACGTAGGTGGTCCTTCTGTCATGGCCTAGACACGCAGCGAGTGGCTGCAGGACTACGGTGAGTCCCATCACGATATGTCAAAAAACGTCGAGGGTATCTGTGCCCTGGCTCACGGAAGCGAATCCTAGAGCTGCTCGTGTTGAGTGGTTGGCGTGCGGCGTGCGGGATATAACTCGCTTCGGTGTATCCAGATGAGCGCGCCCTGCGTGCCAACCTCCGATCGGACCCTCCCGAATGATGAGCCGTCTGGCGTGAGCTCACCGTGTCTCGCTTCGTCCGTCGATGTCGACCACCTGCGAGAAGCCCCGTGTGCATGGAGGCGATATCCACTGTTGTAGAGAAGGGGTACGCTCGCGCGATTCCCCTCACTGCATTGGACTGCTCGACGTGTTCTCTCGGCTCTGGAGAAGCAGAGCGGGGAGAGGCTGGCTGATCATGGAGGAGGGCCAGGATGTACGGCGGCTGAGGATGATGTCCCGGCGTGTTTCGAGGATGGTAGCGGTGGCAAGGGATTCCCACCCTCGTCCCGGGCGGGAAATCTGCTTTCCAGTGGGGACTGCGCGCTCCGTGTCCAAGGACCGAACAGCTGTGACTGGGGTAAGCACGGCGTAATAGCGGGGCATATTAAGCTCACCGGCCGATCCCGATCCCCGAAGGCTAGCTCAATACATAAGCCAAAGATGCCTTGCGCGCCCGCCCACGCCCCATCTTTTCCCTTGCCTCGCCCTCCACACGATTCAGTACTATGCTGTCTGTACAGCCGCCACTCACCTCGGCCCACCGCATCCACGGCGGGTGCGCGCTCTGGGTTCCGGCCAACTTCATGGTGACGCCGGTACGTCCTTGGTTTCGCTCCCTCGGTGTGAGCGCAATGCTCGACGGCCAACTTGCAGAGCCCCAATTGCGCTGTACTAGCTGGCCTCCGTCTCGGCGCGGTGAGCGTCATCCGAACCGCATAGCATTGCCACCGCCGGAAGACGACGGCAGGAAGCGGCGGCCGTTGCCCTGCACTCACCGGCAAGTAATAGCACTCACGTATTCGAGCGCAGCCCGTGCGCGATGCGGAGGTCGCGAGCGGGCACGAGGGCACACAGCGCGTCCGCTGTTTCTGCGTGGTCACGGGGTGAGTCGTTTGTTCCTCGGCGGATGCGCCCCAGTCGCCGGCCGTGATTGTTTGTGCCCTCTGCGGTCGCCGTAGTACATTCCAGCATCCTGGTGGCCGCTCGTGCTTCAGGCAGCGCCGTTGGCCTATCAATGCGCCCGGCATTGGAGCGAGCGCGACTGGGCAGCGATGAGGGACGATCGCGAATCGGGGCAGCACCCCCGGCGGACCTCTAGGTCATGCGCACGCGTACAGCGGTGGTGGCCTACTCAGAAGGCGGTCAGGGGGATCCAAGTAGATACAGCAAGGCAGGATGTACGATGTGGTTTGCGCGCGGCTGGCGGGACTGTGGGAAGCTCGGGCGCAGCGGGATGTATCAGTAGCAACTACGTCCTGGCTCTCGTCATTAGCGCTACCATTAGGATAAAAATTTGTTACTTTACCTGCTTGCGAGGACACGACGCGCCAGAATCGCCGTCCGATTGCGAACGGGGTACAAAACCCCTCCCGGGCGCTCCGGCACTGTCCTCGCACCGAACCTGTGAGGCAAACCGAGCAGCATCAGGACGGCGGCGAGGATTCTCGATGCCGAGCAACGTTTGCACGCTTACCAGGCCCCCGTCGGCTGCCGCGCGCGTGCGCCCCGTGGTCGGTGTGCTCCCCGTGGGTGTCCTGCGATGCTCTGGCATGGCGTCGATGGCGGTCGCTGCGACGACGACGACGACGACGGTCTGCGGTGTCCACTGCGGATGCTTCTCGAGGGCTTGAGGGCTGCGGACGAGCCACGTTCGCGAAGAAATCTGCCGCTAGATTGTGTGCGACGGCTGCTGTGAGGGAGCAGAACACGCCCCTACCCTGCCACACCCACAATCCCCCACCGCGCCCCCACCGCGCCCCCACTGCGCCCCCACTGCGCCCCTAAGCCCCTGCCATCCGTCGCAACGACCAGAATCATTCTCCGGCCGTCCACACTCGCCCCCGCGTCTCCGCCCACGGAGCCGAGTTCCCCGCCGCCGCTGCAGAGATCCGCCCCCCAGCGCGAGCGAACAGCCGTCGGTCCAGGGCACGACCCACACCGCAGCGCAGAGTACTCGGCTCCCTGCGACGGGCGAGGACGACGTCGGAGACGTTCCCTACTGCGAGCTCTTGGGACCATTGGAGAAGCGGATGATGGGCGATTGGGCGACCGCGAGCAGCCCGGGCGGGAGGTGGCCGATGATGGCGGGCGAACGCGAGAGCAGCTCGAGGGCCTCCGAAAGGGGAAGCTGGAGTTGTGGGGCCAAGTCAGCAACGGGACGTGGGAGGCAGCCGTAAGGAAGGTGGTCTGACATCGTCTGTGCGATGCACTTCCTGCTGCGACTCTGGCTCGTAGAAGTACTCGAAGGTGGTGAACAGCACCTCCTCGTCTGGGTTGACGGCGAGCAGACGCAGGCCGCGCGTTTGAGGTGGGAGCATATCGATCAAGCTTTGCCCGCGCCTTGCGACTCGGCGGGGAGAGAGGCGAGCACCGCCTGGCGGGACAGGAGACAAGAGGCGTGGTACCACTTTCGGCAGGCCGCTGCTGGGCAGAAGTGCATGATGTCCAAGTCTACTTGAGGGCTGTACGATGGTGAGTGAGTGCGCTGAGCACAGATCATACGGGGTGCGACATACGGAGCGGTCATCATCTCGTCTTCTGCGGACATCGGCAAAGGAAGGGAGGGAAAGGGATTGTACGCTTGTTGGCAAAAGCAGGTATCTGCGCCGAGGGCTGGCTATGTTGACACACGTGTCAGTGGTGCGTCAACGACACTTCTCCCAAGCTGCGAACGGGTTCAAACACCCGGACCAAGTTATGCCACGCCCGGGAACCCTGTTCGTAGAACACAAAGTGCGCGACACCGACCTTGATCACTCTCTTTCGATGGAGGAACTTCGCACGAACGAACAGGTCGTCCGGAGTGAGGAGAGGAGGGTCCAGCGAAGTCTCGTCGTACTCGTGTACGTAGACGACACCTGAAAGCGCAAATTAGGCCAACGAGCAATCAACCACGACACCGCTACTGAACGTACGTTCGAAGGAGTAAGGTGAGACGTAGTCGTAGTCGTCGGATAGTATGCGCTCCAGCGGGGCGCACTGCGAGGCGTCACTGCGGAGCATGTCGTTAGACCGAGTCTCCGATGGCAGACCGAAAACTCACAAAGTCTTCGCATGCTTCGCGACGTCGTTCCGGGACCAGTACCACCCGACTTTGACGAGTGTGTCAGAATGGTCCGGTGCAGTGCGTATCTTGAGGATTCGGCCGATCCAGACGTCGGCCGTGTCGATGTGGACGGAGTGTAGCATAACGCTGTACGGGAGAGAAACGATAGTGAGTAGACAAGCGAGAACTCCAGCGCTCATGCGACCCCGCGAAAGATATATGCAGCGACTGGGGACGATAGAACGGAGGGTCGTCTCGACTCCTAATCACTCACGAGCTACTGCTCTGGGTACGGGTAGACACGGGTTTTTGTCCACCTCTACCCATACACGCGCCCCTCGTACCCTAACTCAACCGCTGCCTGGTGTGCTCTACCCATGCTACCCCCTGAACGACGAAGGAACCAGCTCCGATACGGGAGGCGCTTTCGGTCGACGTACTCGTCACCTTTCCGAAACCGGGTCCTCCCAAACGAGAACGGATCTGGTGAGTTCAGAGTCAGCAACTTGCAACGTTTGCGAACAACGTCCTTACTCTGGTCATCTGGTTCGGTAAGTACTGAGGTAAGGCTGTGAGCGCCAGAGCACCGGGAGTTCTGGAGAAGAGAGACCACAGTACCATCAAATGCACAGGCAGGGATCATCTGAGCAAATGCACGCTCTTCTTCTGTCTTGACCTGCGACTGGTGGTCGGGTTTCTTTGCTGACATGGTCAGTTGGGCTCGCTTGCGACGCGTACCTCCCGTCGGCATTGGGGAGACGGAGAGAAGCGAGAAAAAAAACCCTCGTGCTCTGGGCTACTGATAACACTCAAGCTCTCACGACAGGACACAGGAGTTGGGAAGAGTGCTGCAGCTTGTGCTGCGGCAACGGCGTGGAATCCCGGATGCAACTTTGATGTAAACACGTCGTTCGAATGCACGAGGCTATTGGCTTCTGATCCTAACAGGCACAAACAGCCACCGCGCACGGGCGCTTCTCGCGTCGCGCGGCGCGTCGAGGCGAACGTGCAGACTCCGGCCCCTGCTCTGACCGCTCCCCCTGCTCGTCGGCTTCTGCGCAGAATTCGACGCTCCACGAGTGGGACGGTGACGCAGCGTGTGCTGCCCGCGTCGCGTCTGCGTGGCTTCTGCTCCCCGCTCGCTTCCTCTGCCGTCTGGGTCTCGTCTCTGCAGCACCCACACGTCCGCCGTCTCCGCCGTCGCCTGCGATTCGCAACGGCGCCCGTATCGGCCTATGACCAGCGTGTATGCACCGCCGCCTGGTGTCGAGCGCGTGCCCTTCGTGCATCCGGGACCGCGCAGCGCTCACGTCCGAATCGCCCAACGGAGCTGCCGTGTACGCACGCCGTCCACCCCGGTGAGCTCAGTACGCGTCCCCGCGTCCAGCATGCATTCTAACGAGTACACTATGGCCGTCATCCTCTCTCGATGTCGCAGACAGAGCGACCACGGCGTAATCTCCACCATAAGCGACGCCGCTAGGCGTCCTCAACCGGAAAGCCGCCGTGCACAGTCGAGCAAGGCAGCTGCCTCTCGCTGCTCCTCGCGTTCGCTCACCCCGGACCGCGAGTACACAGTACACGAACAAACTACGTACACGAACCTACACGGTCCAATCTATCGCCACGGTCCGCCGGTCCGTCGTTAGAACAGATGCCGGCTCACAACCGCCGTCGACCGCCGCCCTCGGCTCGTGTTCAATCAGCCAGCGATGGTGCGCAAGACAGGAGGGTAGTCCCTCGGGAGAACCACCGCACCGCCGTTCGTCCCGTCTTCGAGCATCTTCCATTATGACATAGAACAGGGGGCAAACCAGTCAGTGCGCGGTCGTCGTTCTCCGACAAAAGTACTCACCGGCCTGTTATGTTCTCTCCTCGGCAGTGCAGGCGACGTCTCCAACTCGAAGGCACGCGCCCCGCGTCGCCCGCCGTCATGCCCCGTCCAGACGCTGTCGTAAAGTACAGAAACGTCGTCGACGACACAGGTAAGTCGCTCGCGGCGAGTGCACATCGCGTCCGCTTCGGATCGGAACGCGGATTCCTCGGTGGCTTGTACCACGCCTACGGGCGATGGACGCGCCGTTCTCAGCTCGCCAGCCCGCTGTCGGCACCAATGCCACGGGCCGAGCGACTCCAGCATGTCTCATCATACGCGGAGGCGACAGGCATCCTCGAACGGGAGACCGCGGTGCCCAGCCCAACAAGGCAACTCCGGCTACCGCCTCTCGTCGCCCGCCGCGCTCGCTGACCCCGGGCCTTGAGCACACAGTACACGGATAAGGTAGATACACGAGACTACACTGTCCAATCGGCCGTCGCCGTCAGAACAGGGCTTCAGCTCACAACCGACCGCCGCCCCTGGCTCCCCACGAATTCCCACTGGCGACAGCGCCGACGGCCAGTTGACCAATTCCTCGGGAGCAGCTCATGCTCCGGTGTACAACGCGCCGTTCTAGTCTCCGCGAGGGCACCGGTAGCGACCGAGTCAGTGCGACGTCCTCGTTCGACAACACAGGTGAGTACTCACTAGCTCGGAGCGCGACGGTCTCGCCCTTGTCGAACCCACCCCAAACTCGAAGGCGCGTATCGCTCGCCTCCCAGTCCCCACTCAGACGCCCTCGCAAACGTGCGGCCCAGCAAACGTCGTCGCAAGCAAGGTAAGCTACACATGGTGAGTGCCCATCGCGTCCGCTTGGACTCGGGACACGGGTCCTGCTGCCGTGCGCTGCGATGCCTACGAGAGAGGAACACGGCACAGTCAGCTCGCCGGCCCACTGCGGTACCACGCACCACGAGCGAGCCGTCCCCCAAAGCGGCCGGGAGCACAGGCATAACGGGATCCGTGGATCGACCCGCCAAACAGATACCTCGCACGTCGTCTGTACACACAGTGCACAGGTGCGTATGTCAGCCCCCGCACTGCGCCGAGTACCAACAGCACTCACTCACCCGTTCGCAGAGCTGCATCCCGCCTGGGCTCGTCGTCCTTCCGCCGCTGTCGCAGCACGGTCGACGAACCAGTCGAGAACGCCGGGCGATGAACTCGACAAAGGAAGGGCGGCTGATCGGGAGAGAGAGAGAGAAAGGAGGAGGGGGAGGATGCGGGACTCGGGGCGAACGTCAAAGGACCGACGGTCCGCCGTCGACCTATGATACCGTACGTGACGCCGAGGCGGTCGCACTCTGACGTGAGAGCTGTACGTATCGCCCGCACGGGCTGTTCGCTTCATCACCTCGAATACAGGCACGTTCACGAGCTGCGATGCAGATGCCGTGCCCGGGCCCCGCAAGAGCGTGCACTGTCCGACTGGACCGATCGGCGAGCGCGATGGCGGGCGGGCGGCCGACGCCAGGCTGCGGACGGACGCGCTCGTATCGTGGCGCGTTCGGTGCGTTCGCGGTAGACGGAGTGCGCGGCGGACAGGCTCCTTGCGACGTCCCGGGGCTACCACGCACGAGCCTACAATCTGGCCCGTGGACTCTACGCATGACAGCACTGCCGTGCGCCGTGCGCCATGCGGATGCAAGACCGATGCGGGCCCCGTCGGTATCGCAGTTCGCTCCATCTCATCGAACCCTGGAACGTCCCCGAGCTGCACACCAAGACATCCACGGCGCTGCGAGCACCTCCACTATACGACCCATTCGGTCGGCCGTCGGCGAGTCTCGCGCAACCGGCACGGTAGCACGCCCCTCGGGCGCGATCCATTCGTCCGCGATTCAGAGCCGGTACGCTCGGCCATGCGTCTGCTGGAAGTGGGTGGGGTACGCCAACGACGTGTGGTGCAGGCAACATGATCGATTGAGGGGCTCACAGAGGCCACGGTGGCTCCCTGTTCTGTCCACGGAACCACAACGTTACATGATGTGTACTACGGGATCCGTCGTCAATGCTGCCAGCGCACGCCTGTCATGTACAGTCCATGCACCCCGAGTCGATCCGTGCCCGGTCCCGAGAGCCAGGATCACGAATCGTCCACGCGCGGGCATGCAATAGCGAGAGCGTGACGTGCACGTACCTGGTGAACGTCCGACGGTCCACAGCCGGAGCGTGAGGTGCACAGCGAGCGGAGACGTACGGCGAGCGCGAGTCGCCTCATTGTGGTGTTCACCCAGGGATGGGGGTGGCGACGTCGACTACACCGCGCGTACAGAATGCACCCCGTCTGCGCTTGTGGCCTGTAGACTGGGGCTTTCTGCGTGCGTGGGGGACTGACAGACGTCGCGGCGGACACCCGCACAGGACGTGCCTGAACGCCGGACGCGCCTTCACACTTACCGCACTTGCCTCTGTGTGAACGCTCTCGACCGTTCAATGGTGTCGGTGCCGTCGACGGCACCGGCGTCGCTGCGGCCCAGTCGGATCTGCACACCGATTCATGACCGCCATGTTCGCGCGCCGGAATGAGTGCTAGCCACCCTGGAGCACGTCGATGGATGGACGGCGGATTCAAGAAGGTGCCTTGCGGGATGCGCCTTCGCCAAGTCCAGTCGAGCGACGGCCACATCTATTGTCGTCCATCGGCCACTGAAGTGCGGCAGGCTGGGGAGTCGCTCGTTGGTCGATGACAAGCCCTGAAGACACCGCCCGCCGTGTTTGGGATGGCGTCCGACATTCACGCCGCCAGAGGGTGAGTTCTTTCGCGCTCGTTGTTACCGGCCGACGGTGTTGACGCCCTCCCGGCAGCGAGATGGTGACGGACGGCCGGGGAGCCATACACACCGCTCAGTACTTCGGAAGACGGCGGGGCAAGTATGGCGGCCGGCTCGCCCATCGGACGGCAAGATCTGCCGGCGCCCATGCCCACGGCATGCCTTAACAGCACCGGGGGCCTGGCAGGCAAGCTCGGGGCGCTCGTTGCTTCAAGATCGCATCCCGGCCGCCAAAGACCCAGAGCGACGGACCTGGGGCAACGATCGGGTCAGTATCGTAGACGGGGCAAGAGCGTTACCGAAACTGTGGCCCTCTCACGGCGAGGTTGTGGGCGCTGCGAGACTCGGCGGCCGGCGCACGCCTTGCGCCCAACGTTGCTCGGGTCCGCATCGGATATCTGCCGGTTCTGTAGATCGCGAAGCTGTGTAACGTCGTCAGCGATTACCAGCCATCCGCTGCGCTTCGGGGAGAGGTACTCACTGCCGGAGGGAAGGGCGCCCAGCTCGACAGGCTGCTGGAGAGGCCTGAGGGAGGCCCCTAGCCGCGGGCCGTCTGCACGTCGAGCTTCGGCCAGTGGACGGCAGCGCGCGTACCGTTCTCGGCATCGCGTAGCTCGCTGTAGAAGAACGTTGTGGTCAGCCCATTTCCCGAACTGCGCGACGCCAAGAGGTGCCTGCCCATGAATCTTATCTGCTCGGAACACCTGCAGGAGAGCCTGTACTGCTAGAGGTATGTGCCGGTCCTATTCGACCGCGCTACGATTCCATGACGCACACGTGCGAAGCGATTGGATACACAGAGGGATGTTACAGCGAGCGGGACCACACTGCGGGCGGGAATCAGCGTGCGGGGCGCAAGCGGACGCCAACCGGCAACCCCGCCGTTTGGCTGCACGGGCTGTTGTGAATCGTCGAGGTTAGCACAGTACCAAATCGGGGCAACAGACTGGGACGTACACAGACGTCTTGAAATCTGCACGCCGACCTGTTCGCTCCGACCCGGAGTTTCGCGGCTGTTCGCGGCGTTCGAGCAGTCGAATGTGCGCGGTGTGCATTCCTGCGGCCGTGTTCGTACTCGATGCTCTGTCTTCGACCGTAACCCAGCCTGAGACGTCAAATCTACGATGCGGTGAGTCCTGGGGGTACGTACCCGATGATGAACGACCCCGAGGTCATACCAATGCGGCGGCCGAGCAAAGGAGTTGACGTAGGTGGTCCTTCTGTCATGGCCTAGACACGCAGCGAGTGGCTGCAGGACTACGGTGAGTCCCATCACGATATGTCAAAAAACGTCGAGGGTATCTGTGCCCTGGCTCACGGAAGCGAATCCTAGAGCTGCTCGTGTTGAGTGGTTGGCGTGCGGCGTGCGGGATATAACTCGCTTCGGTGTATCCAGATGAGCGCGCCCTGCGTGCCAACCTCCGATCGGACCCTCCCGAATGATGAGCCGTCTGGCGTGAGCTCACCGTGTCTCGCTTCGTCCGTCGATGTCGACCACCTGCGAGAAGCCCCGTGTGCATGGAGGCGATATCCACTGTTGTAGAGAAGGGGTACGCTCGCGCGATTCCCCTCACTGCATTGGACTGCTCGACGTGTTCTCTCGGCTCTGGAGAAGCAGAGCGGGGAGAGGCTGGCTGATCATGGAGGAGGGCCAGGATGTACGGCGGCTGAGGATGATGTCCCGGCGTGTTTCGAGGATGGTAGCGGTGGCAAGGGATTCCCACCCTCGTCCCGGGCGGGAAATCTGCTTTCCAGTGGGGACTGCGCGCTCCGTGTCCAAGGACCGAACAGCTGTGACTGGGGTAAGCACGGCGTAATAGCGGGGCATATTAAGCTCACCGGCCGATCCCGATCCCCGAAGGCTAGCTCAATACATAAGCCAAAGATGCCTTGCGCGCCCGCCCACGCCCCATCTTTTCCCTTGCCTCGCCCTCCACACGATTCAGTACTATGCTGTCTGTACAGCCGCCACTCACCTCGGCCCACCGCATCCACGGCGGGTGCGCGCTCTGGGTTCCGGCCAACTTCATGGTGACGCCGGTACGTCCTTGGTTTCGCTCCCTCGGTGTGAGCGCAATGCTCGACGGCCAACTTGCAGAGCCCCAATTGCGCTGTACTAGCTGGCCTCCGTCTCGGCGCGGTGAGCGTCATCCGAACCGCATAGCATTGCCACCGCCGGAAGACGACGGCAGGAAGCGGCGGCCGTTGCCCTGCACTCACCGGCAAGTAATAGCACTCACGTATTCGAGCGCAGCCCGTGCGCGATGCGGAGGTCGCGAGCGGGCACGAGGGCACACAGCGCGTCCGCTGTTTCTGCGTGGTCACGGGGTGAGTCGTTTGTTCCTCGGCGGATGCGCCCCAGTCGCCGGCCGTGATTGTTTGTGCCCTCTGCGGTCGCCGTAGTACATTCCAGCATCCTGGTGGCCGCTCGTGCTTCAGGCAGCGCCGTTGGCCTATCAATGCGCCCGGCATTGGAGCGAGCGCGACTGGGCAGCGATGAGGGACGATCGCGAATCGGGGCAGCACCCCCGGCGGACCTCTAGGTCATGCGCACGCGTACAGCGGTGGTGGCCTACTCAGAAGGCGGTCAGGGGGATCCAAGTAGATACAGCAAGGCAGGATGTACGATGTGGTTTGCGCGCGGCTGGCGGGACTGTGGGAAGCTCGGGCGCAGCGGGATGTATCAGTAGCAACTACGTCCTGGCTCTCGTCATTAGCGCTACCATTAGGATAAAAATTTGTTACTTTACCTGCTTGCGAGGACACGACGCGCCAGAATCGCCGTCCGATTGCGAACGGGGTACAAAACCCCTCCCGGGCGCTCCGGCACTGTCCTCGCACCGAACCTGTGAGGCAAACCGAGCAGCATCAGGACGGCGGCGAGGATTCTCGATGCCGAGCAACGTTTGCACGCTTACCAGGCCCCCGTCGGCTGCCGCGCGCGTGCGCCCCGTGGTCGGTGTGCTCCCCGTGGGTGTCCTGCGATGCTCTGGCATGGCGTCGATGGCGGTCGCTGCGACGACGACGACGACGACGGTCTGCGGTGTCCACTGCGGATGCTTCTCGAGGGCTTGAGGGCTGCGGACGAGCCACGTTCGCGAAGAAATCTGCCGCTAGATTGTGTGCGACGGCTGCTGTGAGGGAGCAGAACACGCCCCTACCCTGCCACACCCACAATCCCCCACCGCGCCCCCACCGCGCCCCCACTGCGCCCCCACTGCGCCCCTAAGCCCCTGCCATCCGTCGCAACGACCAGAATCATTCTCCGGCCGTCCACACTCGCCCCCGCGTCTCCGCCCACGGAGCCGAGTTCCCCGCCGCCGCTGCAGAGATCCGCCCCCCAGCGCGAGCGAACAGCCGTCGGTCCAGGGCACGACCCACACCGCAGCGCAGAGTACTCGGCTCCCTGCGACGGGCGAGGACGACGTCGGAGACGTTCCCTACTGCGAGCTCTTTGGGACCATTGGAGAAGCGGATGATGGGCGATTGGGCGACCGCGAGCAGCCCGGGCGGGAGGTGGCCGATGATGGCGGGCGAACGCGAGAGCAGCTCGAGGGCCTCCGAAAGGGGAAGCTGGAGTTGTGGGGCCAAGTCAGCAACGGGACGTGGGAGGCAGCCGTAAGGAAGGTGGTCTGACATCGTCTGTGCGATGCACTTCCTGCTGCGACTCTGGCTCGTAGAAGTACTCGAAGGTGGTGAACAGCACCTCCTCGTCTGGGTTGACGGCGAGCAGACGCAGGCCGCGCGTTTGAGGTGGGAGCATATCGATCAAGTTTTGTCCCGCGCCTTGCGACTCGGCGGGGAGAGAGGCGAGCACCGCCTGGCGGGAGAGGAGACAAGAGGTGTGGTACCACTTTCGGCAGGCCGCTGCTGGGCAGAAGTGCATGACGTCCGAGTCTTTTTGAGGGCTGTACGATGGTGAGTGAGTGCGTTGAGCACAGATCATACGAGGCGCGACATACGGAGTGGTCATCATCTCATCTTCTGTGGACATCGGCAAAGGAAGCGGGGGAAAGGGATTGTACGCTTGTTGGCAAAAGCAGGTATCTGCGCCGAGGGGTGGCTATGTTGACACACGTGTCAGTGGTGCGTCAACGGCACTTATCCCAAGCTGAGAACGGGTTCAAACACCCAGACCGAGTTATTCCACGCCCAGAAACCCCGTCCGTAGAACGCAAAGTGCGCGACACCGACCTTTATCATTCTCTTTCGATGGAGGAACTTTGCACGAACGAACAAGTCGTCCGAAGTGAGGAGAGGAGGGTCCAGCGAAGTCTCGTCGTACTCGTGTACGTAGACGACACCTGAAAGCGCGAATTAGCCCAACGAGCAACCAACCACGACACCGCTACTGAACGCACGTTCGAAGGAGTAAGGTGAGACGTAGTCGTAGTCGTCGGATAGTATGCGCTCCAGAGGGGCGCACTGCGAGGCGTCACTGCGGAGCATGTCGTTAGACCGAGTCTCTGATGGCAGACCGAAAACTCACAAAGTCTTTGCATGCTTCGCGACGTCGTTCCGGGACCAGTACCACCTGACTTTGACGAGGGTGTCGGAATGGTCTGGCGCAGTGCGTATCTTGAGGATCCGGCCGATCCAGACGTCGGCCGTGGCGATGTGGACGGAGTGTAGCATGACGCTGTACGGGAGAGAAACAATGGTGAGTAGGCGAGGGAGAACTCTAGCGCTCGTGCGACCCCGAGAAAGACATAACCAGCGACTGGGGACGATGGCACGGGCATGGCCATTGCATCACGAACGTTGAACTATCGATACCACTTCGATGCCATCCTCGGAGCATTCAAATGGGGCCCTTTATGTAGGCCGCGACACTAGCCTCCGACACGGCAATTACACCGTACATTATCCTGCAGCCGGGAAAGTGCCAGATACGTCCGTGTTAAATGGCAAGGAAGTTGGTGCCATCGTTTTAGCCAATTGAAATGGAGTATACCGGCTTGCATCGATAGGGAACGACACAAGTGACATGTAAGCTCTTGGCGGAGAAAACAGGAATAGTGGATTTTGGCCTCTTCGTGCGGTCCACTTCTGGCAAGCCCTGTGAGAATGGAGTACGGGCAGACGCGGATTTTTGTCCACCTCTACCCGTATCCGCACCCCTCGTGCCCGAACTCAAACCCCTGCCTGGTGTACTCTACCCATGCTACTCCCTGGCTGGCGAAGAAACCAGCTCCGATACGGGGGGCGCTTGCGGTCGACGTACTCGTCACCTTTCCGAAACCGGGTCCTCCCAAATGAAAACGGATCTGGTGAGTTCATAGTCAGCAACTTGCAACGTTTGTGAACAATGTCCTTACTCTGGTCATCTGGTTCGGTAAGTACTGAGGTAAGGCTGTGAGCGCCAGAGCACCGGGAGTTCTGGAGGAGACCACAGTACCATCAAATGCACAGGCAGGGATCATCTGAGCAAATGCACGCTCTTCTTCTGTCTTGACCTGCGACTGGTGGTCGGGTTTCTTTGCTGACATGGTCAGTTGGGCTCGCTTGCGACGCGTACCTCCCGTCGGCATTGGGGAGACGGAGAGAAGCGAGAGAAAAAAACCTCGTGCTCTGGGCTACTGATAACACTCAAGCTCTCACGACAGGACACAGGAGTTGGGAAGAGTGCTGCAGCTTGTGCTGCGGCAACGGCGTGGAATCCTGGATGCAACTTTGATGTAAACACGTCGTTCGAATGCACGAGGCTATTGGCTTCTGATCCTAACAGGCACAAACAACCACCGCGCACGGGCGCTTCTCGCGTCGCGCGGCGCGTCGAGGCGAACCTGCAGACTGCGGCTCCTGTTCTGACCGCTCCTCCTTCCCTCCATTCTTCGCCTGTCCCTCTTCGCACCTACCATGTCTGCCTTTGGCGCGTTTGGCGCGGCGCAGCTCCAACAACAACAGCAACAACAGCAGCCCGGCCAGTCAGGTGGTCTGTTTGGCGGAGGCTTCGGAGCCACCTCCAACGCCACGCCCTCGACCGGTGGTTCGCTCTTCGGGAACACGGCCCAATCGGCAGCAAACACCGGAGGAGGTCTCTTTGGATCGACCAACGCGAACGCGCAGACGAGCAACACCGGGGGCCTCTTTGGATCAACAACGCAGCAACCAGCAGCTAGTGGTGGCTTGTTTGGAAGCACGAACACGAACCAGCAGAGCGGAGGGTTGTTCGGGAGCACACAACAGTCCGGAACCAACACAGGCCAGACGGGTGGTCTTTTTGGCTCTACCGCACAGCCCGGTCAAACAGGTGAGTGCGTCCAGCTCCTCTGACAATGTCAGGTGGTTCAATCGAGCCGCGCCGACTGCATATATATTCCTATACGACTCATGCCCAGCGTCGTACTGACATAACTTCTGTACGCTGTAGGCGGCGGCCTCTTCGGGAACACGAACGCTAGTGCTACCAACACGACCGGGGGAGGACTCTTCGGTAGCACGACTAACAACACAAACAGCGGCGGTCTATTTGGCAGCACAGCTGGGACTAACAATTCCGGTGGCGGCCTTTTCGGAAACAACACAAACAACACTCAGGGTACCGCACCGTCCGGAGGCCTCTTTGGCAGCACCACCACGGCCCCCAATAACACGGGGGGTGGGCTGTTTGGCAGCAACACCAATACCACTGGGACGACAGGCGGTCTCTTTGGCAGCGCCGGAACGAACACGAGCACAGCGCCTTCAGGTGGTCTTTTTGGGTCTACGACTACAGCTCCCTCTACTGGTGGCGGTCTGTTCGGTAACACGACGAATACATCCAACACTGGGCTTTTCGGATCCAACACCACGGGGACAAGTGGCGGCCTGTTTGGTTCCACCCAACCCGGGTCGTCGACGGGCCAGCCGTCTCTATTTGGGGGCTCAACACAAACGACCGGGAATCCGCTCTTCGGAAACAACCAACAGCAGCAACAGCAGCAAAATCAGCCTGGTTCCTTGTTCGCTAACTTCGGCCAGCAACAAAAACCCGGGGGGCTGTTTGGCAGCACACTCGGATCGAGCTCGCTGGGAACGAGCACGCTTGGGGCAAGCACTCTTGGTGCAAGTTCTATTGGGGGAAACGCGTTGCTCGGGTCGACGAACAACCTGTTCGCGTCGAAGCCTGCGACGGCGCCCAACCCGCAGCAGGATGCGCAGACGCAGTTCGCGCAATTGACGCAGCGGATAGAGGGCATTGCACAGGCGTGGAACTCCAACTCTCCCCAATGTCGTTTCCAAGTGAGTATGCGATAAACATCTGTTCTGATCATGTCTAAGACTTTGCTTCCGTACTAGCATTACTTCTACAACCTGGTAGATCCCAGCCAGGTCCACCTCTACGGGCGTCCATCAAATGCATACAACGAAGCGTTGTGGCAGAAGGCGGTCCGGGAAAATCCTGATCCTAGCTGGTAAGTGTCTACGCAGGCAGATGGTCCCGTCTCCTTACCCGAGTTCGTTCAGTTTCGTACCCGTGATCGCCACCGGCTTCGACGATCTGCAGAAGCGGGTAGACGCACAAACCCAACAGGCAGCCGCACACCAAGAGAAGCTCAAGGTACGTATCTCCCAACCCCATCTTCCTCTCTCCATTAGACTAACCCCCCGCAGGAGCTCCAACAGCGCATCGCCGCGCTCACCCAACGGCACCAGCTCTCGAACGCGTCCCGGCTGCACCGCGCGTCGGCGCTCCAAACGCAGCTCACGCACCGCGTCATCAAGCTCGTGCAGCACCTGCACCTCCTCATCCCCGCCCTGCGCTCGTCCGCGCTCCGCCCCGAGGAAGAGGCCCTCCGGACCGCGCTGGAGGAGATCGACGAGGAGGTGCGCCGCCCGGGCGGCACGGGCCGCATCCGCGGAAAGCTCAACGAGCTCTGGGCGCTCGTCGGCGCGGTGTCGGCGGCGCGCGAGCGCGATCGCCGCGCGGGCGGCGTCGAGTGGGCGGTCGTGGACGAGGACGGGCTCGCGCAGATCACGCAGGTGGGTGCCGGTGTCTCGTTGACGTTCTTATAGCGCGTGGCTGATGTGTTATGGCGCAGGTGCTGGCTGAGGAGCAGGCGGGGCTGGCGCACCTCACGAAGCTCCTGCAGAAGGACATGAAGGACCTCGCGGTGATCCAGGGCTCCAATCCTCAGGACGAGGACACGGATATGGGCGCGTCGACGGCGACGCTGCGGGCGAGCACACTCTGATGTATCGATATCGTGTACCATATACCACTCTCTTGCTTGCGCCCTGTCACGATTTGACCGTCTTCCTCCTGCGACGTCTGCATACGAGCTCCTGTAGCGCACCCGGCAGCCAGTACCTCGATGACGGCGGAATCTATCTGACGTTCAAGTGCAAAAGGATGCGATACATGCGACGGTGGTGTACACGACATGATACAATGCGATGCGAGCTCGAGCAGACCAGTACAACCCCGCGCGGCCCTCAGCCCGTCTTGTTCTTGCTTCTCCGGCCGACCTGGGCCTGGAAACCGGTCTTGATCGCGTTGACGGAGCGCCGCGACCCGCACGACTCGCACGACATGAAGAAGATACGGTTCTCCTTCGTGAGAATCGTGTCCGGGGATTTGCACGTCTTGCAGGTGACGTACTCGACTGCATGATCAACAGGTCAGAATCGATCGGCAAGTGCGGCTGTTTCGTGGGACGCACCGATGTATCGACGGAGGACGTGCTCGATCTGCTTCTGCTGGAAGCGACCCTTGATGACGAGGCGGCCGGAGCCGTCGACGGAGCCCGTCGTACCCATCTCGGCGAACATGTACTGGATGACGTGCTCCGGCTGCCTGTGCATGCGTTTGCAGATGTCGGAAACATTGGCGAAGATGGTCTTCTTGTTTCCCTCACGCATGATTTGCGGGGGCGCGATCGTGTACCGCTTGCCGGCGGAGGTGAGGAGGGCGGGGTTGGATGCGTGGAGTTGAGCGTAGAATCGGTGGAGGAGCTAGGTCGGGGTACTATCAGACACTGGCTATCACATGGGCATCGACGATGCTACTGACCTCCTCGTAGGTGTAGTCACGATCGCTCTTCAGCCAAGGCTCGTTGCCCGAGTCGAGGCTCACGCCGGAGTCACTACCGCGAGCGAAGGGATCGTCGCCGAGTTCGCCCTCCTCGACTTCGGGAACGGCACCGTCCTCGTTGCCTTCATCCTCCTCTGCATCTTGTGCTTTCGACTGGTTGAGCTCCTTCTCGAAAGCCTCGAGGTCGAGGGCAGCCTTCTTCGACGATTTCTTCTTCTTTTTCTTGAGATCAGAGAAGTCCAGATCCTCCGAGGCCGCTGCGACCACGGGAGTGGAGGTACCGGACGTATCCTCCGCCTAGACATGGCCATATTAACGTCGGACATTCCTCTCGGTATACGGGTTGGAGCTCACAAGATCGAGAGGGATTTCCTTCTTCTTTTTCTTCTTCTTCAGGTCACCGAACATGGCCTTCAGATCATCCTCCTCCTTCTTCTCCCCGTCCTCCCCTGCGGTCTCGTTCTGCTTCATACGTTCGTGGGCGGTGGTAGGGCCCATGTCCACCTTGTCGCCGTTCGTGGTGACATCGTCGATATCCGCAGGAGCAGGAGTTGTAGGATCGGCCTCAGCACCAAGCGGGTCCTCGGAGAACGCAACGGTCTTCTTCTTGCGCTTTTTTAGAGAAGGGTCAAACAAAGGCTCCTCGGACGCCATGCTGGGCAGTTTCACGAATAGATGAGGCGTGTGCTAGTCGACGACGATGGGGGAGCTCGCTGCGGCTTTGGCCTTCAGCAATCACTGGCGATGAGTCGTGCACACTGATCGATTCACACTCCGCGAGAATGTGGTGTGGGCGCGTCCGGCCCGCGGATTCGGACGGCGCTCGAAATCCTACCCGCCATTTCCCGGTCGACGTCGACGTGCTCGTCAACGACGACCTCGACCTCCACTCCTTCATTCTTCATCATGCTCGCTCGGCGTACGCTCGGTCGTATTGCGTCCCAGCCCAAGGCGCTGGGGGCAGCACCCACCAATGCCCGCAACATGGCGACCCTTCGTGAAATCGAGCTGCGTCTCAAGTCCGTGAGGAACATTGAGAAGATCACGAAGGTATTTCTCCTCGTGCTCGCTCCAGCCCGAGACAGCCCTCAGATGTGTGCAATAGTCCATGAAAATGATTGCGTCCACGAAAATGAACAAGGCGCAGCGTGCGATGCAGGCGGGTAAGGAGTACGGCCTTGCCAACTCAGGTATGTCATGACTTCCGTCCGCACGTCCCCCGATTGCTCAAGCGCGTGCAGAGCTGTTCCAGCACGCGCCTGCTGAGGACTCGGGCAAGCGCACTCTGTTCATTGTCGTTTCCTCCGACAAGGGTCTCTGCGGTGGTATCCACTCCTCCGTGACGAAGGCCACGCGCCGGGCGTTCGCGGAGAAGGACAAGGTCGCCGAGGACTCCCCCGTCATGGTCATTGGCGACAAGTCCAAGGCGCAGCTCTCGCGTCTGCTCCCCAAGAACCTCGTCATGTCCTTCAACCAGATTGGCCGTGACATCCCCACCTTCGCGGACGCGGCCGGCGTTGCGGACCTCATCCTCACCTCTGGTGTTCAGTACGACAAGATCGCGATCGTGTACAACAAGTTTGTCTCCGCCATCTCGTACGAGGCTGCTATCGTCGAGGTCGAGCCCGAGGCGGTCCTCAAGGAGGCCCGTACGTGATTTTGAGTGTTCGCCTGATGCTAGGCTCTCATTCTATTGCAGCTGGCTTCAAGGCCTATGAGATGGAGGACGACGTGACGAAGGACCTCTCTGAGTTCACTCTCGCTAACGCGATCTACGCTGCGCTCGTCGAGGCGCACGCGTGCGAGCAGAGCGCTCGGTAAGTGGTCGGAATACGTCGGCCGTGACTTGGTACTAATTCGATGCTAGTCGTAACGCCATGGACAACGCGTCGAAGAACGCGGGCGACATGATCAACCGTCTGACTCTGCAGTACAACCGTGGTCGCCAGGCTGCCATCACGAACGAGCTGGTCGACATTATCACCGGTGCGTACCTCCGAGCGGACTTGAGCGGATTTACGCTTACCCTGACATACAGGTGCGAGTGCGCTCTGAGCGTAACGAGTTCCGCTGGCGCGGTAGATGTAGAGTACTTGCATACCGGAGTGCTGCTGTTTCCTACGTACCGGACCTTACAATAGTACTTAACACTACCACCTTCGTGACTGGTGCTACACGCCTAAGATTCGTCGTGCTTATGCCCAACGACTTCCGCAGTTGTGCCTGAATCGTAATGCCCAATCTGGGATCTATTTAGGTCAGGCGCAGGCTAGATCCCTGCAATCACGCGGTGACGTGAGCGGCTGCACTGCTCGTGCTTGCTCTCAACCACCATAACCCCTCGGCGGGCTCGCGTACTGCTCCTCATATCGACTGTATACTACCACTGGGTTCCCTGTACGACTAGCGACGACAACTGGATCCCCCTTGAGAGTACGACAACCATGTCGCTCATCTCGGCGCACAACTCGCCTATGATCTCCATTCCCAAGAAGACTACGGAAGAGGTAGATTGGACAACACCTATCCGGAACGCTATCGCGCACTCGTACGGAGAGGATCCAGACAACTATGCACAAGAGTGCGCGAACCTACAGCGGTGTCGACAGGACGCCGTCAAGGGCGCAGGGAGCGAGATGACCGGTGCGCTCCCAACTCGCTCGGATTCTCACAGCAACTCACTACGCGGTAGCCAAGGATCTGTTACACAAGTACTTTGGTCAGCTCGAGCTCCTCGAGCTGCGCTTCTCCGAAATTCGCGTCAACTTTCCGTGGCGGGACGCGTTCACGAACAAGCTCATCACCCAAACCTCCATCGCGTACGAGAAGGCCTCGATCATCTTCCAGATCGCGGCCACGCACTCTGCCATTGCCGCCTCGCAGAACAGGTCCGACCCGGAGGGCCTCAAGCGGGCGTTCTACTACTTCCGCACCACCGCCGGCATGCTCACGTACATCAACGATAACTTCCTCCATGCGCCCTCCCTGGACCTCAGCCGCGAGATCATCAAGTTCCTAGTGGGCATCATCCTTGCGCAGGCGACCGAGGTGTTCTTCGAGAAGTGCACGGACGAGAAGAAGAGCAATGCACTTGTGGCGAAGATCGCTGCGCAAACGGCGTTCTTGTACACCTCCTTGAGCGAAGAGGTCAAGGAGTTCATGGGAAAGGGTATATTCGACCGCAACTGGGTCACCGTCATTCAGGCACGTTGTCGAGATCTTGCATGTAAGCAGCATACTGACGGCCTGGACAGACCAAGGCGAAGTACTTCACGTCTGTATCCCAATACTACCGCGGACTCGCAGATAGCGCAGCAGGCAAACACGGAGACGCCCTCGTACGGTTCACCGTCGCCGAGACGGCCGCGAAGGAAGCGAACCGTACCGCGTCCTCCTTCGCCTCCGTCTTCGTCACGCAGATGTCGCCGAACCTCCCTCCCGATGCCGGCCCTGCCCTGCAAGAGCTCACGAAGGCCCACCTCGCGCTCATCACCGACAAGAAGAACGAGGCGCAACGAGAGAACGATCTCATCTACAACGCCATCCTCCCCGCCCCAGAGACGCTCCCGCAGATCGAGAAGGCGGTGGTGGCGACCCCGATCACGATCCAGGAGGTGTATGCGTCGCCAGACGTGCAGAAGGTCATCGGGCAGGACATGTTCATCCGCCTCATACCCCTCAGCGTCCACGAGAGTGCGAGCGTCTACTCGGAAGAGAAGGCGAAACTCGTGCGCGGGGAAGTGGAGAAGGCGGACAATGCGGAGGTTGAGGTCAAGAGCGCGCTGGAGGCCATGGGTATCAAGGAGGGTTTGACGCGGTTCAAGGCCATCGCGGAGGGTGGTGTAGGAGGCGAGGCTGAGCTGCCTGTCGAAGTCAGGCGGTGGAAGGAGGACATTGCGGTCATGGAAGAGCGTGAGAGCGTCGAGAGTATCATCTCAGAGCTCACTCGCATGAAGGACACGGTCAGGCGCGAGCTCGAAGCGATTAGTCGGGACCTCGATGCGGAGAGCAGGGAGTGCGAGGCCATGCGCGTCAAGTACGACCATCTTTGGACGCAGGCGCCGTCCGCGGCCCTCACGAAGACGCTCCGCCAAGATCTGAAGTCGCACTTTTCCGCGCTCGAGGCTGCCGCGCAGTCCGATCAGCAGGTCGTCCGCCTGTGGGAGTCTGTGAAGGGCGAGATCCAGCTGCTGCTTTCGCCGCAGGTAGAGGATGTCTTCAGGGCGAGCACGGAAACCGACGGCGCCGGGTCGGAGAACCTCCTGGATCTCGACATCGGGAGCGAAGCGAAGGACGAGCAGGAGCGCGTCAAGATAGGCCAGTTTGTGGATGAAATTGAGGAAAGGCTCGGCCGTCTGAACAAGATCTCCCATGAACGCGGCCAAGTCTTAAAGGACCTCAAAGACAAGGTGGGCTAGTAGCCAATGTACCCTATCCCTACGTGCTAACCAGTACCGCCAGGTTCAACAAGACGATGTATCCCACCTCCTGCTACTCAACCGGCGTAATACTGGCGTGGAGAGCACCCTGTTTGCCGGGGAGCTAGAGAAATTCCGCCCGTACCAGCAACGCTTGGCAGCGACCGTGCACCACGAGCAGCTCACATTGCAGGAGCTCACTCAGTTGTGGCGCGGGTTGCGCGACATGGCTGGACGTGGTGCTGGTGCCAAGAAGTGGGAAGAACGCGAACGACGCAAGAAGGATACCGTTCGGAGGTTCTCGCGTGCGCGAGACGTATACATGGAGGTTCGGGACGGGCTTGCGTACGTCGCAAATTCACGATGCTGCGTGGTACGCTGTGGCTGACGCTCTCACAGGAAAGGACTGCAGTTCTACACCGAGCTCACCGAGTTGACGGGATCGTTGAAGCGGAATACCGATTCCTTCATTTCTGAGCGTACTACAGAACGTGAAGGGCTTGCCTCGCAGGCTGAAATGGAGCGTAGATTGGTAATACCTAAGTCTACACCGAACGCAACGCCGGGAGGCAAGCCGCCCATTCCCCCACCTCCGCCAAAGCCGTCGACCGGTCTGGAATCGTCGTTCGCGTCGATGAACCTGCGCGGCGCGAACGGTGCTTTGTCCCCGCCTCCTCCTGCACCAGCCACCCCTCACAACCAATGGTCTTCCCCGCCCCCGCCCCCACCTTCGTCTCACTACCCCACCCCGCCTCCTTCGCAGCCGCCCAGCACCCATGGATCCGCGCCTTACCTCCCGCCTCCTCCCTCCCAGCCACCATCCCAGCCACCATCCCAGCCATCATACCAGCCGTCCGCCCCTCCCCCGGATCCTTACGCCTCCCTCAGCCTCTTCGGGAGCACGAGCGCGCCCTCGCCCCCTCCCGCACGCCCGCCCCCGCCCCCACAGCAATACCCGTCCTACGCTCCCCCGCCTCCCTCTCAGCCTCAGTACGGCCAGCCACAGCAATCGTCGCCGTACCCGCCTCCGCCGCCCTCCCAGCCGCAGTACGGTGCGTACCCAGGCCAGAACCAAAGCCAGAACGGTCCCCCGCCGGGTAGCGCAGCGTCGCCTTTCCCGCCGCCGCCTCCCCCGATCAGCTATGGCTCGCAGCAGCAGTATGGGACTCCCCCGCCGCCGCCGCAACAGCAACAGCAGCAGCAGCAGCAGCCACCGCCCCAGCAACAGCAACAGCAGCCGTACTATTACTCGGGATACCCGGCGCAGGGGGCGCCGCCTCCGCCGCCACAGCAGTATCAATACCAGGGCTACGGGCGGTGAGATTTGTGGAGGTGTAAGTAGTCGGTGGGACGCGCGTCGAGTAGCGGTATGTACGTTTCTGTAGGGCCGGGACGGATGTAGGCGGGATGTAGTGCTATGGAATATGCGACCTTGTAGCGACGGTTACCTCTACGGTTTGGCTGGCAGGTGCGAGGGGTGTTCACGTTCAGCGCTAATCCCTCTGGAATACGTCCGGACCCGCCTGTTCGCCTACTGTTCTTGTTCGGTTACGCTGCGGTGGCTGTGTCGGAAGCGGTACGTCTTACAAGTTCGTTGTTTTGTTGTTCGGAGTTGATCGTACTCACCGCCATTGGCGCATGTAGGAGTACTATGGTACGTTTACGCATGAAAAGTGTGGGAAGCTATAAAGAAACACGCAGCATATTCTCCCGGAAAAAGTGACATAATGTATATACTACGTGCTTACCACACTTTATGCATCGTACAGTCTAGCCGACGCTGGAGGAAAGAAGAGAAACAAGGACCACTCGCGAAGAGCGGGGAATTTCCAAAAATTGGCGAAACAGAACGACGACGGGGGGTTCAAGCAGAGTCTGCGCTGAGCGACTCGATGCCCTCGCCTGCCCCGCCATCGGCTGCCCGCACCAGATGATGAACCAACGGACATGCCGGCGACGTCCCTCGTACCCAGCGATTGTCCACGACCGAAGACGAATTATACTGCGCCGCGGCCCGCGCAGTTGCCAGCCTCGTACGTCTCTAAGACGTCAAGGACTTACTGGCCATGAAATCCGCCGCTAGTCAGAGCAGAGCCCTCTAGCGACAGATTATCCACAGATCTCCAAGGAGAAGACCGCAGCATCGATTGCTCGACGGCGGTCATATCACGTTAGGGTTTCGAGGCAGCGCGGCGGAGCTCTCACGAGCTTGCGCGCGCCCGATGAATATATTCGAGGTGCGCACGGGCGGAGTGCCCGGCGGTATGTGCCGTGAAGTGTAGATGTAGTTGCGGTAGTGTCGCCAGACCCCTCACACGCAGCGAGCGCAGAAGACGAACTTCATGCGCCACGCTGCATGGGGTTACGGCGGTGTGTCTCGTGGCGTCTTCGGCCGCAGTGTCCAGCGAGGGGGCCAACCCCGCTGCCTACAGATGTGCACGAAGCACGTCTGAGGGCTGGGCCGATAGGACGCGCGGGAAAGCCGTGATTCATCGAAGGAAGCCACTGGCCTCCGGTGCGGCGAGATCTTCATGGACCTCAAGCTCAGCACCTTCCGCACAGGACAGCTGGACCTGAGCACATCGCGCTGAGCGACATGAGAGTGTGAGGATGACAGAACGAGCGTATGTCGCGGATATGTAGGGCAGTGTGACGGCACGTGACTGGCTGTTCCGTGTGCTCCCGTACCTGGTCCGTGCGTCTTACCAAAAGCGGTATTCTGCTACTGAACGCCAGGTGTTTCGAAGAGTTGTGAAGTTAATGGCGGTCAAGAGTCCGTGTACCTTGGTCGTGCAGTCTCATAGGTGGCGCTGTGAGTGAATCCGTGTGACTGTAGCCGTGGTGGACTCACTGTTGGCCTGCATTCAGTTATCAACACGCGGCTTCTGTGAAGGTTTCAATGCCCGAGGTCGCGCGGGGCTCCGCATGCAGATCGAGGCCATTCTGAGACGTTAGAACGCCGTGGCCTTCCACTGATCGGAGCACCGTCGTCATGAATGAACGAGCACAGAGAAGCAGGCAAACGCCGTCGCCCGAATTCCGCGAATCGATCACCAGGTGCTCCGCCGCCCGGGGGACTTCCTCCGTCTACGGCGCTGCCAAAATGAACCATGAATTTAGGATCCACAAATTATAGAAGCTACAGGCAGAAGTTTGAGCGAATCAATCCTACGGCCGTCCGATGCGCTCCCGCCGTGAGCAGCGTCGAGGAACAGCTGATCATTAGGTCCTGCGGGCGCACCGCGGGCACACCGCGTCATCCGCCGAGATGCCCGAGCCGTCCTTCTGGGCCGGACAAGCCTCCTGCTTCTTCTGGGATGACGAGGTGGAGGTTGAACGATGTCAGCCATAGTTCGCCTCCCCGGCAGCTGTCCCGCAGACACATAAATAGCCGGCATGCACTCCAACACCCTCAGTCTGCTCGCTCAGCACGAACGGCATTCCTCGACTCAAGACGCTCATTTCGGTCTCCTCGCCCGCGCCCTCTAGCACCCGCAAGATGTTCGCCAAGGCCGCTCTCCTCGCTTTCATCGCCGCTTCCACCGTCCTCGGTGCTCCCACTCCTTCAGGCCCCAGCGGTACGTTCCACCAACATCGTCTCGTTCCTCTTCCGACTCATTCAGGTACCATATAGATGTCGACGTCCTCAACTTTGCCTTGACCTTGGAACATCTGGAGAACACATTCTACGCGCAAGGGCTCTCGAAGTTCAGCCCCCACGACTTCGAGAAGGCCGGATACCCGCCGTGGGTCCGCGCACGCTTCGTGCAGATTTTTGATCATGAGGCCGAGCACGTCAAGTTCCTCACTGGCGCGCTGGGTGACAAGGCCGTCCAGGCCTGCGAGTACAACTTGTAGGCTTGCCGCTGTCTTGCCGTAACCCGCATGTATTGATACAACATCACAGCCCATTGGACAGCCCCAGCTCGTTCGTCGGCACGTCGATGGTCCTCGAGACTGTTGGTGCATCTGCCTATCTCGGCGCTGCTAAGTACCTCGGGGGCAACGCGGATTACTTGACTGCGGCTGGCGTACGTCCACTCTACGAATCTCCTAAGACCACCGGTGACACTTTTATATGTACAGTCAATTTTGTCTGTCGAGGCTCGTCAAGCGAGTTGGGTGGCGTCATCGGTCATGAAGCTCCAGCCTTGGAACGGGCCGTTCGACATCCCGCTCACGCCTAGCGGTGCCTACTCTCTCGCAGGTGACGTGAGCCATCCCGTGTACATCCTGCAGCATAATTGACACCGAGTCGTACAGTGCCGTTCATCAAGAGCTGCCCCTCCACCAACGCTCCGCTTCCCGTGAAGTCCTTCCCGGCTTTGAAGCTCTCATCCTCGTCTCCAGCGCACGGTGCCCAGGTCGTCGCCACCTACTCTCCCTCCGGGCAGACGCAGAGCGGCCAGGAGTACGTTGCGTGGCTCGACGGCCTCCAGGTCGTCTACACTCCTCTTGGAAAGGACGGCAAGACGAACGTTCCCGACGGTCTCATGGGCACCGTATACGCTGCTGTTGTGAGCAGCCAGGAAACCCCGAGCGACAGCAACATGCTCAGCGGCTTCGCCGCGGTCCAATTCCCCTTCAACTCCCAGGCGAAGACAAACGCGTAGTGTACGCCTCAGGCCTCATGCCTCAGCACTCACTCGGTATCTCATATGTAACCGCGACGACGAGCATTCTTGTACTTATTCTATCACATGGGTAATAACACTTCCGGTCATTTTCGTTCATACAATCTCCGATAACGAGGTCTAAATGAAGTGAAATTCCGTCCGTCCAAACCTCAGCCTGGTGCGCAGTGAGCTAGCTGGTCAGGAATGAGATTGTCTATCTAAAGTCCGGAGGAACTGTGCACAAGGAGCAAAAACTTCAGGCGCTACCAGGGCTCGAACCTGGGTTTTGGGAACCCTCCTCAGAATCCCAAGTGATAACCACTACACTATAGCGCCGGAAACGTGCCCATTGGCTGGATTGAACAACCGACCTCACCATTACGAGTGGCGCGCTCTACCACTGAGCTAAACGGGCGATGTCTGGGAAGACACCATGCATGTCATGTCCGTAGTACGCCTTAAGTTCGCCTCCAGGACTCGGTCCTCATCCTTCGGGAAAGCAACCCTTCCGCCAACGACCACACCACAATTTTCAGTCGCTGAGTTGTATGCAGAGCGTTGCAAGTCGAATCCTTTAGCATACCAATATCTCAATATATCACGATCCATTCCAGGCCACTCGCAGGCGGTAGAAGATCGAAAAACTTGTACAGTGGTCACGCGCGAGGCCGCGAGCCCCATAAGCACTTGGGTGCGAAGCCCGTGTCCGAGAGGTGTCACCTCTCATACCCAGAAGTTCATGGCAAGAGACGGATAAAACCGTGCCAGTGCATCTACAGATTAAGACACTGGAGGAATCGGACATACCACTTGCGTCGGTCGCAAAGTACTGTGTGGCCGATTCGGATGTGGGCTAATTAAGGCCACTCCAGCCAGCTGCTGAGCTTAGTCGGGCGAGCGGTCGGGAAAGGAGAGCACACCACGCCGTAGCGCAGCATGGCCCCCGCCCGAGGACACCCCAAGGGCACCGACGGGCGTTGTGCACATATCGGCAAACGGCTGGCACCGACGAGGCGAGCTCGATGTGCCCCGGCAACCGGTGCCACACTGTGTCTCGAGCCAAGTCCCAGCGAGGAACGATGAACCCGCTGCCTACGAAGGGATGTCAAGGAACCCGAGGGGGGTCTGGCGATAGGATATTGAGGAGAGAGAAGGCTTGTGCGGTTGTCGACGCTTGATATAGTGGCAGATAGTGCTTCGGCGTGGGGTGATCTGACGCATACCTCATGTACAGTCCTGTGTCATGTGCGAGCCATGCTCAGGTTACTGTAGTGGGTAGTGGGTCAATGGACAAGATGCTGGCTGTCGGGTAACGCTTACTGTACTGGGAGACACGCGTATAGTGATCGCATCTATCCCAGCGACAGAGAGCATACGATTCGCGAGTGTCGCTCCTGAAGGCAACGGCATTATTGTTGTCTTCGAGTCTAGCAACAGTCATTACGATAAGCAATGTCCGAATCCCATAGGGTGCTGTCTTCCTCATGGTCAAGTTGGAGGTTCGCTGAACGTAGGCGCGTGAGCGAAGCGTGCCGGCGCCCTGGGCCATTCGGCCAGCATAGCAAAGGGATGTGCAGTATTATTGCGTGCGGTGGTAGAATAACTAGTCAAACCTAAGACCCATTCCAGCTCTCTATCGAAGCAATGGTCCCTCAGGCCCGCCCATCTTCTCGCAGATTTCCCGGGCATGGGCGTGGTACGCGGTGTGTAGACCTTCGTGACTGGCGGGAAGCAGGAGGTTGGGGAGTACGCGGGTGTGGAAGAGCCGATGCGCAACGGAACCACCCTGAAGCACGCACTGTGTTGAGGACACGAGCGGAATACAAAGTGATAAGGACTTACAAACTGGTGGAAGACGCCGCCTACGACAGCTTCGACAGTCGTGCCGTGCACCTTGTACATACCGATTCCCCGCGCGCTTTCGCGCTCCAGTTGTGTCAGTGGACTTGGCACCTCCACGTCGGGACCCAGGGGTTTTGACATGTTGCCGACGTTCATCGGCCGCCACTTGAGGACCTTGCCGATCGCCCATTTCGGCGCGACATGCTCGCCGAGTACGTACGTGTTGAGAGCGCGCTCGAGGATGAGTTCGTAGTCGTGTTCGGGCCGGAGGGCGGGCGACGAATGGATGAACATGAGCAAGTATGAGTGGAGCACGCGACGCCCTGCGGCGACAGTCTGGGTGAGCTCCCCCAATTTCAGCTGGCTGACATGAGTAGTGACGCACCAACGAAGCTCAACCGTCCGTTATGCCTCCGCATGGCGTCGGGGTGACTGGCGTGCGTCAATATTCGCGAGGCAAGCTCTGGGGGGAATTTCAAGGGAGAGAACACGTCGTTCAAATGCCGCACGAGCAGGGCATCTTGCCTCTGCCATTCCTCACGAGACTTGCTCGGAGTGGTGACCGGAGGAGCCCTCGACGTTTCCGCAGCGCTTGGTGCTGCATGAGCGTATGCACGAGGCATAGCTCTTGTGACTTCATGCAAAGGTATCCGGCAAATGAGCACAACGCACGCACACAGGTAATAGTGTTCATGAAGTGCACGTACCCAGAGGTGCTGACACCGGCCGGACCGCCCTACGCAAGGCCTGCGCGCAACCCCGACTTTTCAGCATCGTCCAACCCGACCCAGCCTCCCGCGTACAGAGAAAAGGAGATCAAAGGCGAAGCACCGCGAGAGGGGCAGCGGCGACAGCGACGGCGAGGACGAAAGTAGCGAACGAGCGTCTAAACGGCACGACGGAAATCACCCATCAATACACGACTTATTATCCTTACATTTTTAACGCTCGAATAAGCCCCTCTTACAGCGCATATATTCAGCGAATATTGCTCAGAGCGCGCATAAGGCATGCGACTATGAATCTCTCCCTGTAACGGTCATCCTCTCGTCGCGACTACATCGTCCAACATGTCTTTTCTGGTCGGAACTGCTTCAGGTGCCCTGGTGGCCGGTGGTGTATGCTGCGGACGTCGCTGCGAGAATTATCTAGGTGCTAATACCCTGGCATGGTTGGATATAGGTATACTATGGTCTGTCTTCCATGATCTCAACGAGGTGAGCAAGGTGATAGATCAATCAACCAGACAGAAACAGTATCTGAGGTCTATATCTAGAACTCAGCAGCATCGCGTCGAGTGCGTTCAATCCGTCCTGAGTTCGGGAGGTTCTTAGCATGCTCATGAGTTTGAACCAGTCTGCACCATCTCTCGGAACGTTTAGTGAACGCGTCGTCGGATATACCAGCACCAACTCCCGCGGCAGCACGTATTCCACACCGGCCATTCGTTTCCATGTTGCAGAACGGTTGGAACAACCAGATCGAGGCGCTGTTCCGCAGCACAAGAGACCTCGACCAACAGGTCATGGATTGGGCGAGAAAGACATTGTATGGGGGAGACGTCAAGCGTCCCGATGGTACACAGTAATACCCGCCTGCATGCACGTTTTCGCCCCGATGAATAGATGGCCCTTCCCATCCCAACGACGTCACCTCTTCCCCTACATCCGTCCAATAATTCCCCGAACGCCGGCATCCCATCATGACAAAAAATATGGATATACTCAGAGCCAAGGGGACGCCAGAGGTACTGTATGTGCGGGTGTTGTCGTTGACACTTATGCCTGGTGATACTTTCAATCATAGTCGCGGGCAACTCCAATGGTACGTTATTCCTGTCCTAGTTACCCTCGTTCCGCTGTGAGTCGATCACAGGTTGTATCTTTGCGTTACAACATCTTGTTGATCGGCCACGCCAGGGATGCACCCGTGCAGCATTTGCAGGAAGTCTGGCAGCACGCTCGATCTCCACCCCACGACCTGCCTTCATGAATGGTATGGTTCGGTTCGCTATCATGATCAGATAGAGCCTCATGGGACCGTTCACACAAGGCATGCATGTGCTTATCCGGCATCGGTATCCAGCCACGTCTATTTCCGTGTACTTCGAAGGCCGAAGGTTTCGTTGACCACCGCCACCGCAGAGTTGGAGGACATAAGACTTCGTTAGGCACGTACCAACGTCCCACGGCTGTAGTCATCGCAGTTTAGACGCGGAAGAGGGTGCCCCGGATCCCAAGCTCTGTTCGACGCCACCATGTGCAAGGCAGCTTCGTAAGGAGGACCGTCGGTAAAAGTGCACCCGCCCGAGGTGGTATCACGACATGGTACGTTCCCAGGTAGCCTAACCTCCGTTGCTTCCCGATGACCTCAGGGAAGAGGGCTCAGTGCACAGTTTGCACGAGCTTGCTGACGCACGACGAAGTCATGAGCTTAGACTTCCGTACAAGCTGACGGCGAGGATTGCGAAATCACTCAATCCCGTGATCTGGACGAGTGTTGTATAATCAAAACCGTGACCGCGTTCCCGAAACGCCTCTGCAACTTCCTCGGACAAGCAGTGCGTACCCCCTCGATCGTGACCCCATCCCGATTGTTCCATATATCCGCCCGGTGTACCCGTTGCCAATACCCCGCTCCCGGGACCCGACAGCGAACCCAAGGATGCCGTGAGCTTCGCAGGTCGAAGTTCCCCGGCGTATTCTTCGTCCGCATAAGGGAGTCCTACCGTCAAACGCGTGCCACTCCACTCGTACGGGTCGCCTATCTCGGCTGCTCTGGACGCGAACGAGGGGGCATCCGCGGCATCGTTGGCATGACAGACCCAGCGCATCCGTATGGCTCGGTCTGCGGATGAGAAGAGCGCGCAGGTCCCACCTCGGCTCCCTTGCGGGGCTCTCGGGGTGATCAAAATAGCCGCGTTCGCTCTCGGAAACGAATTGGACATGCTCATACGAGGTCTGCGCAGGGCTCGCATAAAAGGCGCACGATGCAGCAATGCAGAGACTGTGTACCCCTTGGGTCCTCGACACTCTTTACCAGAGCTGACACTCATTCACCATGCTCTCGACGCCGTTCCGCCTCCTCTTTGTCGCCGCCTCCGCGGCCACTGCCGTGCGTGGATGGTATCCCGGCCAGGATGCCCCAGGCCTCCGCAGGGATACCGCACCTCCGACGCAGGGTGCCGCCTACGAATACGACATGAACACTGGGGCCACCACACAGGAACAGACCTCCACCAAGGAAGCCTCCGACCTCGAATTCACTCTGGAAAACGGCTCCCCGTACCCGCACCCCTACGAGTACCAGCGCATAGGCTCTGACGGTGAGTGGTGACGACATGTTGCGCACAATTGCCCTTTGACCCGGCCTCGGACCTTCGTCGTATCAGGACCCCTACTCCTTCAAGACACTCACTTACTCGAAATATTCGGGTCATTCGACCGTGAACGCATCCCGGAGCGCGTGGTACATGCCCGAGGCGGTGAGTGTTGCATATCGACTCTCATGCACAACGCTCATGATCGCGTTGGCACTCGCAATAGCGGGAGCGCATGGCTACTTCGAGGTGACCAACGCAGACTTTTGCAGGAACTACACCATGATGTGAGTAGTCAACGGTTACGTGGGCGCAAGGGCACTGATTTTTTCCTCCCATGCAGGGATATGTTGAGCGAGAACGGTCTCAAAACCCCTATTACTGGTTTGTCTCCCGCTCCTGCCGCAAGGGGAGTCTGCTGATACCGCCCTCCAGCGCGCTTCAGTACCGTCGGAGGGGAGTCTGGGTCAGCGGACGAAGCCCGCGATCCACGCGGTTTCGCGATCAAGTACGTCTTTGCCTTCGGCATCGACTGAATATCTCTGAGCGTGCCGCTCAATGTGTATAGATTCCGGACACGCAAGGGCATCCAGGATATCATCATGAACAGTGGGTTCAGCCAGTACTGCCGCCGGGAATTATCCTAACGCCGCCGTCACCGCGTACAGACACGCCTGTGTTCTTCATTCGCGACCCCTCAAAGTTCCCTCATTTCATCCACGTGCGTGCGTTCTGCTAGCGTTGCCGTCGGTGTCTATGCTGACTGGCGGTCCGGGGTGCTTCTCCAGACTCAGAAGCGCCATCCCGCTAGTCATCTGCGGGACAAAGAGTAAGCGTTCTTCCGCTCCACCCCGAGTAAACGTCGGCTAAGCTACGATGTGATGGTGCAGCATGTTCTGGGACTACCTCGGGTCGAACCCTGAGTCGCTGTTCCAAGTTATGCGCTTGTTCTCCGACCTTGGCACACCATATGGCTTCCGGCACATGGACGGCTGGACGGGCCACACCTATCGGTGTGTTCTCCCGTCGTTGTACTCCACATGAGCTGATACGAGCACCGGATCTATGTGCAGGTGGGTGAAGGCGGACGGGTCGTGGTCCTACGTGCGATTGTACGCGCAAACCATGCAGGGCGTCAAGAACTTCACAAACGCCGAGGCAGCTACCATCGCTGGTATGTCGGTCGATGTCATAAAGGCTTCGGCAGGATATTGAAGGTAGCCGCGTAGGAACGAACCCCGACTTCGCTACCCAGGACTTGTATGAATCGATCCAGAATGGCACTTACCCCGGGTGGACCATGTTCGCTCAAGTCCTCAGTCCGGAGGCGGCGCAGAAGTTCAAGTACAACGTTCTCGATCTCACCAAGTACGTTCCAAAACTGCCACGTGTCTATACAACGCTGACTATCCGTAGGGACTGGGGCTTCGACAACGTCGCGCCTGTCGAGATTGGCAAGTTCTATCTCACCCAGAACCCCAACAAGTGAGTATAGCCCTTTTCAGTGCCGGGATCGTGCAGTGAATCAAAGATCGTCACAGTTACTTCGCCGAGATCGAGCAGGCGGCTTTCTCGCCATCCAACATGGTCGAAGGATGGGCGCCATCCGCAGACCCCGTGCTGCAAGCGCGTCTGTTCTCGTACCCGGACGCCCAGCGATACCGCCTCGGGGTGAATCACAAGGTGCGTGTCTACGCATATAATCGCGCTACTCCCCAATTGAGACATCTCCCCTCAGCAAATACCCGTCAACGCTCCTGTGAACCCGGTCGCGAACTTCGAGCGCGACGGGCACATGAACGTGAACGGCAACCAGGGATCCCGTCCTAACTACTTGTCCACTCTCCAAAAGATCAAGCTCCCTCCTCGTCCGTACGTCGACGAGACGCATCAGCAGTGGACTGTGAGTACCTCATTCCGATGCCATTTTCCATGATTTGCGAATTGAGACCTTGTTGACCGATATCTCTTAGGGCGGCGCGGTGGCTTCACTCTCCTCGGTCACCGAGCTCGACTTCGACTGGCCCCGTCGATTCTGGAACAGCCTGTCTCAGCAGGATCAAGCGAATCTGATCAGGTTCGTCTTCCGTTACCTTTGGGGCCTCCAGCATCAGTCAGCCGCGCGAAGAGGTACTCACCGCGATACCACAGCAACGTCATCGGTCATCTAGGAGGCGCGCCCACGGACAGTGTCCGCCAGCGGATGGCCTCCCTGTTCTACCACGTCAACGCGACACTCGGGCAAGCCATCGCAGATGGCGTTGGTGTCAAGGTGGTCGACCTCAGCTTCCCCGATGGACCGACGTGGTATAACACCTCTCAGAACGCCGTGGGCAGCACGGTCGACTACTGAAGGACGAATAATATTAGATAGAATTGGTGGGAGTGCTACATTGCAGTGATTTACTTCTCCAATACCTATAATTCAATTCCTTTTATATATCCTCTTCGTCCTCCTGGTTGATGCCAGCGCGAGCGATCCTGCAACTAGCAGTTCAGCAATGAAGTAATACAACGCTCTCTATTGGTCTACTAACTTGAATTGTGCACCATTGAATGTAGCAAGGAACGAACCGAGCGCGGATGAAACACAAGTGTGCTGTAAGCCCGCATATACCCCAAATGTGATCGATAAGGACGAAGGTTTACCACGATTAGCGTCCGGTGAAAGCCGAGTAGAAGCAAGCTAAGTAAGCGATCAATAGACTGAGCGCCGCGGAGGCTCGATCGTTGCCGCATAGCGAGCTTGGGCTCGGACGACGACCACGGCGTCGCTTTCTCTTCTCTACCACCACCATCACCACTTCGCTGTGCCAGTATGCGCGTTCGCACCCTTGAGATTCGCTGGCACGACAGCAAACCCATATCCACCTGCGACTTCCAGCCCGTACCATTCAAGAAGGCCCGGCCGTCTCAGGACAAGAACTTTGCCGCGCAGTCGTACAGACTTGCGACAGGGGGCGAGGACAATCATGTCAGAGTGAGCATCGCATCCTGAACGGTGCCCGTGAGCGAGGTTGACGCGCGGACGCAGTTGTGGATGGTACACCCCAACATCCTGCCACAGTCTCTAGTCGAGGGCACATCTGAGCCACCCGCGCCCCGGCCACCCCGCGTCGAGTATCTCGCAACTCTCAGTAGACACTCTGCGGCGGTCAACGTCGTTCGCTTCAGTCCCAACGGTGAGCACGCCTGACCCGCGCGCGCATATGTCTAGCTGACGCGCGTCACAGGCGATCTCATCGCGTCTGCTGGGGACGGTATGCCATTCTGCTTCACGATCTGAGACCGCGTCTTAACGCGCCTTTTGTAGACGGGATGATCATTATCTGGTCTCCGACTACAAGTCCGCATGCGAGCAGCTATGGGAGTGACCTGACGCCCGAGGACCTCCAGTATGAGAAGGAACATTGGAAGCCCCGCACGACATTCCGGTATGAAGTTCACTTATGTCGGTGTCCACGGTATGCCACGAGCCTTACACGCGTATACCTGCAGGTGTACAAGTATGCAGGTGTACGATCTAGCTTGGAGCCCTACAGGGGAGTATATCATCGCGGGCAGCACCGACAACTGTGCACGCATATTCACTGCGAGCGAAGGTCAGTGAACTAGGATTGTCGCCCAGCTCTTCTGGTGCTTAACATGATCTCCGTAGGCAAGTGCGTACATGAGATCGCGGAACACAACCACTACGTGCAAGGGGTCGCGTGGGATCCGCTAAACGAGTACATCGCTACTCAGAGCAGCGACCGATCTATGCACATTTACAGCATCTCCTACAAGTCGGGCTCTCTTGAGGTCCACGCCGTTGGCAAGAACACCCGTATCACCCATCGACACAGCCGCACGCCGAGCGCTCATAGCCGGCCACGACCGTTTAGACGGGAGTCCACCGCGAGCGAAACGGAGTCGGTGATAACGAGCGTCAGCGAGCAACTCAGAGACGAAGTGTCCGCATCCGGCTCGGGTCAGCAGCAGCCTAGCGCTCTGCTAACTCCTACAGCGTCCGTGACCAGCACACCTTCGATGGCCATGTTCCCACCCCCAGAGCGGCCGTCGTCGCGCCGTTCGTCTTTCAGTGGCTCTAACGCCCCCAACTCCCCTGCGAACTATAGTCGGTATGGTCGTTCTCCCTCCCCGATGCCAGCTCTCCCTGCAATCCGTATGCCACCTTCCACGGCGGCGACTACCTGGGCGTCCGTGAAACTCTATGGGGACGAGAGCTTTACCAATTTCTTCCGGCGACTCACGTTCAGTCCTGATGGGGGACTGTTGCTCACTCCTGCGGGCCAGTTCGAGGACCCATCGGTCATTCCGACGGCTACGTCCAAGTCGAATGACCCTCCTCGTGGCCAGAAGGGCAACCCAAATGTCGATTCTAAGGACACTTCGTCCTCGGTTTACATCTACTCACGCGCCAACTTCGCCCGCCCGCCCATTGCGCGACTACCAGGGCACAAGAAGGCGAGTGTGGCTGTACGCTTCTCCCCAATTTTATACGAGCTTCGTCCACACGTGGCATTGACGGATGGGGAGCCCAAGTCTGTAACCCTGGACAAGGACGCCGAGGTATCGGTCGACGTTGACATTGGGGCAGGCACCTCGGTCGATAAGGACAAAACCCCCTTCGCCTCACCCGTGAAGCAGTCGTCTACCGGAGGGGCATCTTCGGCGTCGACAATCGCGGCACCATCACCGCGCATCGCGATCCCCAGCGGGCCGCAAAGCACGATGATGCCCTCCCCTGCGCTCTCTGCAACCGACTCTATGCAGCCACCTACGCCAGCGGCATCGAAACCGCCTACGCCCGTTCCAATCATCACACCGACCCCGACCGCGTCCATCTTCTCGCTGCCATACCGAATGCTGTATGCGGTGGCGACAATGGACACGGTCACGATCTACGACACGCAGCAGGCTGGCCCTGTGTGTCTACTCACCAAGCTGCATTATGACGAGTTTACCGACATGACATGGTATTATAGCTCATCTCTGTGGTCAATGTCTACGATTACTGACTATCCTTGGTAGGTCACCCGACGGTCAATGTTTGATGCTCTCGTCTCGTGACGGCTATTGCACCATCGTCGTCTTCGACGAGATCCTCCCCGCACATCACACCCAGCAGCATACACTTCAGCTGCAATCGATCGCGCACCATCATTCCCTCCCCCTCACGAACTCCACCGCTGCGACCCCGCTATCTACGCCTGCGACACACGCGACGACGCTCCCCACGCTTTCGCCGGTAACTCCCGTCATCCCTGCGAAGCGAAGCGCAGAGCCTCCTCTCACCCCCGCGGCGAGTGTGGACGAGAACCTACTCGGCGTGCGCGTTGGTGGAGACTCAGCCGACGGCGCCGACGCGAGCTCGAGTGCAGGCGTCACCCCGAGCACGTCGACTGACGAGGTGCAAGAGCCGCCCAAAAAGAAGCGGCGAGCGGCCCTCACGCGCGTTGGTGACCTTGGTTCTTGAGTCCCTGCGCTCACCTCTTGTGCGTTCTCCACCTGGACTGTTCTCTATTGCATCGTCGAAGTCGTTCTCCGTTGATTACCCTGCTCTTGTCACTTATCCATATCACTGTACCGCTGCATCGTCCTCGTCCCCCGTTCCGTCTTGTCTTCTCGTCTCCGTCATCCGGTCTCTCATGTCTCCAATCCACGACCCCACGCCTCCTGACGTGTTATTGTTAACGACTTGCCTACTGTACGAAAAGTTCCGATCCGTAATGCTTCAGTTTCGCCGCGACTTGTCTCCCGTGTCCAACGCCCCAGTATACGCGTCGGTATTTGTAACTACGCTCAGCGGGTCTATACAACGTTAACGCACGCATACATGATACGATGCGCCACTGATTGTTCAGCGTGCACAATCCACACATGCCTCGCCCTGCATTCAGGTAAGTATTCGTGCAGTGTCCGTTCTTCCCAAAGTGTACCTCGGGAGTCAGTCATGCAATTACTGAGAAGCATTGGAGTAAGCGGCAGACATGCATTGGGTAATCACTTCTCGATAGGGCCGATAAGCCCTAGGTTTGTAAAGGGCTCCCTGCTTGTGTTAGTCACGATGCTCAGAGACCTCTAAGCTCTGGGACGCAGACGCTGATGTAATACTAATCAGCCGAAGCCGAGGACCTTGAGTCCTCCGACGGCCCGGCTTGGACTTGTCCACTGCCTCAGCACTCGTCTATCATTTATCCCAGACCCAGTACAGTACGCCCTCCGCGCCCAACCACAGTCCAGGCTGATTATGTCACTTGGGTACGACATTCTCAATCGCTGCTGTATACTATGGGTCGTTTGGCTGAGATACCAGCCCGGACATAGCAGAAGTGCCATGCTGCCGCTCGCGAAGCCCTCGCCACTTCTGCATGCGCGCCTACCACTTTGGCCGGTTCACGTCCTCATGTGCCCGCAGAAGCGATCCGTGAGAACATGCGGCCTGCTGGTCGTATATATTCGAGCCCTAGGTGGTAGGACATGGGCACCGAAGCCGGAGCTAGCACGTCCTCCCCCCGAGCATTGAGTCTAGTAACTCTCACGCCCGAACATCGCCGCGATGAAAGCGATTCTTTACCATGGCCAGAAGGACGTCCGTCTGGAAGAGATACCAGTGCCTTCTGTGGGGCCGACCCAGGTCAAGGTTAAGGTATGCTTTTCGTCGCGCTGTATCGACTTAGCCAACTGTTACTGATATCCTTAGATCGCCTGGTGTGTCGTCTCCGTTGCCTCATATACAGTCGCGGGCACCGAAGCTAACCTGGAACGGGTACGTTCTATAGGTGTGGTAGTAAGTGATAAGATCATCTCGTATGGCTACCGAACAAGGTACTCACCAATCCCAACAGTATGTGGATCGGATCTTCATGTCTATGAGCATTCTCCCACGACGCCACCCACCGCTACCGAGCCGCACCCTGTTACCGGAGAGAAGCTGCCCGTTGGCCTGGGGCATGAGTGAGTACTATGGAGGTCCGCGAGGCGTCAGCCACAGAGGAACTCACCAATTTGTTCATAGATTCTCCGGGACAATTGTCGAGCTTGGCGCTGCCGTTGATCAATCGAAGTATGCAGTGGGTCAGAACGTTGCAGTGTAGGTCTAGCATTACCTATTCAGTCTGATCATTTTAAAACGTTCAATGCTCACTGGAACGTGTAGGGAGCCGCTGAAACCCTGCTACAAACCCGACTGTGTCGCATGCTGTTCCCCAAAGACCCGTAATCTATGCCCCCACCTCGCCCTCGTGGTAAGTGGTACAAGAATCAGGACCCCCCCTTACGTGCTAAGTGAACAGTAGGGATTCTCTGGTGGCGGTGGCGGACTTGCTGAGTACATCGTCGTCGATCATAGGATGGCGCACGTGTTGCCGCCTCACGTTTCTCGTGAGTGGTTGCATCATCGCCTCATATATTGCCGCTGACATACATGGTAGTGGAAGTCGGTGCACTCATTGAGCCGTTGGCGGTCGCATGGCGCGCTATCAAGAAAGCGAAGGTGAAGACCGGAGACAACGTCCTCATCCTTGGTGCGGGTCCAGTGAGTGCACCAGTCGCCTGAAGAACTGGCGTGGCATCACATATTGACTTGAATTCGACAATCAGATCGGTATATTCGTTCTGAAGGTGGCCCAGTGAGCACCATGATACTTCTCGTCTGCCTCACATAGAAGTCCTCACCACCCCCTCGCAGGCATTTCGGCGCCTCCTGGGTCGGAATCTCTGGACGTGGCTCTAAGCGCTGTGCCTTAGCCAGGAACTATGGTGCATCGGCTGTATACGACGTCTCTACAGCCGAGACGGACGTCGTTGCTGAGACTCTCAAAGCGACCAACGGCCGGGGTGCGGACGTTGTCGTCGACTGTGCAGGCGTTCAGAGCACCCTCGACATCGCGCTCAAGGCGACGCGGCCTGGTGGGACGATTATGAACGTTGCTGGGTGGACAAAGTCTCCGACGATCGACCTGAACCTGATGTTGTTCAAGGAGCTCGTGCTTGACAGTGCGTACCCTCGAGCCTCACGGTATTCGCATCCCGTGATAGTTGACAACTTCGCGCCTGCAGACAGTTTGGCTTACTCTGGGGAACACCCCGAGGTGATCCAGGCGGTCGCGGAAGGCAAGTTCAAGGACCTGGAGTCCCTGGTCACACGCCGGGTTGCGCTCGAGGACTTCGTTGATAAGGGACTTGGCGCTCTTCTGCACGAGAAGGACAAGCACGGTGAGTATGGACCCTCCCCAGCAAGACGTATGACTCATTACCTCTCCACAGTCAAGGTTCTCATACATCCCTAGAGGAGCTACGTACCTCTCTCAGGTCCATTGGGTTTGTCTTCAATGTACACAGTAGCGGTAGCACCAGGGGAACGTTACAACCTTATCACTGTTTCTAGATCCTCGTTCTCTCACGCGCTCAGAATGACTGTACCGGAAGGTTTCCCCGTGTCACAACTCTGACCTTGATATCCATACCACTCGTCATAGCCAATTAACGACCCCAGCTTTGCCTAACACTCCGCTGACGTGCTTAAGAATGATCAATCATGCCTCCTAACGGGCGGTCACGGGTCGCCTTGCGGGCAACCCTCCGTTATGCGGACTCACTCCTAGCCGGACTTGGCTCTACACTCGATCATTCTCATGACCAGGTGCGAACCGGTTATATAGCTGACAGCTCGCGGACGCCGCAGTAGCTCGCCCGCTCACCTCTGGGTTCACTAACAGTAGCAGACACGAAGACTCATGAGGGCGGTGCGATACTACGGGCCGGGCGACATTCGGCTAGATCACATCCCGGATCCGTCCCCAGGAAAGGGGCAAGTCAAGATCAGGGTTCGTCATTCTCCATCCCACTACTGAGGTCCACTGGTTGACGAGCTTTTTGCGGTGTCGAAAGGTAGCTTGGTGGGTTTCGCGTTCATTCATACACTGTACCGCCTGGATAACATGAACCTTGCGTGTAGGACGGGCAGTAAGTTGCATCCTTATCTCACCGAGGCCTTACGTGCTCGTACTCAACTGGTGTACATCAGTATGTGGATCGGACTTGCACTCCTGGCACGAGATTCTGTCTCTCTCCCCGACCTCGACCTCGCCGCACCCAGTCACACAAGAGACGCTGCCTGTAGTGATGGGCCACGAGTGAGAAGGTCGATGTTATCATGGCGTTCCTTTCTCACCTTCAACCGACGCAGGTTCTCCGGGACCGTTGTCGAGACAGGCGAAGGTGTTGACACAGGGCGCATCGCTGTCGGCCAGCCCGTGGTTGTGTACGGCTATTCCCACCGACGTGCATGCACCGAGCGTAGGCGGCTCAACATTCCCACTGTGCAGCGAACCCGTCCTTTCTTGCATGAAGGATACGTGCCCATTCTGCTCGGCAGGCTCCCGCAATCTGTGCCGTAATCTGACCTTCATCGTGAGTAAAGTTTTAGTCGCCTCTTTCGTTGCTAACGTCGCGTCCATTGGTAGGGTATTGGCGGATGCGGTGGTGGCCTAGCAGAGTACATCTGTGTGGACCAGCGTCTCGTGTTCCCTCTGCCGTCTCATGTTCCTTGTACGTCGGGTGTGTGCAAGGGTGAAGGAAGCATACTGAACGAAACCCTCAGTGGATATTGGCGCGTTGATGGAACCGCTGTCGGTAGCTTGGCATGCGGTCAAGAGATCGAGCTTTAAAGCGGGAGACAGTGTATTCATCCTGGGCGCAGGTCCCGTACGTTTATTCACATTCCCATCCAATGCCGTTGTAAACCTCAGATATTCCTCGGTAGATCGGCCTCCTCGTCCTTCGCGTCGTCAAGTGAGTATCAAATCATCGCGGAAAGACTAACATGCTGATATACGCTGCTCAGGGCATTCGGAGCTAGTTGGATTGGCGTGTCCGAACCAGCGTTGAAGAGGCGAGACCTAGCGGGCATAAATGGCGCTGACGCCGTATATGACCCAACGACCCAGAGTCGAGACGAGATAATCTCCCGGGTCCTCCAGGCAACCTCAGCCCGCGGCGCCGACGTTGTCTTTGACTGTGCAGGGTCGCAGCCCACGCTCGACACCGCATTTCTAGCTGTCCGTCCCCGGGGTACCATCATGAACGTTGCCGTCTGGGGGACACGTCCCCAGCTCGACATCGAATCGCTCACCGCGAAGGAAGTCATATTGAGCAGTACGTCGGCGTGGTGTATTGCACCACTAGATGGCGGTACGGCGCTGACTGCGAGCGCTCCAGGCATCCTTGGATATGATCGCGTTCATGCGGATGTACTCAAGTCGATCGCGAAGGGGCAATTCAAAGTCGACGGCCTAGAAACCCTGATCACGCGTCGCATCCCGCTCGAAGACGTTGTTGAGAAGGGCATCAAAGCTTTGCACGCACGAGAAGGACGAACACGGTGAGCCGCCGGAGTCCTCGTACGACACGGCGTATCTAACTCACATGCCCGCCAACAGTCAAGATCCTGGTTTCTCCCGACCTCACGCCCGCCGAAGCACGGGCGAGGTTGTGAAGTCGGCCGTGAATTTGGGCTATCGCGACGAGAAGGGGGTTGAAGATTCCGCCATGAATGTACGATATTGCCTGTACGATATCAATTTTAGCCGCCAGTAGGAACGGTGGGTCTTCCGGTAGCGCCGCGTGATGACCTCTGGGAAAGGGGACGCGGTAGGGAATACCCCGTTCATGTCGAGGATGTGCTTCTGCACTAAAGAACGCAAAGGCACACTTCCGCACCTTGGCCATGCGAATCGTTCACACCACTTCCCAAGCGCGCCATGCGGCGGAGGGTATGTTCGCGATAAGGTGATGTCAGAGGGGAGTTCATGTCGGAGGATAAGTACTAGGCCTGGCGAAGACTGATCACCTTTGCACAGAACTATCAGCCCCCTCGCAATGGTGTTCAAGATGGCACTCGGGCGACGCGCCCTTCTCGGCGCACTGACCGTATTTGTGGTCGTGCTAGGTCTTACCTCTGCGTCACGCGGAAATGCGCCAGCCCCACAGGCCGTGGCAAGCAACGCGATCAAATTCCCGGACTTGTATGAGGCTTCTATTTCAGAGCTCCAAAACGGCCTGGAGAAAGGTCACTTCAGCAGCGTGGACCTGGTTAAGGTGAGCGCGAGCTGTAACACTGTCTGTCTGATGGTGGAAAAGGCTAATCAGTGCTCTCTCACAACAAGGCATACTTCGCGAGGATCGAGGAAGTCAACCTGCAAGGCCCGACGCTGCGTGCGGTCATCGAGACCAATCCCAACGCGCTAAAGCAAGCTGCCGAACTCGACCTGGAGCGCCGACTGTTCCGAGCGCGCGGTCCATTGCACGGTATCCCCATCTTGTTGAAGGACAACATCGCCACTCTGCACAGTGAAGGTGAGTCAAATGCTGTATACGATGGTCGTTGTGGAAGGCTCACCGTACTATTTCTGCAGGCTTGAACACCACTGCAGGAACGCACTCACATTCTTCTATTTGCGAACGACCACAGTCTGACATCGCCGATGGGCATAGGTTCTTTCGCCCTCCTGGGTTCAGTGGTCCCGCGCGATGCCCATGTAGCGGCCAAGCTACGCGCTGCGGGCGCTATCATTCTTGGGAAGGCGAACCTCTCCGAGTGGGCGCACTTCAGAGGCAGCGTTCCCTCCGGCTTTTCAGGACGCGGCGGCCAAGCGACAAGCCCATACGTACCGCTGGGCGACCCCTCCGGCTCTAGCTCAGGAAGCGGCATCGGGACGGCTATCGGGCTCGCAGCTGCAGCCTTGGGCACCGAGACCGACGGTTCGATCATTTCCCCGAGCAACATGAACAACCTCGTCGGTATCAAGCCGACTGTGGGACTTACCTCGAGGGCAGGAGGTTAGCGTTCAGTACATCCTCTCGTTCACTCGGACGAATGAGGCTGACGCGTGGTATGACAGTGATACCCATTTCTGCTCACCAGGATACCGTAGGTCCGATGGCGCGCTCCGTCGCTGATGCTGCTATCGTGCTCTCCGTGATCGCTGGGCGCGATCCTCGAGACAATTTCACGCTCGCGCAGCCGCCAGTAGTACCGGACTACACGAAAGCGCTGAGAGTGGATGGTCTGAAGGGCGTCCGTCTGGGCGTACCCCGGAAGTTCTTCACAAGGACGAACCCCAACATCGTCGCCGCCTTCAACGCGTCCTTGGACACGATTCGGAGGCTGGGCGCGACAGTCGTCGATCCTGCCGATTTCCCTGACTTCGCCGAGTTGGAGGCGTCGAGGAATGAGTCGATCGTTACCCAGACCGACTTCAAGGTCTGATGTGGGTCATTCAGAGAGAATGCATAGCTACTGACAGCTATCTGGTCTGCGTAGGTCGGCATTAACCAGTACATCTCGGAGCTTCTCGACGTCCCGACCGGAGTGAAGAATCTAGCAGACCTGATCGCTTTCAACATCGCACACGCCGACGAAGAGCTCATCCCACCTTTCTACACTGACCAATCCGAGTGTGTGGCGCGGTTACATGATTTAGTCATGCCTGACCGAGCATATGTTGTGCCAGGTTCATCTCCTCCGAGAACACGACCGTGAACCAAGCATTCTTCGATGCGGTCGCCGCGGACGAGGATCTCGGCGCCACTCGCGGAATAGACGGAACTCTGCAAGCATTCAAGCTGGACGCGTTGCTCCTGCCGAGTGCTGTCGCACCGGGCCCCGCTGCGATCGCAGGGTTCCCTATCATCACCGGTCAGCTTCGTCGCCCCCCTGAAAGTAGCGAAAGTTATATCCACGCTCACCGTACTACATCCTTGCAGTCCCGCTCGGATTCTTGCCGCCGAACACGACGCTGGCGCCGGCGCAGCCGACGCGCTCGAGCGGCCCGAACCAGCCTTTCGGGATCGCGTTCATGGGCAGTGCGTTCAGCGAGTTCGACCTTATCAAGTTCGCGTTCGCGTACGAGCAAGCTACGCACAACCGCCTCAAGCAGCTAGCGTTCCCGGAGGCCATCCCGAAGACCCAGCTGGCAGACGTCGTGGGAAAGTGAGCCTGTCTATGTGGTATTAGGGAAACTACACTGTAATATGGAAGCGGATTCGGCGCGAGTCGTCTAGTGTTGGAGCGTCTCTAGGTATAGCAAGGTTCGTTGTCATATAGTTCTATGGCTCTATATCGGTCTGAGCGTGGGAAGCAGTCATCTGCAATGAGTCTGCGGACGCATGCACGAAGTGTTTCTCAGTGAGCATATGATGGGACGCTCCGGCGCAGAGGGGAAAGGACACACCTCATGTCGCAGTCTTCATGGATGCGCGTGGGGTCGCCAGAGTCGTCGATGGGGACGAGTCGGGGTACTGTCCTCGCCTTGAGACTTCCCTACCGCGGTCGGGACCGGCAGAGAGTATGAGTTGGACGAGGAGGCATCTCCCCTAAGTGGTATCGCCGATACAGAGAGAACGATGCAGGACACGGCAAGTATCGCGAAGGATGTGACACGCATAGCTGTCAGGATGATGCATGAGTGGGGTTCGTTATCTCGACTTCCGAACCACCCACCGGGATCCCGGTCAATGTCTATCAACTCCAGTGTCAAGAAGGAATGTGTTGAAGGAGGCGTGGACAGGTAGATTTGCCGTCAGCAGCGTGCTCTCGCCTTGTAGCATGCGGTGCGTCTCCGGAATCCTGTGCATGTTATACGGGGTGCACGGAAGAGCGGCTGATGCATGAGCGCTGTCACAGCCTCGAGAAGATCGGACGTAGTCGCGGAAGCGCCTGCAAGTGGGCTTAACCCGGACGGCGGCGCGAATGTGCGCCACGAGGGACGTCTCGGGCTATATCTTCGGTTCCACAATGCTTTCAGTGATGTTCCAAGATGCGCGTGCAAAGAGGACCTTGCGATGCATATGCGCGAGGTTCACGGCTCCGTGAATGCAAGGAGACCTTCGGACTGTGACCCTTCTCAGGAAAGGCTGTGCATTAGAGATGTATGGCGGGGGCACAGACGAACAGTACACCTGGTATAGAGCAAATGAGCGACAACGAAAGGATAGGACGTAGCTGAGTCATAAAACACAAAAGAAAGTCATCCGAGCAACTTCACGACGAAACGCCGGAGAGACACACGAAGCATCACCCCGTCCAACCTCCACTCAGAGCTTCCAGCCGCCGGCGAGGCCCATGACGTTCTCAGGGTCGTACTGAGCCTTGAGCGCCTTGAGCTTTGGCAGGTTATCGCCGTAGATGCGCTCGAGCGGGGTGTCGAAGATCGCGTAGTTGCCGTACAGCACCGCGTCCGCGACGTCCTGGCCCTCCTCGACCGCAACCTGGGTGAGGCGCGCGGCGCTCTGCCGCGCCGCGTCCTGCATCACCTTGTCGGACGCCTCGAGCCCCCAGCCGTAGAAGATGTTGAGCGGGAGGAGGCCTGCGTTGCGCGCGGGCGGGTACGCGGACGAGCCCTCGGGCCCGTGCGACAGCAGGGTGGGCAGGAAGGGCTCGACGTCGTAGCTGATGAAGTTGCCGCCCTTCAGGGAGAGGTGCTTGCCCCAGAACTGTAGTCCGCTCCCGGTCAGCATACGTGTGGTGCGAAGCAGGTGAGTCATGACAGACCTTCGTCTCGTTCAGCACGGCATCCATGAGCTTCTCCGTGTAGTTGAGCACGGACACGGTATGGAAGATGGCGCTACGGGAAGCATGTCAATGACGTGGGGGAAACCTGTACCATGCGACTCACCGCTGGTTCCCGGCGGCGTTTGCGGGGAAGGATTGGACAAGGTCCAGGAAGGGACGCGTCTTGACATCCTTCGTGAAGTGAGGGATAGCGAGGTAGTCGTCGAAGATGCCATCAGGAGGGGTAGGGTAGTCATAGAAGAGCAGGAGAGAGAGGCCCGGCTTCATATGTATGCGTAAGCATCACTGTAACTCGAGCTACCAAGGAGAGCGAGCCCGACCTGACCGAGGACGTAGTTGTACGTCGGGAGGACCTGTGCCTTCGGGTCCGTAACCGTCTGCGAGAACTTGACAGTCGCCGCGTTGACCTTGTCGAGTTGGTCCGCAGTAATCGTGATCAGACCCCCCTGTGGCGTATCCTCGGATTAACAACGACGTGCGCAGATAATGAGGGTTCAAACATGGCGTACCCAGACTTCCGTCTGAGCATGGGTGGTCAAGTTGAACTTGGTAACCACGCCCTGCAGAACCCAAGTCAGTAGACTGTAATATTGCGTGATCCTCGGCGGTGCTTACAAAGTTGTTGAAACCGCCCTGCAGAGATGATGAAGCGCTTTCAGTACCTACGTAATAGTCATCCGCGTGCGAACTCACCTTCAGGCCGAAGAACAAGTCGGGGTACGTGTCCTGCCGCACGGCGGCGACCGTTCCGTTGGGCAGGACCAGCTCAAATCCGGAAAGATTATCGATCGTAAGACCGTGCTGGTTCGTCTTCCACGAGTAGCCTGTATCGTACGAGTATGTCTGATCAGGAACGCCGTATAGTGCGGAGCGCGATATCGCAGACCGACCTCCGCCAAGAGTGAACCCGGCTACGCCGACGCCAGAAACGCGTCCACCGACAACGTTAACGGCATACGGCGCGAGGGCCTCGTACACGTCGTCCCACACGAGGCCGCTTCCCACCTCGGCCAGGTTCTGGTCGGCGTGGTACTTGACCTCGTTGAACTTGTACATGGCGATCTGCACGCCCTCCGTCGACGAGAATCCGGGGTTCGAAGCGTGGCCTCCGCCCTTGACCTACGCGACACGCGCATTGGGAACCGCATCAGTCACACGCGCTCGAGCCTCGAGGGCCGGGGTTAAGCATTTGACGATTCGCTTACCGCGAAGGGGGTCTTGTTCTTCCCCAGGATCTGGAGCTGGTCGCGACGGGAACGCAGCCGGTAAGCACATGCAAGGGAGCGGAGATGAACGTGGAGTAGTTACAATTTTTCCCACATCCTCCGCCGTTCCGGGCTCGACGGAACATGCGGACTTCGCGCTGCTGGAGGTAGCCCAGTGGCCGACGTCCTTCGTGAATGTAGCGTCAAAGCCTGACAGGGGGGAAATGTCTGAGTGAAGGGGACCGTCGCATGCATGGTACGATTACCTGGGTAGTGAACAGACGAGGCGGAGGAAATGGCTTGGCTGATCTCCTTGCAAACGGAGGAGAACTGAGAGTCCCTAGCTTCCACCGATTCAGCGGAGCCGGGGAGGGAGCTTGCCAGGAGAACGGCCAAGCATGTGGCGGTCGCAAGCGATTGACGCATTGCTGCAGGTCAGACGGAAGGGCTACGACAAAATACCAGGATAGAAAGAGTGAGAGGCGTCAGGCAGTACGGATGCAGGGAGAGGATGTTCGTAGTGCCGGAGAGCCTCAAAGCTGGGGACACGGCCGACGAGGAAAAGCGCGGCGTATGTTGGGAGGTCATATATATGTCGAGCAGGGCAGGCTTGTCAGTGCCTGGAGCTCTTGATTACTGACATTGCCGCGGCAATCGACGCAAGTCCGAAATGAGATGATTCGAGCTGAAACGTGGTGAGCGCAGGTGTGTCGCATCAAGCGACAGCCCAGGTCGACATCTGCCGTTTTCACGCACCGCGTCATACGATCGCCTGGGGACCGCTCTTCCAACGTCAAGAGGCCGTGGGTTGGTTGCGAGGAGAGGCGCATGACGCCAGCGGCGCGGCAGCACTGCATATGCGTCCTCGGGCAGATGCACTTCTGCGCACGACGGAACACTCTCCCTCCCAATGCCGGAGCCGTGCGAACGTGAAAAGAACGGTGCAAGACTGGCCGGACTGACATGGCCACGGCGATATTGCATGCTGCTGTCCCACACTTGACGGCCCGCGGTGCTTGGTCGGTGATTGCTCTTGATACCCCAGAGTCGTGTCTTGGGACGTTCCCAAGCCCTCGGGTCGACCGCATACGGCCCTGCCTTGCGCCGTCGATCCAGGGTGAATTTATGGCTCGCGGACAAACGGATCACGGCGCCCGTGGCCCGTCGACAAATCAAATTGACAGAGAGCTGGCCGCGATCCGCTGCGGGCCCAAGGGGGCTCAAGAGTCGAGACGGGTGTGAATATTGCGAGCCTCGAAGAGACTGAGCCCATGGACGTGTGCAGACCACTATGGAGAACAACATGCTGTCAAAGAAAGGTGCACAAGGCGGGTCAACACACAGTAGATCTACTGTTGTGGCGACGCTAACCTTCCTACGACGCTAAACGAAGCCTATTCCAAGACTAATTCGCGTTAAACAGCAAGGGACAGGTCGGAAACAAGGCACTCCGGCGTTCGCCGAAGAGGTGGGCGTCTCAAACTCAATCAGTCCAACTATACAGCAAATCTCGGCAACTGCCGGGTGGCTACGAGTCTCCGGCGCTGGAGTGCTCGCTGCCGACTATAGCGCAAAGGTAAGAAATCCCGCCCGACCCCAACGACTTCAAGATGCCCAAAAGTGCGTGCAGATGTTTGCTCGCTGCATGGCGCGGTGCTGACAGTGTATTTTACAGTCTACAAGCCCGGCAAAGTACGTTTCGAACGATCGAGAGATCATGCCGGTCCGCTGAACTACGCCGATCCAGGTCGCTATCGTCCTCCAGGGCCGCCAAGCGGGTAAGAAGGTCGTCATCATCAAGCAGCTGGACGAGGGCACCAAGGAGCGGCCATACCCCCATGCGATCGTTGCCGGCATCGAGCGTTACCCTCTCAAGGTGACGAAGCGTATGGGCTCGAAGAAGATCGCGAAGCGGAGCAAGGTCAAGCCTTTCATCAAGGTGCGTTCCACAGCGGCTGGTGTTCCAGCGAACCTGGAGGCTCACGGTGGATCGCACAGACCGTCAACTACTCGCACCTTTTCCCCACGCGTTACGCCCTTGAGCTGGAGGGCCTCAAGGGTGTTGTCGGTTCGGAGACCTTCAAGGAGGTTTCGCAGCGGGAGGACTCGAAGAAGCAGATCAAGAAGCTGCTGGAGGACCGGTACACGAGCGGGAAGAACAAGTGGTTCTTCCAGCCCCTTCGCGTGCGTCGCCCTCTCGCTATTTCACTCTTCCTGGTTGTATTGACACGTTCGGGCTGCAATATAGTTCTGATTTGTTTTGGTTCTTTTCCATCCTCTCTGTTGTGCTGCTCGCAAAACCGCTACATGTACATCACATGTCCTCGCATGACGCATGCCCCCACCACACCATCATGTCCTGAATCTATGCCATGGGTGACGAGTATTTCCGTTCCGGTGTGTGCCTCAGGACGAACTCCTCGCATCTTCATACTGTGCAGGAACCTGCTGCACTATGACCTACGGCAAGGCTCGTTTCGTTCAACGTGACGTCGAACACTGTAAGCCCGACCAGCATCCGGGTACTTAAAGTACTCAAGAGCATGCTATGTCACTCCTCTACCATATCGGCTTTGGGCGCCGGCGTTGCGAGCAGTGGACGGTTGCAAAATTCTAAAGTATAGCCGTATGTCTCGCATTATCATTCTTCCGCACAAGTCTCCGTGCCAGTGACACTATCAGCATGCAGTTGCCCATGGGGACTTTGGGAAGTGGTGGTTCGAATATCATCGCGTCCATCATACATGTCCACTAGCACTGCCGACAGCGCTGGGTGTAGACAATGTGACGGCCGTTCGGTGATTCCTTTGATTGCCTTGCACTTGCTCAAGCTATATGCTCAACGCTAGCGGGAGCATCGAACTCGTATCTCCCGCCGGAGTTCAGCCAAATTCCAGCCAAAGTTCAGCCAAGGCCAGTACGAATGTCAGTTACCCGCACCGCTCCTTATAGGGGCATGACGGTATGTTCCATCTCTAACATTCCATGATCGTTTGTCTCACCCCGTGCCTGGCTCAATGAACGTTCCCCATGCAGGTTGCAGGCTGTTGTACCATGCCGGTACACTGCCAGTCATAGCAGTGTGGGCCAAGCCATCTGGGGCCCGTCGCATCAACCGCTTCAAAGCATTTGTTGCCTCAGGAAAACTCGACACATAGAAAGTATGCTGGACGAAGTCGCCCAACGCCGGTTGGTTGAAACATCGCTTTTCCGAATATATCCATACGAGTCAATTGGAATGCAGTAGATCATGCCGCATATTTCCCCCGGTTGGGTCTTGTCGCAGAGATTCTAGGTCAAAGATGACGCATTCTTGCAAAGCTTGAGGAAAGAGTGTCTCGAGCGCGGCTTCCGGGGAGGTCTGCGTTATGCGAGGCATGGTCTCCGGTACATGCCTGCGCCTGCGTCCTTGTGGTATGGAGGCCGCCCGACGCCCACCCGACGCCCATATAAAGGCGGGCATGAAATCTCAAGGGTTCTTCGTCGTACGGCACCTACGAACAGTCCGCGCCCTCTCGCTCTTTACCCTCCCTTCCCCTCGTTCGTTCACTCCTCTTCACCATGTTCCACAAGGCTGCCCTCGTTGCCCTCGTCGGTGTGGCAACCGCTGCCAACGCCATTCAGACCCCCACTTGGTGTTGTACGTATGCGCCCTCACCTGTCGCATTCCCGCGCTGATCGCTTTGCACAGCCAAGGAGCTGGTGCAGTTCGCTCTGAACGTCGAGAACCTCGAGAGCGCGTTCCTCAGCCAGGGCCTGTCCCAATTCAGCGTCACCGACTTCACCAACGCGGGCTACGCGAAATGGGTTCGTGGCCGCTTCCAGCAAATCGCGGACAACGAGGCCGCGCACGTTGCGTTCCTCTCGAACGCCGTTGGCACCGATGATGCCCCCAAGGCCTGCACGTATGACTTGTAAGTTTTCATCCGCTTGCTCTCCTACGCTGTATCAATGGAACACCGTGCTTACACGCGGACCTCCAGCCCCATCACTGACGTTCAGTCATTCGTCAACCTCGCGCAGAAGATCGAGACCATCGGTGCTAGCGCTTACATCGGCCTCGGTGGCTACCTCGACAACAGCACCGCTATCGGGTCGAGTTCGCTGCGTGGGGCCATCACTGCCGCTGTGGTATGCGACTGCAACATCTGAACTAGGAGGAACGTATCGCTCACGCGCTTTGCCATGTAGTCCATTGCTGCTACCAAGGCACGCCAGGCCGGGTGGATCACCGCCACTGTTTTGCACCAGCAGCCCTGGGACGGCGCGTTTGAGACCCCCCTTTCCCCCGTTGCCGCGTGGTCCCTCCTCAGTGAGTTCCCCGCGACTCTCCGTCCAAGATCGGCCATCCTGACCGCTATGTCTTTCCGCAGCCAACTTCGTCAACGAGTGCCCCGACTCGAACCCTGACGTGGGCGTGCCCGAGCTGCCCACACTCACGATCTCGGACTCGACGCCCGCGCCGGGCGACACCATCAGCCTGACGATCGCCCTCAAGGGCGCGAAGTCACCGCGGTACGCGATCTGGCTCGACGGCATCCGCACCGTGTACAGCGAGATCACGAACGGGAAGACGGTCGTGCCCTCCGGCCTGAGCGGCACCGTCTTCGTCGGCGTCGTGCCGAGCAAGGACGCCGCTGACCGCGACAACCTCATCACCGGCTTCGCCGTCGTCGACTTCCCCTTCGACTCTAACGCGCGTAACGTGCTCTAAGCTGGTCGCAGCTGAAGGCCGAACGACCGGAGATCGACCGCTTGGAAGTGGTTTAGAAGATCCTTTCCCTATCATCTAGCTTACTCTTATACTTTCCTTATGCTCACCTGTCATTTACGTACTGTATGGTCGCTTGTATGATGTTCTGTACCCGTCCCCCTCATTGTATGTACGCTACCGTTAGTTACCCTACCCTCGGTCGAGGTATAGACAATGAGACTATGTATGAACACTCGAACCAGTCTGCCCCGTTTAACGCGATGGATGCGCAACTCGCAAGTGTGGCAGCGTAAAGTTGGGTACCACGAACGCTTTCATTAGCTTGAAATCACTTCAACGTGCCACAAAGGGAGAGGCCGATGGACACTTTAAGGATGTATCAAGACTTTGACTACAATCCCAACTCAGCCCATGGGTCTCTCGGCGGCGGTCATAGCCCAGCAGAAGGCTTACCGTGTTTTCTCATGGAGAAGAGCTCCGAGACCCTTCTCGACGAAATTTTCTAGCGACGTGCGGCGAGTGATCAAGGACTCGAGATCTTTGAACTTCCCATCCGCGATGGCCTGGATTACCTCGGGGTGCTCCGCCGAGTACGTCAAGCTATCTGCAAGCGTGCAGCAAGAGTGAGCATGATACATAGTATACCAGACAAACGGCCCCAGACGACACGTACTGTCAAGCACAAGCTCCTTGAACAACATCAGGTTCAGGTCGATCGTCGGGGATTCTGTCCACGCGGCGACGTTCATGATCCTGCCCCCAGGACGGGCGGCCTTCAGCGCAACGTCGAGGGAGCTCTGGACACCGGCACAGTCGACGACGACGTCTGCGCCCCGGCCATTGGTAGCCTTGAGGGTCTCCGCGACTACGTCGGTCCCGGCGGTGGAGACGTCGTATACCGCAGAGGCACCGTACGTCCGGGCTAGGGCGCAGCGCTTGGACCCACGTCCAGATACTCCAACCCAAGCCGCACCAAAAAGCCTATATAGTGGGTGGTGAGTATTTCGGCCTGATTGAGTTCATTGGTGAATACTGACTGTGCACATTTGAGGACGAAGATGCCGATCTTGCGACAGAGCAGTGATCAGTCTCCGCGACGATATACTAGACATATGCACTGGCACTGGATACGCTTACCGGACCCGCACCGAGGATGAGAACGGTGTCACCCGCCTTCACCTTGGCCTTCTTTACAGAGCGCCATGCAACCGCCAGAGGCTCGACGAGTGCGCCGACTTCCACTGTGAGGAATGTAAGTAGTGGTTTACCCAATGAATAGCCTGGATTGAGCACTGACGGGAAACATTGGGCGGCAGTATGTGTGTCATCTTCTGATCGACAACAACATATTCGGAGAGTCCCCCGCCGCCTCCGGAGAAGCCCTGCGGGTCGGTCAGCACAAATGCGTCGCCGCGGAATCACCGGCAAACAAGAAGTACTACTCACAACGACAGCAATGCGAGGGCATAGATTCCGGGTGTCCGACGAAGAACATCCAACGCAATCCGGTTGGTTACAGCAATTCAATGGCTCTCTACACCGTTAGCCAGTGAGCACGGCATCTTGAGGAATGCAAAGAACTAGGAGATTGCCTACACTGCAACGTTTTGACCGACTGCATACTTGGATTTGTCTACGGCCGAGCCGAGCTCAACGATGGTCCCGGAGAACCTAAAAAGAGGTGCAGTAAGTCGAAAACGTACGAACGATGATCGAGTTGTTAGTACAATACATACTCGTGTCCGAGAACGACAGGCAATTTCTCTCCGGTAACCGCATGCGGCTCGGTAGCAGTGGGAGGCATGGCAGGGTCATGCTTGTAATAGTGGAGATCCGTGCCACATACTGTTATTCCCATGAGAGGTTAGGTGTATGCCAATATATGATACTTCGGGAAACTCTTGTTACTTACTGCCACACCTGACGATAGATTGATTTTTCGTTAGCCGCCATAGTCCGTTCACGTTGGAGTAATGAGCACGGAGATGCTTACCAGGCAACCTATACGCGCACTGATTAGACTGTTGACTTGAAAATGCGCAGCGAGAGAGAACGTACCTTGACTTTGACTTGTGTTCGTCCTGCCACGGGCTCTGGTATATCTTCTAGACGAACATTGTTGGCACCGTAGTAGAGAATTGCCTTCATTCCGGCTATGTATGCGATCTGATCAGTGATCTTCTTCACTCGGCATCGCTTGAGTACGAACTTACCGGTAGCTTGCAGCTCGTCTGATGCTTACGTCGCTGGGTGGAGGATGTGCGGTTGCGATGAGTTGCACCAGCTCATTGGGGTTGCACGTCTTATATGTGTGCCATACGGAGGGACGCCCCGGAAGCATCACGCACGAGAGTACTGGGCATTCCTACACGAAGACGTAAACATACTGCTATCTCCTCTCTCTCATTCATCCGATGAATCGGAGGTAATGGAGGTGTGAGTCAGCTTACCTCCGAGTTTACGGGCAAAGCTACATGTAGTTGTATCCTCCCCAGCAGTAGTCCTAGATTCGGAGTGCTCGAGCCCGGATGGCTCGAGCTACAGTCCGCGGCCGCAAAGGGCCATCGATAAGACAGTAGTGGGGAATGAGGGCTCTTGACTACACAAGATGTCGAATATAGTGTGGGCACAGGGAATACGGAAGAGTAGAGGGCTATATTACCTTCGCAAACTTGATCAAACAATACAGCCCGGGGGCCGTTCTCCACGTAATCATCGACATTGATATTCGGAGGTGTTATCAAACTTCCCAGATACATATTGGCGGACTGCCTTTCCGCCAAAGCTAAGACACGGTGAGACGTGATCCTCCATATATGAAAGACTATCTGCAAGCGAGACCTACGCGGGAGTGGGCCGAGGTCGGACGCCGTGGGTGTCGGGGTTTGTCCTTGTTAGAGCCAGAAGTCAGTCAGCATGCCCTCGGCAGCGAGAATAGTACAAGTCACCTGTGTACGGCGGTTCTAATGCATACCACTTGCGGAGTGGCTGCCTCAGGTTATATCTCGCAGGAAGATAAGGCAGCTGTCTTACCTCCCACAGAGTCTCTGAGATCCCTTGTACCCTTCTCAGAGCACTCGGGGAAGCGTGATATGCAAAGAGATCGATTGTGGTGGCAAGTGCGGTACTGTACAACTTCAGATGTATCACCGTACAGACGGGCGCGCAGTGTGGGAAAGTCGAGTACGATCCGTCGGATCCGTATTTCGTGGTGTTGGCCCACATTCACGGGTGAATGAGGATCTTGACTGACACAACGTCTCATCAAGCACTCTCCTAACGAATGAAGGTCTATCATACCTTGACGATCCTTATCGTGGTGTAAGGCATTGATGCCCTTCTCAACATAGTCTTCGAGCGAGACACGACTAGTGATGAGACTGTCCAGATTAGTGAACTTCCCCGCCGCCACAGCTTCAAGCAGCGGAGGATGATCGTTCGAATAACCTAGGCTGTCTGAGGGGTTGAGGAGACGCGCGGTCAGCATTTGTGAGACGTTGCATGTCCAAGTGACTCTACTCACTGACGAGAGTGATCTCTTTCATTAGCATCAAGTTCATGTCGAAGGCGGGTAGCGCTGGCCAGTCGGCGACATTCAGGATGGTGCCTCCAGCACGAACGGCCTTCACGGCGGTATCTGTGGTTTCCTGGCTTCCTGCACAGATGATGACGATGTCGGCACCATGCTGTGTCGTCTTCAGGGTTTCGGAGACAACATCGGTCCCGGGGACAGTGAGGTCGTATACGGCCGAGGCACCGTGTTCCCGCGCTAGCTCGCAACGCAGCGGCCTTCGGCCAGATACCCCGATCCAGGATGGTTCAGATAGCCTGTCTCCCGTGAGCACTTCAGTTACGATGGGTGGACACTGTGCTCACTTGATCACGTGGAGTATAAAGAGGGCAATCTGTGGACGGTCGTTAGCCTGAGGCGCGACGGTGGTGCCTTGAGGGAGAGTAACGTACTGGCCCGGCGCCCAGGATGAGCACTTTGTCCCCCGGCTTGACATGTGCGCGCTTGACGGCGCGCCACGCCACGGCGAGCGGCTCAATCAAAGCACCGGTCTCCACTACGAAGGCGTTAGCTATAGAAATTTCAAGGGTTGCAACTCGAACCCACATGAAGTGTTGGGCGGCAAGATGTGGGCGAGGTGCTGGTCGACTACGACGTACTCGGAGAGCCCCCCGCCACGGCCTGACATGCCCTGCGAAGTTGTGATGTGAGCACCTGCTTCACGGGTATTCTAGTGGATTGGCTATCGCACCAGAGCCCAAGCACCTTGACACTGGGAACGATAATCGCGAGAAGAACAAGCTGGACAGTCCGGCTTCATGCAAGTAACGAGAGGCTCCCTGTTGAGACGTGCAGGAGTAAATCAGGGCCAATGATAGTTCCTCAATATCTTGCTGAACTTACACAGCGACGTTCTGGCCAATGGCGTACTTGGACGTATCAACCTCGGGACCCAGCTCAACGATGGTGCCCGAAAACCTGTAGATGTTCGAAGGGGTACCTCAGGATTAGGATACCGTCGACGTACTCGTGGCCCAGTACTACGGGAAGGGTTTCCCCGGTGTTCGGGTGTGGTTCAGTGGCGGTGGGCACCAGTCCAGGAAGCGGAGTGCCATGGTAAACGTGGAGGTCCGATCCGCAAACTAACCAACGGGTTAGGAGCATATTCAACCCGCAGTCAACCCGTTAAGACTCACTTCCACACCTGGAGGAACAAAGTGTCAGTCGCAGCGGCAACGTATCGCGCAATGTCGTACGAGCAGAGGTACCCACCATGCAACCTTGACCTTGACCTGTCGCGGACCCACCTTGGGCTCGGGTATGTCATCGAGACGGACGTCTTCTGGGCCGTGGTAGCGTATGGCTTTCATTGTAGAGATCGGAAGGTCTGAGGAGGGGAGATGATATCCTGCATATCGGCGGCGCTGTCTATATATACCCAGCCCTCCTGGCACGGGTGATTGTTGCTTCGTCCCCCGGTTCCCAGAGAACATGGCCACCGAGCGCGCGTCCATCGAGTCTCGGGAAGAGTTGACGCTTGGGGATTCACGTATGTGGTCATCCCGAGCCGCGTGTTTGATGGCATTGGGTACCTGCGACCGGGAGGAAGAGGTTCTACCCGCCCAGCATACAGCCAACGATGGAGGTAAAATATACCAGGGACTGAGGAAGTAAATATCCGCTCGAGTGTACATCAATCGACGGGTTCCGGATGCACCTGCTGGGGATCTCAGCAGCAGCACGCGTCTTCTCGTACATAGCCGACCGCGGACATCTGTGAACCCTGACCACTCGAAGGCGCCGATCTGGCGCACCCCAACGGTAGAACCTTCACTAGTGCGCCAACCTTTGTGCGAAACGCTCGCTCAGGCGCCAAAGAACTGACCGTGCTTACTGAAAGTACCTGCGTCTAACGAGAGCCACTGTGCGTCCGGGGCATCTTCGGGACTCCAACGCTTGCGGGAAGGGATTGGGTCATCGTGTCCTTGATGTGCGCTGGGTGAAACTATCATGGCCGGGGTTAGGGGCGTCCCAAGAGGTACTGCGGACGATTCGGATGGCGATCACTGTATGCTACTGTCTTTGGGCCGCGGCGACTCAGCGTGACCTTTCACAAGGAGTGCAGATGGTCGAGATGCGCTTACAGGGAGAGTCGTCTTTGTGACGGAGCAGGGATACGCTCTGAATTGTGTACGAAATCATTGTGGGTGCACGCGGAGATACGGTTGGATACCTGTCTATGGCAGTCAATCTGCGCTGTGTGCAGTGTGGATCATCGATCAGGTTAAGAGAACGGCACGCACAGGGAACGAGCGAGACAACGGCGGGTTCATCGTTCCACGTTCAACCTAGAACCTGATGGCACCGCCCATTTGAGCACTGCATCAGCCCGATGACGTTCACAGAGGTTCGCATGTACATAGCACAGGGATCCGCTCGCGTTGCACCGTGCCCGCATGCAAGCGCGCTGCGGGCGAGAAGGTGCATGTGGAAACCATGTCGTTCTCAACGCGTCCCTCAGACCTTCAACGGTACAGAGGAGGCCCTAATAGACAATGATGTGGTCAGACATTTGCTCAACGACAGATATGTGCAGATCACTCACCGTGTCACTTGTAAGTTGACTGTCGACAAAACCACAACATATCGTTGGTCACTGTCGGGCCGGCCCTCCGTAGAACTCACCAACACTGCAGTATTTTCGCCGCTGAAAGATACGTGCGAGGACATATCTCGAGAAGATCCCATACATTAGGGTATACTAAATCCCTCCAAACCCGCCAAAAAACCAATGAACATATCAACATGCAGACGTCCTCACCAGTGGCCGCCTACGCCGGACCAGGAAGGTTGAAAACGTCATGGACTGCGCGCGCGACGAGCTGCTCGTCCGGCCGCTCCGGGAACACGTACTTAGCGCCATATCGCCTCTGCTGGAACAGCGCGTACTCCTCCTCCCGCAGCATCTCCCTCGCGCGCGCGACCTGCGCCGCCGTCCGCGCCCCGAGCCGCTCCGCGTCGTCTTCGCTCAAAGGGGCGGGCCGGCGGACCAGCTCGGCGTAGGCCGGCCCGAGCCACGCGGGCACGTCGTGCGCCTTCGCGAGCACGAGCAGCTCGACGGGAGGGAGGGAGGACCGGCGCGCGGTGAGCTCGCGGATCGCGTATTCGCGCACTTTCGTGCACTGCAGGCGCGTGGAGACTTGTAGGATCGTTGTCCAGTCCGCGAGTGAGATGGAGGCCGGGTCGTATATGCTATTCAAACGGGCCCCGTGAGACGGTTGTATGACGGGCACGATATGAGACGAAGACAGTGCACGTACCCATGGTAGAGAAAGCTGAGGAGACAATCAAATGCCTGCTGGGTAACATCCTGCGGCAGGGGCAAAGGGCTCTCATCTGAGCGACCGAGCGTGTCTCCTCTCTCCGCGACGATCCGCCTGAAGTATTCCGAGTGGTGCTCGAGCAAGTACCGATGGATCTTGTACAGCGTCTCCTGGACCTTCCGGAGTTTCATGAGATATCACGCATAGCAAAGACTATGACGGCACGCAGGGATGCGCACCTTCAGTACAACCATTCCCTCCTGCATGTAGAACACAGGATGCTTGGGCAGGTTCGCCTCACGGGGCTGCTGAGCGACAGCTGGCGGCGTGCCCATAGCGGGTACGCGCGCGCGAGGCATCGCGACGGGGTTCCTCCGCGGGGACGACAGAGCCGCAGCGGAGTCCGGACTCCGCGCGGGGCTCTGTCTCGATGGCGGGTCGCTCGGTACGCTGCGCAAGCTCTGCTGAGAACCGTGCACGCTCGGAAGGGGGCGCGGGCTGGATGTGCCGGAGTGCATTGGCGAGGGAGAGGCGAAGCGAAGGTCAGACGGGAAGGGTACGGGGCTCCCGACTGCGCGGAACTTCGCGTTTGCATTTGGGGGAGGGGCGGGAGTATAAGTAGGCTGTTGAACGATTTCGACAGAGGAGGCGGGGCTGGGTGTGCGCGACGGGTCGCTGTCGCTATCGCCCCCGCCCCCGCGCTCGATTATCAACGGGTGAGAGTGGAGGTTCCGCAGGAACTCGGGGTGCGACGGGAGCGGGGAATATGTTGTATTTGTGCGGATCTCGTGCAGCTCGTGCGCCTCCTGCTCGCCTACTCCAGAGATCCCGCCGCGTCCGTGGCTCGTACCTGGTAGCAGAGGTAGCGAACGAGGTAGGGCGGCTCGGGAAGTAGGCGCGACGGGCGTCCAATCACGCGGCATCCATACCGCGGGACTGGGCGGTGGGCAGGGTGAGGGCGAGGGTGTTGTCATTGTAGCCCATGGAGACGGCAAGCGGCTCGGGGGCTCGATGGGCTCGGTGTAGTAGCGGGGAAGGGGCGGGGCGAAGCGTTGGGCCATACAGATTCACGTTTGCAGCGGTGTCTGTTGAGCAGAGTCGGGCGGGGATATGAAGGCGTAGCACTAAGTAGCGGCTGCAACGCAGATGAGGCATGGAGAGCGCGAGCCCCTGGCCCGTCTTCGCGGTGGCGTGCGCATGGTGCAGAGCATGAGGCTGCGAGGCTGCAACCGCCTGCCCAGCAGAGCTAGAGAAATCGATCAAGGGAGCGACACAAGGCTGAGCAGCGAGAAGAGAGGGTTGCTGCGGTAACCGACGGGGAAGCGGGCCCGCGGAGCAAGTATATATGTGAGCGCGAGGGGCGTCCTGACACAGCGCGCCATTGACATTCGGATCTTACGGGTTTATGTTTGACGTTGAGATGCAAGGAGAGTTTCCATGCGGCTCTTTGATATGCTGCCATATGTAGCCAGTGGGGAGCTGTCAACTCGACGTTCAACATTAGAGGACGATACTCACCGAGTACTATGGCCGACAGATCTTCGCGCATCACAACATTGTGCGGATCCACACATGTAAGAACGTCTTGGAAGGCATTGGGCCGATACTGCAAGCAACGGGCACTCGTAGAAGGGTCTAATGATGACCGCTGTTCGAGTGCGGTGCGCGGCGCAAATATCTGTTCTACTATCTCTCAGATGGTAACGCCTCTCGTAAGCAAGCGGTGTTCACGTCAAAGATGCCCAAGCTTAGCCCATCCCTCCATCCAGCCTGCACAGACTCGGCGATGTGATCGAGGTCTAGGTGCGGAAAGACCCGATCACGCTCCCTCATGCACTCTCGCAAGCCTTTGTCCAACTCGCGCACCGCATGAAACGGTGCCACGAGGAGAGCTGACAGGGGTTTCGAGAAGGTAGAGTTGGTAAGGAGGGCGAGCGAATCGACCATGAGAGCAGGGGAGGTGCCAGCGACGTCGTGAACGACGATGCTTCCCGAGTCAACATCTGCATGTACAGGGGGTTACTATGGAAGCATCGCACGTCACTGCGAGCTCGTACCTGCTTGCCGTATGCCTAACAGGTGCCTGGGAGGCATGTAGGTCTTCCAGTAAACGATCTGGTAGTCGTAAGACCGCATGCCTCGTGCATCATGATATATGATGTCGTGCACGCGGAAGAGCGAGGGCACTACACCGCCTTGGTGGAGTATCCCAAAAAGCGCGGCGAGTGCGAGGTTCGAAACCACCCACAGTATCTGCGTCATGCGTCTGGTCAGCATATGGGATAGCCCCGCGCACAGGAACCCTACCATGAAGGGTCTTCGTGCCTGAAGGATACGTGCATTGTTGACGGCGAGGGCGATCATTGGCACGAGGAGCGGGGTCAGGAACCTCGGTTCCTGATGCGGCTGGATGGACAGGATTGAGGTAGCAGATAGCCGTACCCACTGATACACTGCGGGAGAGTCAGGTGAGGTCAAGTCGCTATGCCTGCGAGATCTTACCTGTTTGCATCCGCTCGACCACCCCAGCTCTGTCCTTCTTGATCTCCCTCGAACGGGAGGTGGCTATATCTAGTTCCGCCCACAGGACGTAGAACAGAAGGCCGGGCGTAGCAATCATTGGGAAATTGACCACAAGGTGGAGCCAGCGAGGATGCAACCCGTGTTCTGCCAGATTGGAAGGTAGAAGGTTATACCGCAGAAAGTTGAGCGGCGTGAATTCAATCGTCGACAACCAGGTCGAGCCGTGGAAATATGCACTGTCGGCGTAGACGAATACAAGTACCGTAGTGAATGCGACAAGAAGCGGCAGAGACAAGAGGCGGGCCAGGGCGTGCAGCGAGAAGCGGGTCTCGCGAAGACTCCATTTCAGAAGTTCGAACCCAATGGGGAGGAAGAAGGCGACAAAAGTAATACGCGTGAAAAGACCGGATACGCAGACAAAGACAAGAAGCGCTAGATATGCAGGGCCTCGCTAGGAATATATATATATTTAGCGGGTAAACGTAGGTATATGCTGCTGCTAACCTTTGACGTCTTGCGGTCTACCTCTCCCGTGAAGAGACCTTTCAGAAGGACGAGTGAGACAGCAACCAGGATAGCCTCAGTGGAGTTCGAGAACGGCCGGACTTGGTAGGTGTGCATAACATAGGATGACGCAAGGAGCAAGAGAGCATGTAGACGAGCCGAGTCGTGTACCAGATGGTATACGGAGTAGTCTGCAAGATCGTTGGAGCAGGAGGGGCATTCGGATACAGAACAACATACCGAGCAGAAAGGACGAAAGCAAGAAGGGCAGTCTCTCGGCTGCAAAAACGAAACGGGGAGATAGATGTCCACCTGTTGCGTCTTAGGATTTATCTTCAACTACAAGATGAGAATCTGACCTTTCTGAAAGTGTTGCAACACGAGGAAGGGTAGGCCTGTAGTGAGCCAAACCGGGACCACAGATCGACATGGAAAAACCGGGTTCCATTCCCAAGTCAAATGCGTGTTCAGCCCGAGTACATGCCCTGTGCCGATGCTTAAGGGTCCCCGCGTGGAGAAAGACGGCAGGAGCATACCTGCTGTGACCTCGCCGTTCTGAAAGTACTCGTCCGGATGAATGTATCCAGTGCCCAGGAAGGCTGAGAGAACCCGCAGTATCACCAGCCCCAGATATGCATATCGTCCTAGGTTAGCACGTGTCATCGAATACGAGTCAGGGGTGGTGCATGAGCAGCGCTCGTGGTTGTGCAAGAGGTGGCAGCGGATGGAGAGGAAGACGGCGACACCATCGTCCGCAACGACTCTGCCGTCCGGCGCCTCCGGAGGAGAGCTTAGCGCCCGTTGCACGAGCGCGGGCATTCACAAAGCGCTCGTGTAGCACGGCACTTGTCCCACAACCACCACCTTCCCCGTCTTTCCTTGCCTCGAGACCACCACTTCCAGGCTTTACTGTCGGGTTTTTGTCATCTACACGTTATGGTTAGCCATTTATGCGGATATATGCGCGCCGCTGCTAACCGTGAACGTGCAGGCCTCGCTTCATTTCTGCTCTGAGTGCAACAACCTCCTCTATCCCAAGGCGGACCCTCAGCGTCGCGTCATGGTCTACGCATGCCGTATCTGCGCATATGACGAGATTGGAGAGAACCAGTGTGTGTACCGGAACGATCTCCTCACCGTAACAAAGTACGTGCTTGTGCCCCCGCTGTTCTGCCTGACTGCGCCAGGCGACAGTGGAGGTTGGTGCTGACCAACATTTAGGGAGCAAGTTGGTGTGACGAACGATCTCGGGTCGGACCCTACTTTGGTGCGTGTCAGACACATGCGTAAAAGCCATTGCTCTACAACGGCTCCCCACCCAGGCGCATGCCAATATGACTTGCCCGAAATGCGGTCACGACGAGTATGTTCCCATGCAGTAGGTCGTCTGACGCATTTCAAACTGAACTTCTACAGTGCCGTCTACTTTCAAGACCAGTCAAAACGGAAGGAGACCCGAATGATCCTCTTCTACGTCTGCACAAAATGTGATCACCCATACACGGATCCAACACTTGACCTGGAGACACAACCTGAGATGTGATAGTACCTCCCGCGAGCTTGGCGGGCGCTCGTCCGCCCACACCTCCTGTATATTACTGTTGTATTGCTAATCGTACTGCTTTCACGCTCATCAGCGAAGCCCTCCCGGCCACCGCGGGTGCTCTACCCATACGTCGCAGAGAGATTGACGGCGTGAGATCCCGTTATGTGCGATGCGATTCTCACATGCACGCTTTTTCACCAGGCGTAGGTCCTTCCCCAATGCTTCCAGCCCAAGAACGACATTTGTCGTAGGTGTTCCGATGCCGATGAGTGGCCACTTATAGGTCTTCTCCGATTGCAATACTACTAACTCTCTGGGTGGCTAGCTGTAGGCAGTTCGCGATCCCTGTTGGGGAGCAGGACGGGAAGTCTACGGGAGCTGACAGACAGACTTCCACAGGTCCGCAGGTCACGGAAACCGCCCAACCTCCTCGAAGCGTTGGGCTTCCCTGCCTATAAATGAGTGAAATGCGAAGTATCGACTGCCCTGCTGCTACCCCGGACAAATCTCGACCCTCGCCCATCCGCTCACCGGCCATGAAGCACGTACTTCTTTGTGCTGCTCACATGTGGGGTAAGTCGTACCTTTGCTCCATATTCCTGCGAGATACAAAAGTGTGGCAGGCCACATCCGTCCGCTATCCATCTTGGCGGCGAGAATGCTCCAATCGGCCGCTGTCACGATTACGTTGGTCGTCGCAACGAAGTACTCGCATGCCGTGAGGAGTGAGATACTCTCTGCATTAACTCCAAGTATTGAGCCTGGTGACCGTCTGCGGTACGTTCCGTTTCTCTCGGGGTGCGAATAATCATCATCTCACAACGACCGGAGGTTCGTTTCTGTGGAGCAAGGTAGCGACCCCTTTGATCCTGCGGTATACGAGGAACATCTACTGGCGTTATGGGACAAAATACTTGCTGGGTCCCCCGCCCAGTGTACTGGTTTAGATAGCACATCGTGCACGTTCAATCTCCTCGATAAACCTTTGAATGCGGCTGTGATAGACGTGAGATCCTGGGTCACCCGTCTTAAAATGCCTATCATTGACGTCTCCGCAGGTCATCCTGGTAGAGAGTTTCAATGCCCTGCGCAAGCGCCGCGGGAACCTACCGACGCCCTTCAAGATATTCACTTGGCTCCCCGTGGCGATAAACAGCGTACTCACGCTCTGTCGGTTCGACGCCATCCCGCTTGTCGAAGCCTCCGCTGCGCAGGCCGGGATGACCTTCAACGATGCAGCGCGCCAGGTGCGTCAGCCCCCCATGACACGATCGATGTGAATCGACGAGGGTATCCTGCAGCTCATGCTCGTGCCGCGAGGAGAAGTCATGCATTGTCCGGGCCTCCCTGCGATGTATGATCACGAGTATCAGCCCCAAGCGGTAAGCATGCTGCCTGCCCTGACTTCCGTGTCTTCGATGTGGCGTTTACCTCGAGGCACGCGTAGTTCCCGATGCCTGCTGAACAGTGCGGTCGCATATACATCCGGGTTGGCAGGTAGGCTTCCTTCCTCGCTCAGTCTCGTCACACCATGCTCCATGAACCGTGCATTCGACTGACAATGTATGATTAGGATATTGCAGCAGACAGATGGCGTGCTCACGTTTGACGCAGCGGACTACTACCCTGAAGCTGTGTCTGTCCTCCGCGAATGGCTAGCAGAGACTTCGCGAAAGGTGTACTACACCGGTCCTCTCGTCCAGCCGAAAGGCGCGCTAGACTTCGCAAAGGGGCCAGGTGAAGCAACGAAACGAGACGGCGGCGTGCTGCAGTTCCTGGACAATCAACTGGCGAGGCGGGGCGAATGCTCTGTGATTTACGTACGCCCTCTGTACGTCCATGCTTGACCGCCGTGTCTAACACGGGTATACGGGCAGATTTCGTTCGGTTCGTTGTTTTGGCCAAGCGACCCAACGAAGGTGCACGCGGTACTCGAAGTGCTGATCGAGAAGGATATACCATTCGTGAGCATAGTCTCCTCTCACTGTCGCATCCGCGCTCTCACCGATGTCACCATGTGTAGATATTGGCGCACTCGAGCCCCCTTGCCGTTCTCAACAACGATACCATGACTATGCTCGGAGAGAGCGAGAATGCTATCGTCACTGACTGGGCTCCTCAACAAACGGTCCTGGGACACCCAGTACGCTCCTGCGAGTCTCTTCTTGGCTACACCAGCTAAGTATTCGTTCATAGGCAACCGGGTGGTGCCTCACGCACGGCGGACACAACACCGTCCTGGAATGCATTCTCGCTGGAATACCCATGTGAGTGACCATGCTCTATCATGTCTTACGTCTGACCGCCCTCGCAGGATCGTCTGGCCCATCTTCACCGACCAACCCGTGAACGCAATCCACCTCACTGACGACCTTCGTGTCGCTTATGAGCTGCTAGAAGTGCGACACGGCACTGGGCTCGGTCCTGTGTACCGTACGGGCAAGACCCCTGTGGGAACTGTCGAAGCCGTACGAGAAGAGATCAACGACGTGTTGGAGCGTGCGTTTGGGGTGGATGGCCAGGAGAAAAGGGAGCGGCTGCAGGACGTGCGCAAGGTATTGGCGAGGGCGTGGGATGAAGGTGGTAGCGCGAGGATGGAGGTGGAGGCTCTTTTGGCAGATATTTGACGTCGTGGTTCACGATGGATGTTCAAAACGGATCCCTGTACAATGTGTGTTCGTCAGCACTCGTCATGAGAGCGTAGTTCGAGCTGACCCTGGTCTACGAAGGGTGAATTAAGGGCAGACCGTTCCTGTAGAGATCCACTCCCGTCCTGGACGCATCGTCCCGCCACTCCACACAAGCGTATGCTGGTGGGAGTACTCGACGAAAATAACAAGGCTCACCTTCGGATGAACCACACCTTCTCGCAAGGCGCAGCATGGCCTAAAATGAGGATGTCCGCGCCCACGAGGCCGGCGCTTGGACCGACGCCGGCACGTCCAGGCGGCTCGCGGTCGCGGCTCAACGTGCTGGTGTTCGCCATCAACTGTTCTGTTCGACGATGCGTGAAGATCAGACAACATCGCAGGCTCCTACCCACCGCACACTGAGAGTTGAAGGGGGGCGATTTCAGGTAGGAGGGTGAGGGGCTAAGTCCTGTAGCGTAGTTGATGCTGTATCCGAGAACCATGCACGTGCTACATCCTAACCGACATTACCCCCCGACAACTCTCAGCGGCGGCTGGCCAGAAACAAAGGTAAATACACGGAGCCCGGAAAGAAGACGCCCAAAGCGGTCCCCATTTGGCAGGCTCTCCGCCGAGGCGCTAATGCATTATCCAGATATTCCGCACGCGAGCACGCTCGCTACCGTCAGCTTCGCGCTCTCAGGCAAGTACGAGCGCGCGCGCACGATGTCCATGCTGCCGTCGCGTGCGTCCATCATCCTTCCCGCCGCCATGGACCCATATCGCGCGCGCGTCCTGAAGCTACCCTTGAGTATTTACAGCACCTCGACATGTACATGCCACTCTCGGCGCTCGTTTCTACTACAACAATACCAAGACCCTTTCCATCCCGTTCTCATCAATCTTGTTCGGCACACTACTAGCATAGCGGCTAGCCTGTATTACAATGAGGCAATTCAAATAAATTTCTGTCTGTGGATCCTTCAAACCGCTCGTATACACTGCGGAGATGTAGCTCACAGTCTGTCCTTGCGAGAGAACGGTGGCATAACGCCGAGAAGACACACGAACCAGATTCGCGACTTCCACATTGAGGACATGATTGTGGGGATGTGCTGCGCAGCTCCGGAGCGATGGGCTCTCATTCAGACCCTGTTTGGTTTTGATGATTGCCGGGATACCACTGGCAACGGCGTGCAACTGGGTCTTGTTCTGAACACCAATGATTTCTCAAGGGTGTGATGACTATCTGAACGCCCTGCGGTGTCCAGAACGTCAAAGCCTTTGTGGAGCCTGTGCTCGAGATACGGGCAATGTCTCGTTGACCCTGAAGGATAGCCAGCGCAGTCTCGCGTTGTCAGAGGCAATGCCACCGGCCGAAGTGTTCCTCAGTACTACGCCTGATTTCCGGAACGTCGGACAGGTCTCTGGCAGGGGACGCGCGCGACGGCAGCGCGCGCGCTCGTACTTGCCTGAGAGCGCGAAGCTGACGGTAGCGAGCGTGCTCGCGTGCGGAATATCTGGATAATGCATTAGCGCCTCGGCGGAGAGCCTGCCAAATGGGGACCGCTTTGGGCGTCTTCTTTCCGGGCTCCGTGTATTTACCTTTGTTTCTGGCCAGCCGCCGCTGAGAGTTGTCGGGGGGTAATGTCGGTTAGGATGTAGCACGTGCATGGTTCTCGGATACAGCATCAACTACGCTACAGGACTTAGCCCCTCACCCTCCTACCTGAAATCGCCCCCCTTCAACTCTCAGTGTGCGGTGGGTAGGAGCCTGACAACATCGCAGTATCCAAGCGGGCCTACTGGAGGTCAAAGCTCCCCATAGGAGTTGTACAATAGTACCCTAGGCCCGGGGACTCGTGGCGCGACCGGCTGAAGCGCCTGCTTCTGATGCGACTCGACACGCGCGAACACGCCCCGAGGGCGTGCCCTGTGGCCAGGCCAGGGTATAAAACCGTACGTACCCCTCATCTGCCATCCGTATCTCACCTCAAGCCCACAACGAAGGGCTTCATAACTCCAGCATCTGCCTGGACGTCGACGACACTCACGAACACATCAATCGAGCGCTTCTACCAGAGCTATGGCCTCCTCTTCGCGTCCGATCACTTACCGCATGCGCTCCGACAACAGGTTCCTCGTCGACCCAAGTGCGCCGCAGATGCGCCGTGAACGCGAGAGCGCATGGGTGTCTCGCTCGTACCCGCCCTCTGCGCCCACTTCCCCGATTATGACTTCACCCCCGAGCCCTGTCTTGCACCCTGAACACCCGCCGCGATCGCAGACGCCGGACAACTGGAACCTCTCTTCCCCCAACGCCTCGGAAATGCCATCGCCCATGCGCCGCGCACTCATGCCCATGCTCTCCCTCGCGAGGGAAGCGAAGGAGGAGACACTCGGCGACCGGTCCTCACCGCGGGATACTCGCGCGGAGGACGTGCCGCCCAGCCGGCGAAGCCTGTCGAAGCCCCGCTCTTCCCCCGCGTCGCCACCTCAGTCGAGGTCGTCGCAGCAGCAGCAAAGTTACAGGAAGCACCGGAGTCCACGCGTCGACTCTGAGAGCGACCCCGAAGATGGCGGCGCGCCGCGCTCATGGCGTTCGACCCCCGCCGACCGCGATCGCGACCGCAGCCCACCACGCACCCCTCCTCCGTCTGTCCCTCTACATCCCAGCGGCGCACGCACGAGCCCGCGTCGGCAGAAGTCGAAGGTGAAACGGAGTAGCGTCGCGCACCGCAGGCTCATGGAATCTGCCGCACTCTCCTCCGACAGCGGGATTGCGGGCTCGCCTCTATGCCAGAGCCCACTCGTCGCGCTTCCGCTTCCAGACACGCTCCCCTCTGCGTCTGAGTTTGAGCGTCCGTTCTTCCCGCCCGAACGGCCCCCGCGCAGCCACCAGCGTGCATCACCGATTCCGTCACCCTCCGGTTCGCCTCTAGCGCTGCAGCCCGTCTCCCCGCGCGCCGAGCGGGGTGCTCTTCAGCTCGAACAAGGCCCGCCGAGCCGCGAGGAGCAGCAGCGTGAGACCGCGTTGCAGATGGAGGAGCAGGCGCACCAGCAACGAACGACGAGTGCGGAGGAGCAGTACCGTCCGAGCAGCCCGGAGCGGTCGCGCAGGTCTGACAGCTTCAACAGCTCGGTCCCTGTGCCGCTCAGCCCGGGGTCAACCCTCGCGCAGACGCGGCCGGTCTCGCCTTCGGAGGAGGCGCGCTCGTCGTCACCAAAGGCCTCTTTCAAGCCCCACCAACAGACAAGTGCCAAGCCCGTAGAAGAGCCCGCCGTACGGCACACTCTGTTCTACATGGAGGACGAGATGATCACTCTGCGTGTAAGTATATTGTTAGAGCCATGGGATGCGTCTTGTTGACAATACCTACAGGTTGAGAACTGCTTGTTCCGCGTGCACAGGTATTTCTTGGAGCGCGACTCGACGTTCTTCAAGGACTTCTTCCAGCGCACGGTCACGGGGACCGGCATGGGCAAGACGGACGACACTGCTATCAGGTTGCAGGAAGTATCCCGACGGGAGTTTGAGTGCCTCCTCCACTTCCTCTACCATGGGTATGCCATCTGTTACACTGCTGCTCGAGACCTGGGTACTTAATATCCGTCCAGGGCATCGAGTGCTCAGAACGACTCTATCCTCAACCTGGTACTGCTCCTTTCTACCTCGTCCGCGCTTTCCTTCCCCGCCGCACGGACGCACGCCATCGGCGCGCTCGACCGCGCCTCCCCGCCACTCGACCCAGTGGAGCGTGTCTTCCTCGCCGAGAAGTACGATATCCCCGCATGGCTCCGGCCGGCCTACGTCGAGCTGTGCAGCCGCGCACATCCCCTCGAAGACGCCGAGGCGGAGGTTCTCGGCCTCCAGACTACTGCCCGGCTCGCCCGTGCCAGGGAAGCTGTCCTGGAGGAGAAGGTGCAGGAGTGGCGGCGGGCGGTCGAGCGCGCGCAGAGTGGCGAAGGGACGGTCACGAAGGAGGACATGGAGGTCCGCGAGGCGAAGCTCGTCGAGCGCGTCGTGGACGAGATCTTCGCGTCCGGACGGTAAACCGCCCCGATGTAATCAGGGTGTTTCTTGTTTAGCTTGGGGATTCTGTGCGCACTCGATGGCTGGCCTGTAGAGTTGATGATACGATGTGTTGTATCTTGTAGGGTGGGATGTACCATATGCGCTGTATATACCCTAATGTATATTTGATGAGTTGTATCTAACCAATCATACTACCCCACACTGGACATTGGAGTGCAGGTTGCTTTCACGGTGAGCTTCTCGCTACACTTCTCTCGCGTTGGTGATGCCATGGATATCCAGCCTGGTAGAATCGTAATGCATGCCGCCAATTTCTGTGAAAACAACTCCGCTCCCCGGTGGGCGGTATTTTGTCCCTCAAATGCTCTCACATGACGATGCGCAGACCTGACACTAGGTCCCTTCGCGGCTTACTCACACGACGCCCGCACTGCCAACAGCACGGGCGCGTCGATTCTAGGACGATCGTGCCCACCGCAATATATTCGTCGGTCTGATAGCATCTCTGCATCCCACGAAGGCCCCGATAAGCGAGTGGCGTATATAAGGACGCAGATGCTACCCACCGGTAGGCCTAGGGACTCGCGGAGCTCTAGACGTCCATCATCGTCGATACCCCACGTTTAGCTACAACAGCTCGGCGTAGCGAGAGGATGGGTTCCTTGAAAATCTCGCGTCTGAGCTGGCTTTCGTTCTTCATCTTGCTCTCGGCCTTGGTGTGGGCGGGGTATGGATTCAAGCAGGAAGTGGCCCATACCACCATAGTCACCGCGGCTTCACCCTTCCCTGACCTGTATGAGGCATCGATCACAGAGCTACAGGAGAGTCTACAGAAGGGCCTCTTCACCAGCGTGGATTTGGTGAAGGTGAGGTTATCAGCCTGGCACCACCTCGCGGGCGTGTAACTTACTAACTATAACGCATACCTAATAGGCTTACCTCGCGAGGATCGACGAAGTCAATTTGAAGGGCCCCACGCTGCGCGCGGTAATAGAAACCAATCCCAGCGCGTTGGCGCAGGCTGCAGCGCTCGACCGCGAGCGAAAGAAGAGCGGTCCGCGGAGTGCCCTCCATGGCATACCTATCCTGCTGAAGGATAACATCGCAACACTGCATAGCAAAGGTCAGTACACCGGTATGCTTCATTGGGGTGTACTGACACGCGCGCTTCCTAGGAATGAACACGACTGCAGGTCCGTAGTCCCTGGTAATCGTACCTTTCAAATGGTTCACCGGTGTCCACAGGCTCCTTTGCGCTCCTCGGCTCAGTCGTCCCGCGCGACGCGCACGTCGCCGCAAAGCTGCGCGCGGCAGGCGCGATCCTACTCGGCAAAGCGAACCTCTCTGAGTGGGCGAACTTCCGCGGCATCGTCCCTTCCGGTTTCTCCGGGCGCGGCGGCCAGGCATCGAGCGCGTACGTCCCTCTCGGGGACCCATCCGGGTCCAGCTCGGGGAGCGGTATTGGCGCGTCGATAGGCCTGGCCGCCGCCGCGCTGGGCTCGGAGACGGACGGCTCTATTGTATCGCCCAGTAGCGCCAACAACCTTGTGGGTATCAAGCCGACGGTGGGCTTGACGTCGCGCGACGGGGGTATGTTGACCAGGCGAGCACCCGCGGACACCGTGCTGACATGCCTGTTCTCGACAGTGATACCAATATCTGAGCACCAGGATACGGTGGGACCTATGGCGCGCTCGGTGGCGGACGCCGCGGCCATCCTGTCGATCATCGCAGGGCGCGATCCGCGCGACAACTTCACCCTCGCGCAGCCCGCGCGCGTGCCAGATTATACTCTCGCGCTGAATCCCAACGCCTTGAAAGGGGCGCGGCTTGGCGTCCCGCGCAAGTTCGTTGCGCTCCTCGACGATGTGCGTATTGCTGCGCTCAACGCGTCGCTCGACACCTTGCGCAAGCAAGGCGCGACGATCGTTGATTCTGCGGACTTCCCGGACTCGGACGAGCTGTTGGCGTCGAACAACGAGACGATTGTGCTGAACACGGATTTCAAGGTACGCTAGATAGTGGGTCAGCGATGAGGGTGAGCTCAAGCTTGGGACGCACCAGGTCGATGTTGAACGATATATCGCGGGTCTGTTGGAGATACCAACTGGCGTCAAGACGTTAGCAGATCTCATCGCGTTCAACACCGCACACGCGAACGAAGAGCTTGTGCCTCCGTTCTGGACTGACCAATCTCAGTACGCACAACCCGTTTTAGCGTGAGAGCCTCTGCGCTGACGATAACCCACAAAGATTCATCGCAGCGGAGAATACAACCGTAGACCAAGCCTTTTTCGATGCGCTCGCGGCGGATAAGGATCTCGGGGCGACACGGGGAATCGACGCAGCCTTGAAGAATTTCAAGCTCAATGCACTCATCTTGCCCACGGACATTGCGTCTTCCCCTCCCGCAATCGCGGGCTTCCCCATCGTCAGCGGTAAGCCGGCCCCTACGCCCGTGGGGACCAAGCATAGCGGCAAAGTTACTGAGTTGACACGTAGTGCCCTTGGGCTTTCTCCCACCGGACACCCCGCTCTCCCCCGCGCAACCTACGCGTGAGAGCGGACCTAACATGCCGTTCGGGCTTGCGTTCCTGGGCACGGCGTTCAGCGAATTTGAGCTCATCGGGTTCGCGTTTGCCTATGAGCAGGCGACGCACACCCGCCTCAAGGTCCGCGCGTTCCCTGCAGCGATCCCAAAGACGCAGTTGGCGGATGTTGTGAGTAGGTGAACCCATAAATGAGTCCGAGTGGTGCGGCGGGACGGCGATGCAAAGCCCTGGGGAGCGTTACTATGGTGGTACATATGGATACATAGGCGGAGCCGCTGTCATGGGAGTCCGAGGGAGAATTAGGCCTACGAGGTGCAAAATTAATGAGCGATGCAATGGGAAGGAAGGCGCCGTGCTTACGTCGTAAATGCTCGTTGTCAAAATGTCATGGGTGAGGGCGTGCGCGTCGTACATTCATGTGTGATAGGAGAGGCGTAGGACGACCGTCAATGACGGTGGCGATCGTGCGGGGATGTTGTTCGGGCGTTGACTTTCCCTCAGTGGGCAGAGCCTGTACGCTCGCGGCCACAACCAACAGTGCGCCGAAGAGGGAGAGGATCCTCATTGATCCCGCTTGGCTTCCTTCTCAGCTTCGCTACTTGAGGAAGCTGGTACCGAAAGGCATTCAGCCTCCTGGTAATATGCAACAAGGGAGACAAGTCACGAAGCGCCTACAGGGGGTATCGCTGGAGAGCTTGAGACTTGAGAGGGACGTGTATGCGTTGCTGTGCCTTGGTCCGCTCACCACTCGTTCCCTATATATGCAATACGCCTGCGGCGCACAGGTGGCAGCTTTACATATCCGCACGTCATGGATTCATCGGCCACTCCGGAATGCAGGGGCGACTGGTGAGGTCCGCAACACCGGATCCCCGATTCGGCCAGCGGCTCGCATGACAGAATTAGATGCGACCCTGCGGGATTCTCAGGCGTCCTGCCCGGTCATTCTGGCGCTACGGACTCAAGTGAACGCTATATCTTATTTCAGTGAGTAGATGACCAGCGTTCTGAAAATCGAATCAGGGGAGAGTATGGCGGCATGGCGGCGCAACGGGTGGCGCATACGACCGAAATGTTGGCAAAACGGAGTGACCTCAGCTTGGCGTCTATGAGCGTCGTTAGGGCCACGGTGTCACTGTCTTCAGAACAAGATTATGCTGTTGTGAAAAGCAAGCGCAAGCTGTCTTTATTTAAGTATGGAAGGCATTGAGTACCTCGCAGCTGATTGAGCAACAAGCTGGGCCGGTTGGCAGAGACGTGTTCCTGCAATAGATGATCTTACAGTGGTCGAAGCGAGTGTCAACAGGAAACCCTAAGCGACATACCACGGGAGAATTCCGCACGACTGGCGTAGCCCTCGGACGACGATCTGGAGACATGACAGTTGCGGTGCAACAAGCCGGGGAGTGCAAAGCGGGCGACTCGGAGACCCGTGGCGGTACCACGTGCCACGCGCACAAACATAGCTGTTCTGACGTTCGTCCAGGCTCCTGCCCACCGTCCTCCGAGAGTTGAGGGGCGAATCCGAGGGGTAGCAGCTAGGGCTTAGACGGGGAGCTCGGGAGAGGGTGGTGAATGCACGTGACATAAGTTGAGTATATTATACGCAGATAAGGCCTGTGCCAGAACTGTCAGTCCAAGCATGCCTTTCAATGTGGGCTGAGAGCTCACTTGAATGAGAATAAGCATGCCTTGGGAGAGATCTCCAAGGTCAACGTTGGGTGTAAAGCCCTTTGTGATGCAGGCCTCCACTTCTTCGATGTTGGCAAGCATGGCGCACTCGGTTTTCATCCCAATCAAGAGGAAGACAATGTCTGCGAACTGCGCGTCTTCTCCGACTTGTCCATTGCCAGTTTGAATGTACGCTGCAATGTGGAAGATGATGCCGGCCGTCGAACCGCTGTACCCCGGACGGATCCACAGTTGTTTGTGCGGCGCATTCCTGATAGCCTTCGGGTACTCATGGCCGATTCCGCGGGGGATACCAATGTCGAGCGTGCACCATAGCTGAGCAAGATACCCCATGAGACACCAGACTCAGAGTTGTAGACCCGCTTGTCGCAGCAGGCCTATGATATCCCACAGTGATGCAGCAACGGGCACAATGTCCGTCCTCGCGAGGAGCTGGTCCACCCAAGCCTGATTGCTTTCGAGTATCGGAAGCTGGTCGACACGTCGTACCCTGTGAAAGTGTTCATAGAGATGCGCCTCTTTCTGGGACAGCCCCTTCTGTGTAAAGCTCCAAGGTGTCTCGACCTCGATGCATTCGGCCCAGGTTTGGGCGGCGAACCATTGGGCAAGGGTTGGTAGAGGAGTCTTAGTTTGCACGGGGGTCCGTAACAGGGTCAGTCATCTAAGAGTTGAGGGGCAAATCTGAGGGGTAGGGCTTAGACGGGGAGCTCGGGAGGAGGTCGCTTGAGAGCGGAGGACCGCAACTTACATCACGTGAACCACCTCGACCGGCGCTCCTCCCTGGTACTCGAATCTGAATCTATCTCCCCCGCCTCCTCTGGGTTCTCGGCCATATTCGAAGCGGACGGTGGGCAGGAGCCTGAACTACGAGATCACTGCACCTTCACATCACGACGTCGCGCTTTCGGCGTACCTCGAGCTGCAAATCCATTTGCGATCGTATTCACACCTGATCACACTGGACATGTCATGGGAGCGATACAATTACATATAGGAAGATTGCGACGATTTCGGCGATGCTACTTGTACAGGTTACAGTCCGATGCGTTGAATTACGATGCGACAGCGTCCCTGTCTATACCCGTGGAGTAGATTAGGCGGACTTGTTGGTCTGCAGCACGAACCCTAATGTCAGCCGCAGTCCTACTGCACCGGGAAAAAGGGGGAGATCTACTCACATCAGCGTCAGAGACAATGGGGGTCGGCTGGGAGGGAGAAGTCGAGATCGCGGGTGCAGTGCGCGCGATCGAGCCGAGGTCGACGTCGGGCGACTTGAGTGCCTTCTTGCGGAACTCGATGCCCTGCTGGACCTCTTCGGGGCTAAGCGAGCTGCCGCGGCGCTCGGTAGGGGGGCGTTGCGCATCCTTGTTCACAGAGACCTTGCCTGCGTGATCGCAACCAATCAAGTCAGCATGTCTGTTGCGGCAGGGACATAGGGGCGCAGGCGACGTGCGTACCTGTGGTCTCCTCGAACTCGGCCTGCTCGTCGTCGAGCGCGGCGCTCTCGAGCTCGTACTCATCCTCGAGGCGGCCCCAGTTGTGTGGGCCGGCGCCGCCCTTGGGGATGTGCTTGTCCATGCCATTCTTCGCCTCCGAGCGGTCCTTGTTGATCGCAGAGGGGTAGGACGCACGCGCGGTACGGGTCATGGTGGCGAGTGTGTGACGGGTGTTGGACGAAGTGAGGGATACGAAAGGGGGTAACGGTGTCGATACAGGAACAACGTCTGGCAGATGGTGGTATGTGTGTGAGTGGGCAGGGGCGATTGATGTGGTTTATATAGCGTCCTGGGGCTGCGCCACAACCTTGGAGGGACTGCCCGCTCGCGTGACGATGGGCCGGAAAGGAGCGCAGCCCAAAGTGTGCGTCACGTTCTGGGACTTTCGAACCGCACCGCCGTCCGTTCTAGTCCCCCATCCCCTTCTAGTCCGTTCGCCGCCCTCGGCCGAGTCGTCTCTACCGTTCCATGTTTCTCTGTCCTTTGTGATCTGTTTGTTGTCTTCCCGCCGTCGTCCTGGCGGCCGGTCGCGTCCGTGATTGTTGTGTGCAGACAAGAGAAACCAGGTTCGCTTCCCATGGCTGTCACTGGTATGTCGATGTGCTCCTACACTGTAGCCGGCCGGCGGAAATAGTCAGAACACGGTCGCGGAAGATGGCGTGAGGCGGAGACTGGAGCGCGGCGAGGTCATCTCCCCGCACCCAGACGCACCGATGACCTATGCGGGGTATCGTGCGAACTCCCGGTCCTTCTGGCAATTCCCGACGCGCCCCTGCTCCCATCGCGTCAGGACCCATGACACCGCGCGCTCTCCCGCAGCCATGTCCAGATGCGCGCCGAATGCAGTGAGAGCGCATACAGTCTCCTTCTGCCTCCATCTTGTCTGCAACGCTTCACGGCACACGACGATAGAGAACAATCACCGTCGCTGTAGCATTTCTTCAGGACGCACGCGCGATGGCCCAAGCTAGGCCGAACCCAATGGATGTCGTCCAGGACCTCATCCGGCCCACCGAAGAGGCCAAGGTCGCGATCGAGGCGCGGTCCGCGCCCAGGACCGACGCGGACTCAGAGACCTGGTCAGGTGCCGGCGACGCACCCGAGGTCCAGAGGAGGAAGATCCTCGCCGTAGTCTCGCACTTCCACCCGAACGGGAAGCATGAGCAAGGATGGTGAGTGATTTCTTCGCTAACCATCGCGACGCAGAATCTACGGTCATGAGAGCACATCCCATGGTAGAACACGATGTCGGGGAAGGATTACTGCGAGGGGAAGATAGGCGAGATTAGCAGGACGTCAGGTCTTGAGGCCAGCGCAACCGACCTCGTGTTCTACACGTACTTTCGCAGAGGCGCACATATTGAACGTTTGGGATGAAGTCATCACAAGTGTGGTTGCAGGCAGTTGCACACCATCGTGCTCAGAACGCGTGAGCGAAGCGTTGAGACGGGAGGCGTTCGTTACCGTCTCGATACCTTGCCAGACGACGTGGATTACTTGACGAGTGTCATACATGCGCTCGTTGATGCCAACATGATCGCGCTCTAACTCCCCCGTGTTCACCGGCGAGTCGAAGTGCGGGATTACGCGAGTTTGCTCCCCCTGGGCACAGTACTAGCCCTTGCCATCCTTCTTGGTTCTGTCCAATCTCTTTGAGACAGGACGAATTTCCATGCTATTTGGTATATACGTGCCGTCTCGGGCGAGTGGCCTGTTTCCACCATGTTCCCTTCAGGCGTATCCCAGGGTTTGGCGGCGCTATGGTCAATAGCTTCTTGGGTGCTGCCGGTCCACGAACACAGCGCCTTGGCACTCTCTTGGGCATGTAAGCTTCCAAGACCCTATCTACATGCCCAGAGGCCTTTTTGGCTGGCTCCTCGCATTTGCCTTCCGGAGTCGTATTTCTCCCTCATGGACGATTTCGCTTTCGTCGCTTTCCACGTCATATTGCCCAACTGCGCGAATAATGCCCCGCCGTAACACATATCGATTCGAATACGGCACATATGAATTGCTATCTGCGCCTGTCATGGGAGTGTCTGCCCGCTCTTCCTCCGTCGCATCTATGAATGAGCGCGCATACACAAGCATACCGTTCTATCGAGGAATGCGGGCGCGGGTGAGCAGGCTATAGACGGTTTTGACGGCAGAAAATGCGACGAAGACGCAGTGGCATAGGCTTCTCAGGATCCGTGGTCGGAGCGCTCACGATCATCTCCTCGTGGTGTTAAGCATGGGGCCTCAGACACTCCGGGGAGGTACGGTGCGGATGACAGGGTCACTACGAACCAGCGCGTGCACCCGCCACGCACCTTCAGCCCCTTGAACGTTGTCGTCTTACACCGTGTTTCGGATCACTGCGTGGTGGGGCATGAACTGACCCAGCATATACAGCGTCTTCGTGCTCAGCGAGAAACCACCGCGGGCGCAAGCGATCTCAGAGGAATACTTTGTCGAAAATGCGTTCCCGGTTGTCGGTAACCTATCCATTACTATGTCGCAGCCGCGGAGGGCGCTCGCCGTTTCTTCGCCCCCTCCTGGTGGATCGTTTGCAGCAAGTCAGGCAAAGACAGGTATGTAAGATACCCCCAAGGCTCCAGCGGCGGCTGCGAAATCACCATTCAACTTGAGCTTGATGGCTCATGCTTAACCTGATCTGACTGCAATCGTTAGAATTGACCGTCACGATTGACCCGGGAGAGGACAGCCCTTTTGCACCTGTTTCTCTCCAGACGAGTGATATACCCGGACTGCGTAAAATTCTCGTAGAGTGCAGGCGCCTCAAAGAAGTGCTCGGTGAGTCGCGGCGACCCCTTGGCTGCTCGTCCATCGAATCTTAGTGCTCTGCAGCGGCCGAGACGGAAGATGACTACGACTTCGAGCCGTTCGGATGGGTAGGACCCTACATCGCAGACAACGTTCTGCCGCCCCTACGTACGTGCGCCGCCCTCACACACGTCCGCACCCGCGCTGAGCCCCGTGTCCCCGGCGCTGCCGCCTGCGCCGCCGTTCCAGTGTCGCCCATCCCCCCTGATCTTCGGAAGATCAAGAAGCCCGTGCACGCCCGGCTGTCGGCGGCGAGCGCGGGGCTTCCCGGGAACGACGTGGCGGACATCGAGGCGGTTCGCGAAGATTGGATGCGGAAGAAGGTCGAGGAAGATTTGTTCGCACGGGGCGAGAAGGCGACCCTCAGGCAGGTGGCGGTCTGCCTGCCCTCGTGCGCCGCTGACCGAGCCCGCCGTCCCGCCGTCTGTGCAGGATCCGCGTGGGCACGTTCAACGTGAATGGAAAACTGCCGTCGCAAGATTTGTCGGCGTGGGTCCGCGGACAGGTCGCCAGCGGGCGTCCGGCGCCGGCTTTCATCCCGCCGCTGAAAGAAATTTCGCCCCTTTCTATCGGTGAGGTGGCCCGCAACCCGGTCGAGGAGAGGATGGGTAAGTACCTTTCCAATCGCGTTCGCCCGCATCGTTGTGATACCCGGTGCATTTGCTAGAGGCTCTAGCCATCCATGACGCCGCACACCGTCCGGGGGCTACCACCCCGGAGACAAGTTCGCTTTCTGCCACTTCAGAGGCTGGAACGTCAGGCACTCTACCCGTGGACACGAAGTCAGAGGAAACTGTTGTTTCGGACGTCTCTGCGGATGTTGCCGAAGATCCCACCGACCCCGATTTGTTGGTTCTGGGCTTCCAGGAACTCGACTTGTCCGCAGAAGCGCTACTATACTCGACCAAAACAGTCCGCGAGGATGCGTGGTGCATGTCCATCTTCGCGGGACTTGGTGAGAAAGCTATCCTATATGAGAAGGTACGAGGCCACCAACCAATATAGCGGTGGCGATGCGGCGACCCGACCCTGTTGACCGTTGTTCATCTACGCTGCACAGCTCGTGTCCAAACAGCTCGTCGGCATGCTGCTCGTGATCATTGTCAAAAAACGCCTCCGGCCCTGTTTTAGCGAGATTAGGACGGCCTCCGTGGGCGCCGGTATCATGGGCATCATGGTGCGTTTTATTTATGTTGCTATCGTATCCGTCGGTGGATGGAACGTGCCTCACGGCGTGTGCGCAGGGCAACAAGGGCGCCACGGCCGTCCGGCTCCTGTTCACACCGACGCCGTCGACGCCCAGCGCCGCGGGCTACGAAGGGAAGCCGGCGACCCTCACCTTCGTCAACGCGCACCTCGCCGCGTTCGACGAGATGTTCGAGAAGCGGAACGCCGACTACCACGACCTCTGCAAACGGCTGCAGTTTGACTCTGGCATCCCGCTCGACGAATCGGCTGCGCCGCCGAGCAGCTACGGGCCCTCGACCGTGCAGTTGAGTATATTTGAGACCGATGCCCTTTTCTGGCTAGTAGGTATATTTTTGGTCGTTCTGCCACAATGGCACTACCGCTCGGAGTTGTAGATAACCCACTGACTGGGACTCGTTTACAGGGTGGTACGTGTTCTGTTCGGAATGGGATTCCCACTTAGCACTGTTTGCGCGCGCTAACATCAGCATGCAGACTTGAACTACCGCATTACATGCTCCGACTCCGACGTGCGGGCGTTGCTTGCGTCTGAACAACTACGGGAGGAGAACATAGCAACGCTGCGAAGGTATGATCAGGTGGGTCCAGACCCTCGATAGCAGTTCGTCATGTACCTGACATTCCCCAATGGCGGTCTTTATGGTTAGCTCACCCTTGCAATGCGGGCGCGGAAGGCGTTCGAAGAATTTGTGGAGCATCCCATTTCACATCCTCCGTAAGTTCCGCTAGACGCACTCGCGGAGCTTTCGATCAACATCGTGCTCACGTTTCAAATACTATGCCGTCAGGTCATATCGATTTAGCGCCGGACAGGTGGCAGACCGCATGGGGTACGACATGAAGTACGTCCCTCAGGCGTGCGTGTAGTTGCCGATATCTGTGTTCTGACCGACGCCGGTATGCCTCGGCCTCAGGCGGAAACCAGCCTGGACGGATCGCATCCTACACATGGCATCATCGGCGGCGACGGTGAAACAGACGGCCTATACCAGCCATTCGACCATCACCATGAGCGACCACAGACCGGTGTCCGCTGAGTTCGAGGTGCAGGTGCGTCTATCATCCCTTCTGCTTTTTGGGCCGCTGCGCCGGGATTTCGTGCTCCGGAAGATACACGCTTGCTTCAATGGGGCCCCGCGATGCGCTGCGGCCAAGTCTTCGTGCGACCCGAACTGCCGAGCTCTAACGCTGCGCGCCTCCCGATCAGGTCCCCGTTCTCTCGACGAGTGAATACGAAACGTACGTCGAGCGGATATGGCGCGACGTATCGAGCGCCGAGTACGTGGAAGAGCGTCCCCGCGTGCGCGTCGGACCTGCCAGCATCGACTTTGGGAACGTTCCGTGCGTCTTCGCTGTCACTATCGCCAGGGCGACTGGTGTGCAGTATCTCGGAGATTAACGGTGGATGACTCTAGCTTCCGGCGCCCCATCACACGGACACTCGCCATCGAGAACATCGGGAAGGCAAGCCATAGGTTGCGTTGCGAGCCGCCCAATCACTGCCTGACCAGCCTTGAGGCAGGTCCCGTGTTCATATCGTTTCGTCCCTCAAGCTCCTACCGCCGAGCCATGTGAGATGCAGTACTGCCGTACTGGACCGCCCGCAGCGGCTGATGATGTTGTGGTTCTTTTTCAGGCCCCGAATGGCTGCGTATAGACGGAATGACGGTGGGTGGCTCTTGTCAAGTCACAGCCTCGCGGTCTCGGCTTATGACCGTCTCAGGGACTCGTGCGCCCGGGGGAAAAGGTGGAGGTGCCACTGACAGTGTGTATAGATGGTACCACTGCCTCCCAGATGAATATGGGCTCGACGCGCCTGGAAGAGACACTCGTCATCCACACAGCGCTGGGAAGGGACCACTTCGTGGCAATCTCAGGCAATTACGGTGAGACGTCGCGCTCGCCTATGTCACGATAACACACCCCTGATTTGCGCCTTCAGAACGTACCTGCTTCGCGACGAGCATCGCTTGGCTAGTCCGATTGCCCGGACCTGTCAGAGAGCTGAAGTCGCCTGCGGACTTACTACCAGAAGACCGCAGCGTTAATGCTCCCCGCGAGATCATGAGGCTAGTGAACTGGCTCATGAGTAACGCCACCCAGACGGTGAGTACCAACCAGGCGTCTTGGGGGTAGTGGGAGACCGTGTTGACGTCTCTGGCAACCATAGGCAGGCCTCTTCCTGGTGCGGGGTGACCCCATATTGGTGGAACAGATCCGTCAGGTTGGTGCATACGCGGGTTGCATTGCAAATGCCGTACTCACTGCGCGGCACAGAGTCTCGACACCGGCGCAGAGTTTAGCATAGACGGGCCTGAGAGCGAGGATAAGGTGGCACTAGCGTTTGCGGATACGTTGCTGCAGCTCTTGGGGTCATTGGTTGAGCCTGTAATACCGCCCTCACTGCATGCGCGATGTGCCGAGATGACGAGCCGAGACGAGGCCTTCGAGGTACCCGGATCTTATGCGCATCCGCAAACCAGTGTGGCTAACTCTCTAACCATGCAGCTCCTTGACGAACTCCCCGTCGTCAACGTCAACGTAAGTTCGGCTTGTGCGTCACGGAATGGCGCCCATTTACTGAATTGCCTATCCATAGGTTTGGATTTCTTTGACCGCTTTCTTGCATTTCCTTGGTCAGCAGGACGCGTACCAAGACAAGGTCGAGCAGCTCGGTAAGCGGCGCGACAATCTTGTCGTATCCCCGATCACTGAGCGTCCTTGGTGGTGCTTCTTTTCCAGTGGCCATCTTTACCCCCGTTGTTTTCCGCGACGATTTAAGCTCCCCGATGCCCGTGTCGGCCGTCGGCAAGAGGAACTTCTTACGGTACTTCATCGGATGAGAGCTTACCCCGCCCCCGATTCTATTCTTTCGGACTTAGGGGTACAAGCTACGTGGGATGCAAACAAGATCTGTATAGGGGAGATGTACTAGGGGATTATGTATAGTGCTAAATTATGATACATCGCGGGTGCTGCCCATGCAAGCGGGGGAAGAGCGGACGCCCAGACCGGGCGACGCGTCACTGCTTCTGGCTGCGGGTGCGGAGTCAGGAACTGCAGATCCGAGTCGGCGAATGCGGGTGGGTGGTTGGGAGGCTTACATCGGAGTATAGGTGCAGGCGAGGCCCCTGCGCTGGCAGTTTGCACAGGTCTGGCGGCCATCGCATTTGAGCTTTCGGCCTTCGGGAACAAGGTCAGCCGACTGCGCCTACGTGCGTTGAATACGCGGCCCGTACCTCGACAGAACTGGCAGGCCATGGGGGTACGTCGTGGAGTCCGGGGCTGGCTGAAAACATCGTCTTCAGAGTCCGGGTCCTGGTTATGGGTTTGCTGACTTGTTCCAGCCTGGAGGCGCGACGTCAGCCGAGGGCACACGCGCAGCGAAGAGAGACTACCTGTGAGCTCATGTCGATTAGAGAAATGCTAGGCTGGGTGGGATAACACGACACAGCGAGAGGAGGTAATGGGGAGCCCTTGGTCGGCCGGTAGTTTTATATACGTCGCACCCTTTGGCGTCTGGTCAAAGGGAGTCTGTGCAAGGCGCGTCTCCCTTTGTAAGTCTAGATACCCCACGGGCCTCATCCGGCTGCCTGAAGTCGGAGTGGAGAGGATCACCGGGCGTCCTCGAGTACCAATCAGATCCGGCGGCGCCCCAGATCTCGCTCGCCCCGCCGAGGAATAGCTCGCGGAGGCGAACAATCTGCCAGCATCTCAGGCTCGACGTACCTAAGCCAGCACAACGGATACACGACGCCGCCAGGACGAGCAGGACGGCACCCAAAGCGGGAGATGCGGTGCGACGGCGGCCTCGCGCTCGAACGCGAACGCGAACACGAACTCGGACGAGCCCACACTCCCGCGTCCCACCCGTCCCCGCCACTCCGGGCTGCGCGTGCGAGTGCGCCACATAGGTCCGAGGCCACTGCGCCGGCGAGGCAGCAGCGTCTCCCTGCGGGGCTAGCACACCCGCGCATGACGCACGAGGAATAGGTGGGCGACCGCGAGCGCCGACGCCCCGTCTCGGGCCTGTCGACCGCGACCCGGCTGCCAGGGCGCGCCAGATGCGGCATCCTAAAAGGCGTGCCCACCGGGATCTCGGTGTATCTCTGACAGAGCCGGGACGGGCACTGGACGAATCTGATCTGCGCTGTCAGCCCGCCCCGTCTGGGTCGCCATCCCTGTGGCTGCAGCACGCACCGACGGAGGGCGGGAGGGGACTCCCCGGTTTGGCGGCGCACGGGGCACGAGGCGAGGTGCTGTTCGGGACGGCCGTGCGCGTGCGCGCACGCGAGGCGCTTCCCACACGTGGGTTTGGCTCTGGGTAAGGACGTGATCTCGTCTGGAAGAGAGGCGTCTGGGACGGGCAGCGCGATCGAAGCCCCGTCGTGCTCCTCGGGCCCGGGCGGGGCACGCGGGCGGCATTACGTCCGAGGGTACAGGGGCTGACTGAATGGGCTGGCGGGTCGTCGCAGGAGTGAGCCTGACAAATCCAGCAAGAAGCATCGGCCTTGCCTACAGGGCGAAAATTGCACTCCAGAGTTTGCAGGTCCCCCGGCGGGGTACGAGCTGGGGCGAGTGGGCGCCGAAGAGGGTTCACGCCGCCCGCATGATCACAGGAACAAGTCCCTGAGCGAGTATGGGGCGCAAGGGTCGACGAAAGGAGGATGACATTGGGAAAGGCAGGTATCAACACGAGGCAGATGGGATGCGCGCGCGGCAGGTCCGTAACGTTGCGCCCAGGCGCCATGTCCGTTACCGGAAGAGACGAAACTCTGAGGCTTGTCCCGAGGAACTCGCATCATCGTATCCAGGAGGGGAGTGCACCCTCGGCCGAGGCCCAGCGGCGTAGACGGTGCCAATGACTACTGGCTCCTGCTGAAGCACCGCTTCGGCGCTGCCGTAGGGGGCGAATGCGACCGCCCTCGGAGGGTACACGGCGACCGAATACTGCGCGTGGAGTGTACGGCGTGAAGCCGATGCTAACGCGGAGATAGTGGACGAGCGACTCACCGAGAGTTCGAACTTGCCCAGACGGCAGGATGGCTTGAGGCCTGCCGAAAGATGGATCTCCCCGTGCAGTACCCTCCGCTGCGGGCATCTCGGGTCGCGTGAGTGGCTGTCGGTCCACCACACAGCGGCGGTCACCTCCTGGACGGTCACCTCGTAGTCCAGGCGCGCAAGTGTCTTCGCCCCGGCGGAACCGGCCGTCGCGTCCTGCGTGGAAATTCGCCGCAACAGTCGGACGACGGGGGTCCGCGGTGCAGAAAGAAGGTCCAAGGCCTGTGGATCGGTCGTCTCGATCGTCAGCAGGCACGGTATCACGCTTCCCCGCGTATAGCACAGCTGTTTGGCGACGTCAGGCCTTGCACGATCGAGCCCGAAAACGCAGACGGGGCACCCACGGGTTTCGCTAAGGCGAGCTGTGGGTAGACAAGAGAAAGAGCTGTTCAAGAAGGTGTGCGCCGCATTGCGCATGCACTTACCGTACAGGTAGCTTCGACAGTGCGTGTGGAGAAGACCGAACCGTCGACGCGGAGCGGCGCCAGACACTTCCATCCATCTGGATCTCCGTCAGGACCGATTAGCGGGCTGCTCTCCAGATAGGCAATCTGGCGGGCGAGAGACGGTGCCTCTGGGCGAATCAGAGGGCAATACCCGATAACGGTGCCTAGGCTTGGGTGCGAGCTCAATGGACGGCAAACGCTTGTTATGGGCTACTCACGTACTGTCCACCCGGAATCTGCTCCGATGGACGGTGACTACAATCTGGTATTGAATGTGCACCCTGGCCATGCGTTCCGAAAACGATGCCGGCAGAGGGTACTGCTGATTCACTCGATTCGATGATTTGAGGACGCAGTATTCGGGTAGGGAAATTGAATATGGCCAAGAATATGCTCCGCGCAGCTTCCCAGGATGGGTGGAAGACGACGGTGAATCGGATTGTGACCATAGAATTTGCGATGTTTGGACGAAAGTGAGAACGTCCATTGCGGATGAAGTCATCTGTCCAAAGATCTGGATTTGACTTGAGCAATGATGTCGCAATGTATGGAGGATGTTTCCAGGCTCACCTGGATGGATACTGCTTTCACGGGCTCTTCTTTCTCGAGTTGGAGTACAACCGTGCCTACGATAGTCTCGCCTTCATAGAAAGACGGCAGATTATGTGGGGCTGGCGCTTTGCTGATCACCTTCAAGGTCAACCAAGGCAGGTTCTTGGACGTCATTAAGTGGTACAGGTGTTCAGTGCGTGGCCGGATTGTTCTTCCCGTTGATTGCATGGCGCCGGATCGGGTGTCGTGAATTCGTTCGTACTGGGGCAAATCCCCGTTCATCTTGGAGTTGCTACGGTGGATGGAAGAGCAGAAGGTCGCTGTGGTCGCTACACTACGGGTCGCAGTTTATATCGGCCTGTCCCATTCTGTTTTCGGCGGGCGCCCCATCATGTCCTTGACTGTCCTTGATACCGTCAGTTCGCAAAGAGGCAAGATGCGGTAAGTCCCCGCGCGGTCGGAGTAAGTCTGCTGGTGAACCAATTCAGTGGATCATGGCGTGCAGACATCGTGGTGGTCGCGCAGGCACCGAGGCAGACAAGAACCAGCAAGAACCCCAGCAAAGTTGGTGACCACGAGGAACACTGGTCAAAAACGACCGCGCATTCCCATGGCTGGGCGTCAGTTCTGCGCACTCACCGCCGCGGTACTCAACTCCAGCGTAACGCATATGGCGGATGACCAGTGACACGCATTTCACAAGCAGCTCGTGTTTCTTCAGTGGACCCATAGGAGGTGGTGGTCTAAGGAAGAGTAGATCCGTCAAATTCGAGAGTTACCTCGCAGTTATCGGATATATACATGTTTCCCTATTTGGCAAGTACCCAGACCTTATCGCCACCCCCGCGCTTACCTTGTCTATTTCGTCTCTCCGCCACCATCGTGGTCAACGCATCCCACGCGGACCCCATACAGTAGTACAGTTGATGGCATGTGCAGCGTCCGATGCACGCAGCCGTATGTCAGTGCATGCACCATGTGAGCGTGTACGCGCTGCATAGCCTGCATGATGATCGAGTAGGGTCATTTCCCCCCTGTGACCGATGTTGGACCTCGTGTTCAACCTCGTCTTACCGCCCTTAGTCAAATCCGTGCAGTTTCTCAGGGAACAGCATGCTATTGTGTAGTATCCAATACTCACCCTTTTGAGGGTCGCGTCCTCTTATGGAGGCAGTGCTCAGAACTTCGCGCTGAAAGCACCCAGGCCTCATTCATTGGCCTGATTCCTGGCGCATGCGGCCACAGTCTTCTGACCGGAAAGCTTTACCATGATGCTCTTATGCGGCTAGCGGATGCAGTCGTCGGAGTTCTTCCTTGCCATCATAATCGCCTGGCTCACACTTCCTAGACAATCCCGGCAGACGGGAGCAATACCTCGATACACATACCCATCTGTACTATAGATAATTCCCTGCTATGTGACCTCTTTAAAACAGAAAAGTATTCATTCGCGGCTCGTCACGGTACTCAAAGGACAGGAACGCTGAGCGAACTGGAAGTTTGATCGCATTGCCATTCCTGGACCGACACTGTGGCGGCTGCTCCGGCCCGCAAAGGTCCTGGCCTGATATGGGACGGCGCGTCTGCGTCGTTGGCTTCTGGCAGATTCTCGAACGGACGTGCACGCCGCCGCGCTCGACTTCAAAATGCGACCACGCCGCGGACGGCCCAGCAATTCTGCACATCTTGCACGCTCTTGCTTATTTCACTCTCTCAGCTCTGAGGATCTGCTGACCTTTGAAACGCGACAAACATGGCGTCCACGCGTCCGCTCGTGTTCTTTGACATCACCATCGGCGGTAGGCCGGCGGGACGGATCGTGATGCAGCTGTACAACGATATCGTCCCCAAAACCGCCGAGAACTTCCGTATGTGCTTTCCAATGACAGTCCTTCGACGCGAGACTGACTGCGCGCAGGTGCATTGTGCACGGGTGAGAAGGGCGAGGGGAAGGCTGGAAAGCCGCTGCATTACAAGGGATGCTCCTTCCACCGTGTAATCAAGGGGTACGCCGCACTCTAACTCTAATGTCTATCTGTTTTCTCATCCCTGTACTGTGCAGGTTCATGGTCCAGGGCGGTGACTTCACCGCGGGCAATGGTACCGGAGGAGAGTCCATCTATGGCGAGAAGTTCGAGGATGAGAACTTCGAAGTCAAGCACTCGAAACGCTTCCTGCTCTCGATGGTGCGTCTTCCTTGATCCTAGCCCCGTCCATCGTGCAAGAATCGAACACCCTACGACAGGCAAACGCAGGCGCGAACACGAACGGCTCCCAGTTCTTCATCACCTGCAACCCGACCCCGCACCTCGACGGCAAGCACGTCGTCTTCGGCGAGGTCATCCGCGGCAAGTCTGTCGTGCGCGCGATTGAGAACACCGAGACCGCGAGCGGGGACGTCCCCGTCGAGCCTTGCATCATCGCCGATTGCGGCGAGCTCCCGCCAGACGACCCCTCGCTCGCCGAGCCCGCGGCAGCGGACGGGGATGTGTACGAGGACTACCCCGAGGACCAGGACCCGGTCGACGGCCAGGACGTGATGGAGAGCGCAGAGATCGCGCTTAAGATCGCGCGGGAGGTGCGCGAGGTCGGAAACAAGCTCTTCAAGGAGGGCAAGTATGAGGAGGCGCTCAAGAAATACCAGAGTACGTGTCTATCCTGCATATAGAGGTCTGCCCCAGGTTGCTCATGCCGCGCCCTTCTACAGAGGCGATTCGGTACCTTGACTACCACCTCGACCTCCCCGATGCCGAGGACAAGCCGCCAGAGCTCAAGGACTCGTTCCAGGCGCTCCTCGCACCCCTCCTTCTCAACTCTGCACTCGCGGCGATACGCGCTGGCGGGTCTGCGAACGCGCGCCTCGCGTTGCGCGTCACCGACAGGGCCATCGCGTCTCTCGAGCTCAACGACGCCGACAAAGGTACGCACATGGCCGCTCTCTCCCTGACAAGAACCCGTCTTTTGACCACCGTATGCCGCTCGGCCACATAGCCAAGGCGCTGTACCGCGAAGCGCTCGCGCACGTCGCGCTGAAGGAGGACGAGGAGGCGGAGGAGGCGCTCGTGAAGGCCCACGCGCTCGTCAAGGACGACAAGGCGATCATCGGCGAGCTCGAGAAGGTGCGCGGCCGCCTGCGCGGGAAGCGCGAGAAGGAGAAGGCGCAGTTCAAGAAACTCTTCGCATGACCACGACCCTCGTCGGGTGCTTTGAGTCTCTCTTGAATTGCGGACCTTTTTTCGAGTTTGGGTAAAGTATAGAAATGGGAGAAGACGATCGGCGTGCGGGGCCTGTGCCCGTGAAGTGTACTTTTGTGTAGCATCAGTTCTAATTAGCAGCTTCTTCCTCGCCTCGGACTTCATACAGTATAACGTGTGTTTGTCAATCGTTCATGGAGGTATCGGTGTTACTCGTACACGTCGACGCTGCTGCTGGTCCATCCATCCAAACAATCTGCTTCGCCTTCCTGGTTCAGTCGCCTACTTGTCCTTCACGGGGAGCTCGTGCCCGGTGACGGTCTTATACTCGCGCCGGATGAAGTCGCTGATCTGCTCGTCCTTGAACTGCCCCGACGCGGTCTCGTTGCTCTGCTGGCCCTGCCCGAGGACGTGCTCCTGCACCCAGTCGATCGCTGCACGTCGCGCCGACATCACGACATCAACAATCTCCTGCGCGAATCGACGAGTGGCGCGGGCTCGAGTACTCACTCTTGTCGAGCTTGTCTTCTTTGGCTTCGCCTGCGGCGCCTCCGCCCGCCATCTCGTTGACCTGCAGCAGCGGTCCCAGTGTATGAGTATCTGCTCAAACTTCGAACGGGGATTGTCGACCGCTTTGCTTTGCTTACCTTGTCGCCCAGGCTACCCAACCATCCACCAGACTTGCCCCCCTGCTCGCTTGCACGATCGTTGGACGACTCTGTCATATCGGAAGTGTGAAAGTACGGTTTGCAGTTAGCCTGGTAGATCAGGTGAAGTGGATTGCTCTCCGTCGACGTGCGGGGTATGTAGAGCTCTGTTCAGTAGTGTTCAGTATATATATGCGATCGCCCGTATCATCACCGCCACCGGTAACGATGTACTACGCCAAGGCCGCAGCAGCGCGCCTGGTGGAGTCCTCGTCCGGGGGGTCGTTCCTGGGCAGGTTGACGTCATTCGGCACGCCTGTATTCTCCAGGGATTGTATGTCAGAGATTGAACGTCGTCCGAGCTACATGTGCGGTATCATGATACAACCGTAACGACTGCCTAGCCACCGCACACAATGGCATGCGTACCCTCGCACACAGCATACCCTGGACGCGAGACCCTGGTAGCTTCCGCCAGCCCTGGGGTTTCTCGTATATGCATGTGGCTTGAAGTGAGTGTGGGAAGGGGGACTGGCGAAGTGAGGCACTGCTAGTAGGAGCGGCTGGGCAGCGGCCGTTTTCGCTCTTTGCGACGAGGGAATCCGAAGGCCATTATGGGAAAATACCGCTGTGATTGGGAGGGGGCTGCGCAAAGGACGTCTTTAAGTGGGTCATCCGGACTTGACAAGAGGGTTAAAGAGGACGACCGATGTCTTTGAGGCGCGAGGCCCCCGCCGCGACGATGTTGGGATTGACGCTTACTAATTGGAAGAGCGCCCAGCAGACTGGGGCGCATCAACTAGAGAATGGGGAGAACAGTCAGACGGATTGCTCGCAAGGGAGAGCGTGCTGCAGGAAGCGACTCTGTGGCGTACCCGAGCTGCCAACCTGCAGTGCGGCCGCTCTCTCTGCGCAGAGAAGGCCGCGTTTTCCCTCGACGGTGCTTCGTTTTGGGCGCGTGTATGTAGGGTCCGCATGCCAATATTCGAATTGGCCGGTCTTGGTATTCAAAAACCCCGCGCGGCATCTAGCCCTTGCCTGAACGTCGCAACAAGGCGATGCGAGCGAGCTAAGCTTCTGCGGGAATATGGGACATCGAGCGGGCGTTCGCGAAGTAGGATGCACTTATTTAGTTACAGAGGAAACAGCGGTGGACCGAGCTGAGGGAACGATCCATGGGGTTGGGAATCAACATCGACATCGATGATGAGAAATTGTGGGCATATACGATTCATATGACTTACACGACAATAATGAACCTAGGTCGCATGCAGGTCACCTGCTCTTACGACCTTGCGAAAAGACTATGAAGACCGGAAATCCCAAGATATTTTGTCGGGAACGCGCAGAACACCCAGGCAACCTCGGAGAGCAAGAGCACTGGCGGATAGGACAGAGCGTCGTCATATAGTCCAATATGTGTCCGACAAGCTAAGCATATGGCTGGTCGTATTGGAGAGTGTCCAGACGAAGCGACAAGGAGGGAAACGGGTCAAAGTCTACACAATACCCTATCAGCCGATACTAGCGCAGTGTCGCGCAGTTACAGTCTATCGAGGAGAAGAGCCCAAACGCAAGTCCGAAGAGATGGGAAAGTCTATCGTTGGCTCCGAGACGAGGAGTCCGACACTGGGCACGCCGCGCGCGAGCCCGTTTTCCTTGGCCGGCAGCCCAAGGCGCGCTCCGAATCGGACGCGCTTTACTGCACGAGCTGCACGGTGTCGGGGCCGATGAAGTACAAGTCCTGCGCCGCGCAAGCACTCAATCAGTACCGGGCGGAATCGGCGCACGAGCCACGACTACTTACCACGGGCCGGGCGGTGCTCGCCGTCGAGCCCGTCACGGTGTGGAACGTGTTCACGTCGCCAGTGATATAAACCGCGTTCTCGAAGAGGAGGATAGGGAGGTCGTTCTTCGCCCCTGCGTGCGCGCGCGTCAGTCGGAGTCCTGTAAACGGCACGGAGGGCGAGGTACGTACTCCCGTCGGGGTTGATCCAGTAGATGGCGAGCCTGCCAGTGGTCTTGTCGACGTGGTACTACACGCGGCGGGAGAGCCGTGAGCTGATGCCGCAGGGTAGGAACTGAGAGATGCTCACGATCGTCGTCACGGCGGACCCGGTTGCATACTTGTTGCTCGAGTATGCCGCGCCGGGAGAACCCACGTTCGCTGTGATGGCGAAGAGAGGTAGGTATGGTCAGATGGTCAGGCGGAGATGGGCGCAGGGGAGGAAAAAAGGACGCACTGTGAACGTCAGTGTTCGCGAGCTTGGCATAGTTCGTGAGCCTGAAAAGAGGACCGTCAGCATTGCGACACGACACGACGGGATGATGAAAGCGGTACGGACCCTCCACCAAGAATAGTGTTGCTGTCGTGGACGTAGGCACCGAGGCGGAAGCCGGGGTCGTTCTACAATTCAAATAATCAGTGAGCAAAAGGAGTTGCCAGATTGTGGACAGCGCACGTACCGTGCACTCGAGCTGAACGGGGGCGTTGTTGAAGGCATCCGTCCACTGGTACACAAACGCGTCGTTGGCGCCCTCTACGACCGAGTACTGGCCGAGCCACCCGATAGGGGCGGCTCCGTTGGCGGGGGACCCGCCCGAGGCGAAGATGGCGATCGTGCCAATACGGCTGGAATATACAACGTGAGGATGCGGAGACGTCCGAGGATGATGAGGGAGGCGTACATGTTGTTGGCTGTGCCGGAGGGCGCTGAGCGTGCCGCGTCTACGGAGGCAGGGCGGTGGGTACGGTCAAAGCGTTGATGGGGGTAGAAGGCGGTATCACTCACTGGTGCGGCTGCCGCTGTAGAGCCTCCTGGGACGAGCAGGCCCGAGGCCACGAGCAAGACGCTCCGCGTTCGTCGCCTCACGGCGCGAGGCCACCGACGCCTCCGCGAAGCCGAAGAGCGCGAGGACGAGGAGGGCGAACGAGACGACGCGTGCGGTAGAGAGCATCGTGAAGATGGAGGACCGTTGGGGGAAGACGAGGAGGTCAAGGACGATAGTCAAGCTCCTCTCTGGCGGCGGCGAAGGGATATGCCCCTCGTCCGCCCTGCGCTTTTTCAATCAGGAACCACCGACATCGCCGCCGGAGGCCTCGAGCGCAGCCACAGCACGGCGGAGGGGCGTGCGCCGTGCGCGGCCCAAGAATCAAAGCACGGCCGGCGTTCTGGAAACCACACATATGTCAGATCCTGTCAGACAGGAGCGAATGACGGGCGAGATGCGACAGACCTCCCGAGGCACTGGACGCCCGAGCACGCCCAAGGCAGGGCGGCCGGGTGAGGGGTTCAGCCGGCGCAATTAACGTCGAGCGGACGCGGTCTGGATCTGGATCGAGGATGGTGCGGCGGCGGCGAGGCCGGGGCGACGGTGCTGGCTCCAATACCCCGCACGCATGCCGAGCTTTCTGGGGTACAGCGTGCCTGATGTGAGCTGAGTGAGCGGCGAGCGAGACGGCCTCGACGATCCTCTTGGACGGTGGGTGCAGATCATGGCGAACAGTGTTGTCAATCGAGGCTCGGTGAGCTGGATCGTTGCACTATACTGAGATGTGTATGCAGATGTAACGTTCAGGAGGCCATCGAAAACGCGGCTGATGGCGGTCTTGAGTAAAGCTTGAAGACTTCCGTGAACTTCGGACTTATCGGTGTCGCGCGCATATGCTCCAAGCGCCCACGCTAATTAAACACTGAGCAATGATCATTCAACACACAATCCCCTACAGTAGTATAAGCCCGTAGTCCATCTATGTAATAAAACGCGTGCACGGAAGGAGAGTAAGGTAAGTATTGGTCAGCGTCCGTATAGTATGTAACAACCCTCTTGTACGAGGATTCAGGCTAGGGCAAAACTGCCCGAACCTCAGCAAGTCTTGACGATCGATGTACGCCCGAGCCCATCCATACGGGTCGCAATGCCCGACAACAGCATCGGGCACGGGCTCAAACTCCCTATACGCGCCGCCGAACTCTCCCCTCGGCCATAAGTAGAGGGGCCACTTGGGCATGACGTTCAGGGTGCCCCCACCGCCGTCTAGTACACAACGACCTCCGGAACGTCGAAGAAGATGTCCTACAAAACGCCGAACGACCCCTCTTCAGCACGATCCGATCGAAAGACTGTGGGTGTATGAGAGAGCGGGGGAGGGGGAGGCTTACCACAGGGGTGAGCGGCGCCGAGGAGCCGAGCTGTTGTTGGAGCGCCGTGAGGTCTCCGGTGACGTAGAGAGCCGTTCCGGAGAGGACGGTGTACACCGTCGGGACGGCTGTCGGGATGCCGTCTGTGAGTGAATGGACGTAGGAGGGAAGAGGGAGAAGGACGTACAGCCGTCGGGGTTCACCCAGTGGACGGTCAGTTTGCCGGTGGCGGAGTCTACGGTGAACTGTAGGATGATGAGTTGTATGAGACGCAGCGCCGAGTCGGGTTGAGAAGGAACGCACGATGGTCGTCTGGGCATATCCAATAGCGTAGGTGTCGTAGACGTAGGTCGAGGTCGAGCTACCGGCCGCGGCTGTACCACGACGCGAGGAGATAGGAATGAGTGGGATATCGGAAAGGGTAGGGTCATGTACGCACTATGCGCGCGGCTATTTTGCAGCTGGAGATAGTAGGTGTTGCTGCACAAGTAGCACGTCAGATACACCACGCTCGACACGTTCGCATGAGCACTCACCCAGGACCGAGCGTCACCTGAGGACCGGTGCGGATCGCCACGCCGCTGAGGCGGTAAGGCGTACCCTATACACACACGCAGGCACCGTTCTCAATAACTGCGACAAAAGGGGAAGGAAGACTGTGGGAGGGACCACGTACAGGATGGTTGAGCTCCAGGAGCGTGTCGTCCGAGTCCGGGCGCGTGTACTGGTACTGCCAGCTCGCGCCGCCAGGCGCGACGACGCCGTACGCGCCGAGGAAGCCGATCGCGTCTTCGCGCTTGCGCACCGTAGTGGTGCTCGTCCCGGCAGGAAAAATTCCGAGACTGCCTGTAAAGCTACACATACGACAGCGTTAGTTTCGACTGCTGAGGTTTTGGGCGCCCTGTGACTTACACGGTGCCGGGAACTCCAGAAGGAGCGGCGCGGGCGACGTCTTGGGACAAAGGTCACCGTTAGGATGCGTGTATGCAGGGTGAGGGTGGAAGAGACGTACTGGTGCGGCTGCCGTTATACAGCCTCCTGGGACGGGCGGGGGTCAGACCACGCGCGAGCCGCTCCGCGTTCGTAGCCTCGCGGCGGGACGCGGGCGAGGCATGGGCGACGTCGACGCTGAATAGCGCGAGGGCGAGGAGCGCAAAGGAGACGATCCGGGCGACGGTGAGCATCTTGAATTTGTCTTTGGCAGCGGGTGCGCAGCGAGTGGGACGGCGGGAAAGGAACGACGGGGGCAGCGACACCCGGAGGAAGACAAGACGAGGGGCGAGGAGTCGAGGACGCGGACACGAAGAAGGCGAGCCTCGAGAAGGGTTGGGGCCGGGCGTCCTCGTTGGCTTTATCCCGCCCGATATTCATTCAGGTCCGACGCGCCATCGATTCAGATGGCGCGCCCTCCGGACGGACTTGCGCGTTCGATTGTTCGACGAGGAACGCGTTTGTCGAGGCCCCGCGCTGTCGATATCCCGCCTCCGAGACGTCGTCGCTCCCACCGGGAACTAAAAGCGGCCTGCGAGAGCGTTCTCGCGTCCATTAACGCGGTCGAGGCTCCAAGCACTGTCGCGATCGGCGGCGCGATGGGATCCCCGGGCTCGCCACTTGGTTGGTACCTGCGGCGGGGCTGGTGTTGGTGAATGTTCAGTCGAGGGATGCGATGCTGTGGTTGGCGTGCCTTGCCGCTGGTGGTGTACAGATCAGGCAGGAGCGATCGCGTCCGTGTGCCTCGCCACCGCAGCGCCTGTCGTGCTAGTGGCCCGTCTGACAGCGGCGACCAAGCATCCCGGACGTTAGTGGATGTTTCGGAGCCGAGTTTGACAACATAAGGAGGGGCATGAGTAGAACAATAGATGATCATATTCCTGTAGAATAGGCTGCGTTAGTGGAGCGGTGGACGCACGGCTCCAGGGAGCGGTCAGTCATAGACGCCCTAACTCAGCTTATCACAAGCAATTCACAAGCGCGTTCAAGCTGGTAGCGGTTCTTACAGCGAAGGTCAACAAACGTTCTACATGACACATATTCCATTGCGACAGTAGCGTACAAATCAGGACGAGATACAAAGCAGAAACTTCTGTGTAAGCAAGCGACGACGACGAAGGTATTGTTGGGGGAGCACGATCAAGAGAAAAACAACTTGAAGGTAACACGATATCGAAGAAGCCGACTCGACTCGACGCGCGCAGGACGGGACCGCTCGTCGCCCGGCTCAGAACCCAAAGTCGTCGATGAGCAGCTCCCTGCGCGCGCGATGCAGCTCGTCCCCGATGCTCGCCAGGAACTGGTTCCGGCGCTTCTGGCGGTCCCACGCGTACCGGCTCTGGCGCATCTCCTCGAGCAGGGAGTCCCACGACTCGCCCCGCCCAAAGTCGATGATCCGGAAGCTCGGCGTGTCGAACGTGCGCTCCGAGGGGCGCACCGTGAGCGGGCCCGGCTGGATCATGACGTTCCGCACGTAGAACGAGCCCTGGACGATCTCGAGGTAGTGCAGGCGCAGGATGAGCGAGAAGCATTCGGTGCTGGATGGAAAGGGCGGTACGTAAGTGAAGGTGAGAGATGGTCAAAAACGGAAAGGCGTACCGTTGGTCGATGGTGAACTTGGACGGCCGGACGGGGTTCCCGCACTCCTCCATGAGGAGGATCGGTGACGCCCAGTTCACGTTGCACGGGTACGACTCGTCGCAGTCGTCGTGGTGGTTATCGAGCATCTTGCCGCGCTCGTCCACGGGGAGGTAGTACCCGAAGAACTTGGGCACGATCGCGGTGGCCGGGACCGGGAAGCGGCACTGGGGCACGATGTTGTACCCGCAGTACTCCTCCTGGATGTGCTTCGGGAAGGAGTTGTACACGCGCGCCTCGTTCCGGAGGAGGCCGTGCGCCGTGCAGCGCGAGTAGGCGAGCTTGGCCGCGACCGTCACCTGGCCTGTTGGCGAGTGCGCGGAGAGAGGAGGGGGGAGCGTGAGGGGCGCGCGGTATACAAACGAATGGTTCCCCATTCCGAAGCGATTGCGGGCGTCGAGGTACAGGGAGGCTACCCGCGTGTCCCCATCGCCGTCACTACTGTCGCGCTTGAATGTCGGGTAGGCGCGAATGTACTTCACAGGGGCCTCGTTCCTCTTCTTGTGAGGCTGGCAGGTCACATTGTGGGGATCGTGGACCATCAGTACGTCGGGGAAGTACTCTTCGGGGATGAATTCCTCTAGTTTCGGCAGGTCTTCGACAGCGAACGGAGCAGAGATCGGAGGGGTCTTCTGAGGCTCTTGGGGTGCCTGCTCCTCCGCTTGGGCAGGAGAATCGGGCTGGTCATCTCCAGTCGCGGAGCGTTGATCACTGGCATCGTCTGCTTGATCCACAAGCGGGCCAGTGTCTGAGTGCTCAGACGCGTGTTTCGAAGTGTTCTCTGCGCCCGGAGCATCATCTATGCTCATCGCAGCTGCATCGTCGGCGGATGCAGGCGGTGCGCCATCGAGCGCACCTCCTTGCTTGTCAGGTAGTTCGGAGCGGGGTTCTTCTTTCGGATTCGCCGACGTCCCTTCTACGGGCTTTTGCGCTGAGACATCGTTTTCATGGGAAGACGGCAGACCTTCTTGGGTCACTGTGGTGGCGACCTGGGGTTCGGTATCAGGCGGTACCACCGGCGAGACTTCATCCGGCCTGATCTTGTACACGACCTGCTCAGCATGCTCGCATTCGCACCCACCATCGATCGCACCAAGCGGCGGATCAACAGGCAGAGTCTTCCCGTCGAGCAGCTTGAGGACCGGCCACGGGCGGACGACGCGCGGGGCCACGATCGGCTCCGTCCACTCGGCCTCGTCGTAGCCCTCGCCGAACTCCTTGAGCATGCTGCGGGACCAGATGGTCATCGCGTTGACGCCGGGGATGCGCTGGATCCAGAAGAGGTCCTCGACCTTGTGGCCCCAGACGAAGCCTTCGGGCGTGCGCATCCCGACGGGCGGGAGCGTGCGGGGGATGATGGGGCCGTTGGGGTCGCGTTCCCACATGAGGCGCACGTCGCGGACGCGCTGCTGGAGTTCCTTCTCTCCGTTCGGCATATTGTATGGACTCGGATACGCAAGAGGTTAAGTGGGTGGTGGTGGTGGTAGGGTGAAGAGAGCAAACGTAGGGGTGGCTAAGGAGGACACGGGGCGATCAAGGTTCAGCTGGGTTCGAAAGAGGTTCTGGGAGAGATCGATGCAGAAGTGCGCGTTATATACGCGGCGGATGGTCCGCTATAGCTCGCTTAGAACGGAATTAGCCATGCGTGCGCGTGGAGGCGCGGACAAAGGACATGCGCGGGCCAGCCATGGCGGCCCTGGCCAATTCGCCATGACTCCAACGAACAAAGCGATTCTTCGCCCGTTTAGGATCGGCGCGCACAGCCACTCCTCTACTCTGCCGCCACTCGCTCGGGCCCGTGCGCCAGACGACGCGCTCATGTGTGCTGCGGAAGCGTTTTGAGTCTACCATTGATGTAGACGAATGGACGAGACAATGCGCGCGAGTATGATTAGATACATATCTTACATGTACGCGTAGGCACGAGACTATGTCTTGGTATACACATATTCGTACGTAGGCACGAGACTATGTCTTAGTATACACATGTTCGTACAACTGCTAGCATTCTATACACGCGTCAAGCAAACTGTTAACCCCCGACGCGCGATACTACTCATCACCCTTCCGCAATCTCCCCCACAGGTGATCCATCCACTAAGGCTGCACTTTGACCAGGACTCGCCCCGCCCCCTTCCCAGGCGCGAAGGCCTCCCAAGACAGCCAGGGCATCGCGCTCCCTGGCCTTTGCGAACCCGTGCATCTCCAGCCTCGTCGGCGGGCCCGCGCGACGTCCGGGCCAGAGCAATTCTGCGCGCCCAAGGCTGATCAGGCGGAAGCTCGGAGTCGCGAGCGTGCGCTCGTCCCGCGGGATGTTCAGTGGCCCGGGCTGCACGAGGATGTTCCGCGCGTGCACGGCGCCGTGCGCGATCCCGGCGTCGTGTAAGCGGTTGACGAGCGACCAGCACGCTTGTCTATCCACCAGCTCCCAAGTCAAAAAAGGGTTGGAAAGGAGATGTGGAGAAACGTACCTGTCTGCGTACTTCAGCTCATCCGTGTCGATCGGCACTCCACAGTCCTCCATCAAGAGGATGGGCGACGGCCACTCGACCTTACAGTCCGCGTGCACGTACCCGTCGCACTCGGGGTGCGTCCCGTACAGCATGCGGCCCGCGGCGTCCACGGGCACGTATAGGCCGTAGAACCGCGGCACGACCGGCCCCTGCTCGTCCTTGTCTTCGCGCTCCTGCGCTGCTAGATGGGGTCCGGCCATCGCGTACGCGCGCCCCTCCTGCTTGAGGAGGTGGTGGGAGCGGCAGTCGCCCTTCGCGAGTTTCGCGACGACTGCGACGGAACCCGTGTCCCCGTGGTATTGAGTGAAGGGAGCATGCAGGCGCGCGCGGTATACGTCTGCGCGACGGCCGTCCGCGATCCGGTTCTCCCGGTCGAGGTGGAGCAATCCGCTCTTCATCGGCCTTTGCGAGGACGTGGGTCGTGATGCGGCCTGGGGTCCACTCTTGCTGGAGCCGGAAGTGGAAGTGGTGGTGCTCCCGCGCGACGTCGCCAGGCGCGGGTAGGCGCGGACGTACCGGATCGCGTGGTGGTCGTGCATAGGGTGCAGCCCGGTCACCCCTCCGCGATCGAACACGAAGAGGTGCTCTGGAAGATGTCCGCGCGAGACTTGCGCGTCGAGCACGGGCAGCCCGGCCAGCGCGAATCGTTCGAGGTCGTCTTGAACGGCGCGGGGCTTCCGCTCGCCTTCGATGGCCTCCTCGGACTCGATGTCGTGCTCTCGGACGGCACGCCTCGACTTTCGGGCGCGTTGCGCCTTAGGACGCCAGCTGCATTCTGCCACATGGACAGGTTGTGTGGTCCGGACGGCCGTGTTGGCCTGCTTGACATCGACGCGCATGTGCGGATCGATAGGCCGGAGGGCTTCCCTCTTCGGCGCCCCGCGCGGGCCGCCGCTGGCAGCTTGCTCGGTGCTGCGAGTGGTGTGGTGCGGCGAGGCTGAGGTCAGGTTCGGGGCGGTATTGGCAGTGAGGTCGATGGACGGCATGTCTGCACTGTATGTGGATGGTACGACTGGTTCTTGCAAGAATGAGTCAGTTGAGCTGTATACGTCGGCGGTTGGCTGGCACGGAGGGCGCGCGCCAGGGCTCGGAGCATGGCGGGGCTAGTAGGACTTACGAGATGAGGGGTGAACCGAGGCGATGTCTTGATCCGTGATATAGGACTAGGCGAGGTGCTCAAAGGCGGTTATATGGGAGAACGCAGCTTGTGCGCGCGCCGCGATGAGTCTTTGAGGCTTTTGAGCACTGGACACTGGAGGAAGAGCCGTGGTGTGGTGGGTGAAGGGAGGGAGGACATCCGAGGCGGGCTGAGATATCTGCCTCAGGACAAAGACCGCGGGGTCCGGGATATAGCGATACGGGCCACAAAGCAGCATAACGCGCTTTGCCTGGATGGGCGCGCGTCCGCGTCCATGGCCGCTTGGTCTGATCTCCCTTTGTGGAGGTGCCACAGGACAGGACGCGCGGGCCACAGTTGCTGAGCCTGACGTACTCGATGAGTCGAGTTTGGTGGCCCGGCGGGCTGGAAGGCGACGATCTCTTGTTACCTCAGTCTCACCGACCACTCGGAGAATCGTCGTTCGAATCCAGGCATCATGGTGGATGCGTGCCACTGAGTGGACGCCGCGCGCTTGAATGCGACGTTCTGTAGTACTCGCGTATACGCCATGTGATTCACATAGCTGGATAGACGGATTATGTGTGAGTGATGATAGTTATGGTCCGGAAGTACTCTTTCACTACTCACATGGAGGAACACAGAAGGAACCCGAAGCAAACCAAGGCAAGGTAAGTATTCGGTTTCGGCGACAGTCGGTACCCAGCTTGTCATACGACGATCTCATACTCTCCTTAGTAACCTTCTACCGCTGAGGCCCCTCATAATCCGGATATACTAGGAAACGCCCTCATTGTGAAGTATCCGGCTTACCTGTGAGCATAGACGATACCTTGCCATGTCAGATCTATTCACAACGGGCAGGGATCGTGAATGAGTGAATTCTAGTGTACGTACGCGTAAGGCTGAGCGGCTCCAAAACGGAAGCAAAACAAAGGCAAGAGTAAGTAATAAATAGAGCAGAAGAGTAGGAAAATGAGAAAATGGTATTAAGGAGAAGGCGAAGAAGGCGAAAGCGGAAGCGAACGCAAGAAAGCCCTATGCAAGCAGACTCGCCGAAAGTCCGAAGTAATGATGAGAACGTCCGATCCGCCGCGATCCTCCACATGTCGGCGGGGGATCTGCGGCATGGATGTGGTGTGCATAGAAGAAAGCGAAGGGGCAGGTTAAGAGTAGGATGTGGGGATGCGGAGACGAATACAACGTGTACGATAAGGGCGGATGGATACATGAGCACAATACATTCCCGGGTGGAGCAAGAGCAGGCATGACATGGCGAGGGCGGGGCGGGCCAATCATACGACGGATTCGGCTAGTCGTGAACGAGGCGTTGGGGGACGAGGCATTCCCGGAATACGTCGTGAAAGTCTTGTTGGGCGTCGTTGTGCCTGTGACGAGCACGTGGGTTAGCACCTTGGTCGACCAGCGCATGCACATTCAATTGCAGAAGCCCGATGTTGTAGGTGCACTACGATGAGTGCAACACTGGATCACGAAGGACACCTGTCCCTTTGCGGAGCCGGAAGCAGTGACGGATACAATTCCCACATCCTCCCATGACGCCCCGCGGAAACAAGTCGTATCTCCTGGCGAGTGGTTTGGAATGACCAACACGCACTGTATGTGGAAGATGAGGTCATCTCGGGACAATGACGCCTCCTCTGCATGCCCGAACGGAGCCATGCAGAGGAGGCATCTTATCTCTGCGAGAGACGCTCGGAGTAACCGCGGTGGTGTCACTATACACCCCGCTGTGGATCGTCGAGGGCGAGGGCGGGGCATTAGCCTCTCAATAGGCTACCCGTGCGCTATATGGGGATTCTGGGAGGATGGATCGCCTGACGCAGCTTCTGCACGCTTCGAGTGGATGGAAGCCGCGAATTGGCCGCGCGGCGAGGCCGGAGTCACGAGACGAGAAAGAGAGTACTGACGTGGCGCGACATGATGAGCTTGGCCATGGACATGGGCCCTCGTGCCTCGAACGTCTGGGCGACTGTGGGAGGAAAGAGCAGGAATGAGACGAGAACGCGCGGGACAAGCAAAGAGACGAGTAGACGCACCTATGCGCGGGCGGCCGACCTGCCAGTCCATCCGAGTGAGCTCAGAGCCTCCGACATAGCCGTGCGGCTCTTCCTGGTCGTCCTCGCCGAGGAGGGAGTTGATGGAGAAGGCGGCGGGGAGGCCGCTCCAGTTCCAGAGTTGGTGCTTGCCGGAGGCGAGGGTCATGCCCGAGGACGAGGCGACCCCTGAGTCGACCCTGAGCTTGTGGAGAGAGCCAGAGCCGACGCAGACGACGGCGAGGACGGAGGTGAGGAAGGAGAAGACGGAGAGGAGCTGGAGGACGGAGAGCGATAAGAGTTCACTCATGTTGAGCACCGATGGCCGTGAGCGGGGGAGACCGGGTGTGCCTGCGTCGTCGACGTCTGGGGGTAGACGAGGAGCGGTGGAGGACGCGGCGGACGCTGAGGAGGACGACTCTGGGCGGGGATGGTCGAGGGAGAGTCCAAGGAGCGCAGGGCGACGACTGGCGAGACGCGCGCGGGAGACTCAGCGTTGGCCGGGGCCATGTCGGTTGCCATCTTCCCGAACACTCTCCCACTGCCCCCGCCCGTCGCCATCTTCTCCCCTCCATCGTCTCTCCTCTCCCAACGCTCTTCTCAGACTCCATGATATTTTCAATGGTCCCGTAGCGACGCTGTGCGCGTCCTAGGCCATATTATAAGTGTGCTAGGAGCTCCAACTCGATGCCTGCACCAAAGACCGCATTGAATGGGCGGGCCGCGCGCGCATTCGAAGTACCTGGCCATGGCCGAGAAGTGCGGTCTATGCTCGGTATATGCGTCCAGAGTGTCGTCGCCATTCATTAGAACTGCATACCTATGCCCTCTTTGGTCGCGGAAACGTGTACGCTCGGTCTTGTGAGCACCAGGCTTTCCTTCACGAATGCCTATTGACCTCATCGCACAAAATCGAGGGCTGAGGAAGCGTTCTCCCCTCCAGACACCGAAGCGAGCGTTACGTCCCTGTCATACATACTTACCCCATGGGCAGTCGCCTACATACGAGCTCGGCCAATGCGCACTTTCCTCGCATCTGGGCATTGTATATCACGTCAACCTGTCTTCGTCAACCCATCAAATAGGAGTACCTCACGGACCAGTCTTAGCATCCCCTATGGGACGTGGTCAGTCGTGTATTAGCAGCACCCTCTCAACAATATCAACCCCTGCGTGTTCCAGTCGAGCGTGGTTGCCGCCATGTATGTGTTCTACGGCACGTATGAGATCACCTGGACCTCCCTATCGGGTTGGAGTGCCCCAGTCTTCTCGCTTAGTTCGACCCCATCCCCCGTGTCCCTTCGTTCGTGCGCCTCGCCGCTGACGGCGAAGTAAGTGCACATGCCGATACCGATCGCGCACTCGAGCAAATATGGAGGATCAGCGGTCGATCCTTTGCCTACGGCCGTGCACCTTGATCAAGGGCCGCAATTTTCTGGGCTGTACGCGGGCTTTGAGCGTAAGGACGTGCAGTAGCAAAATTCTGTACATGCGTCGCGAAGGCGCGTGCAATATATCAAGGTGAGTACCCATTTTGCTCTTGAAGCTTTGTCTAGTGCTCATCCTCCGTATAAAGAAACGGGCATACAGCTTCCAACGTGCCTCGAGCGGACGTACATGCGAACCACCACGCCGCTATTGCGTGTCGATCCCATGGGCCTTCCGCCGATTATCCTGGCTGCATCTCATCGATGGGGCACGCTCTACGCGGAGGTCTATCCAAGTGCCCACAGCATCGCCGCGGTGGAGGTGAGTCGTGCGTCCCAATATGGCATGTCTTTCCTAGTTCAGCGTGCGTGAGAGAGGCCCTCTACGACGGCGACATCGAACTTGGCTGCTCCGACCGGCGAAGTGCTGGAACGTGCAAACCCTTCTGTACGCCACGGGGGATATGCGTGCAACGCCTGCTGATGCAGGACCGCAAGGTTTGGGGCAGGGAGCAAGGGAGAGGGACCGAATGTCCGCCCCCTCTCGGTCGTCTTATAACCTCTTGTCGGCCTTCAGCCCACCTCAACTCCATCCCATCTCGACGAACCATCATCCTCAATGGCCTTCACTGCCGTTCAGCATGCCATGGAGGCCAACAGTGCCTCCGTCCCCCCGCAAGACGATCTCTCCAAGGGTCCCATCCTTGGGCCAATCGACGCCATCACGACCGACCTCTCTTCGACCCTCGTGCTTGACGACAAAACCGACCTCCTGCGGGTTGAAGACCATGCCGCTACTTTCTTCGTGGCCCTCGCGGCCCGCGACCATGCTGAGCGTACTTCGGACGTAACTAAGGACGAGCCCGCGACTTTGGAGTCTCCCAACTGGAAGACTAGCAAGGTGAGTATTGACTGTTTCACGCGTTGTCGGTATGTATTCAGCAGCCAAATCCGTATCACGCAGAACACGACGCAAGAAGACCTCAGCATCGAGACGACATCCGACCATTCGAACGATGTGTTCCAGTCCGATTCTGAGTTTCAGCACTCTCCCGTCGCATTCCAGGGGCCTCCTGGTTTGATTGAGGGCTCTCCGAAGGTGGACGCCACGTCGCTCTCCGCCCCTCTTCTCCATGCGCCGCCAAGCACACCTCTTCCCGAGGGTGTCGTCCACACAGAAGACGCCGTCGAGGCGAGCATCGACATCCTCTCCAGATCCTTCCTGGACGACGTACTCCCGACCGATCCCACCATCTTCCAGGACCACCGAAGCGACTACTCGCTCAGACGCCTGGAGCGCCTGCAGACGTTCATCCCAGACACCCTCCTCCCTGACGACCTCCTCATCCACGTCCTCGGCAAAATCAGGAGGCTCAGCGACGCCTCCACGCCGTCGCACCCGGTCCGCTACGTGCGCGTCTACCCGAAGTCCTCCACGGACGTTGCCTCCGCAGCGAACGCATACGATGGTCGCCGCCCAGGCGCGCCCGTACACACCGCGCACCTCTACCTCCGTAGAGCCAACCGCCTGGGCGAGGGCAACCACTCCCATGTGTACCGCGCCCCGCTCAGCCTGCGCCTCGACCCGGACTCGGAGGAGGCGAGCAGGGTGAGCGTGGCGGTCAAGGTCGCGAGCGGCCTGTGCGATGCGCACGCCATGTTGCGCACGGAGGCGCAGTTGTATAACGCGTTTCCGCGGCGCATGATGGAGGACACTGTCGTTCCGTCTTCCCCCTATTCTAAGCCCGGCGATGATGCGGAGCCGGATTCCACCTCCGATGCTGAAGGGGATGAGGGCAGGGATGTTGGGGGTGGTGAGAGCGAGGGCGGGAGAGGCGCGGGTACGAGCGATGCACCCGATGACTCCACGTCGTCCCAGAACAATGTTGGGGTCGTATCCTCCGAGTCTGCGGTGCAGCCGGTAAAGCGAAACCGTGCTCACCTCGCCGCCTCCCCGTCTACTCAAGCTGAGATGGGAACTACATCCGCGACCGAACAACGTACGCAGGCGGCAGTGGCCGACGCCTCCCCCGACTCTTCCGAAGCCGCCAACGAGACTGCTGTGAACGCAGCGGAGCCCTCCGCACCCGGAGTCACCGTCCTGCCCGCCATCGTGCCCAAGTTCTATGGCTACTACGCGCCCGTGAATGAAGACGGCACGTTACGCCAGCAGACGCACCTGCACTGCGACACAGACTACAGCTATTATTGTAGTGTCAACTGGCCGACGAGCGTGCTCCTGCTCGAGGAGTGCGGCGTCCCTCTGACGAACTTTCGGGACGACGGGGGTGAGCTGATAAGCATGCAAGCACGGTATGTACGCCCATCTCCGCGTCCTCCGTTCGGACGACGACGACGACGACGACGACGACGCTGACGGCACGTGCCTCCGCCCTAGGGAGGGATGCTACAGGCTCTTCGAACGCCTGCACGCCGAAGGCTTCGTGCAGAACTCGCCGTACGAGCGCAACATCCTCGTCCAACCCGGTCCGCTCTCCGCGCCGCGCGAAAAGCGGTCGCTCAGGGCGCCGAGCTTCAGGATCATCGACTTTGGGCGAGGGCTGCAGGACAGCAATGCCTCGAGCGGGCACGAAGCCGACAAAGAGCTGGCGAAGGCGCGTGCCGCGTGCTTGCACTGACGCGTTCGGAGTCCAACGCCCTGCACATGACACGCAGGATTGCCGGATGGATATATTCCAGAACGTGCACATGCGTGCCCCCCAGCGGGAGTGCAGCACCACGTTTTCCTTGCCCGAGACCGTATGTTTGCGAGACTCCATTGTACCTCCCCCGAGAACAATGCAACGCTTGCGCAGTCCATGGCTTTAGCCACATCGTCGAGACAACGCGCTGCAGCCAAGCCACGGCTGAACCCAATGCGAGACTCGCATCATCTAATCCTGGCTGCCAACAACTGCCGTCAGCCATGGGAGGAGAAGTGCGTCACCGTACCGAGCCTTAGCCACGACGCTTGCATGAGCATCCGCCCGTATAAGTAGGCTGGGGGATAGCAACACAGTCCCTCATCGACCCGTCTCTCTTCAGCAGTGCCCACCATGACTACCGGGTGCGAAACCACCGTCTGTGAGTGCGCTGCGAGCATCGCGGTGCTTGCTATCACTGCGCCCGTCGATGTCGTGAAGCCTCCGCCGCCGACTACCCCGGCGCCAGACGACCCCACCCTGCCTCTACACGTCGGCGAAGAACCCCCAGCTCAGGGTGCGGAGGGACTTGAAGCCGACCATCTCGATAGCCAGCAGGTTGTACCGGAGGGCAGCGACGTGTGCTTTAACGCCCGAGACGATCATGGTCATGACTCTACTGGCCCTTCGGAGGGTGCTTGTGCGAACGAAGTGGGTACTCGGAACGACCCTACTCAGTCCGTCGCCGATACGTCGTTGGAAACGGAGGAGACAGGGACCCTTGCGGCGTCCCCACTTGCAAGGGCCCAGGACACCGAGACCAAGACAGACATCGAGGGCCAGGACCCTCCGGCTCGGCAGGAGAGCATTGAGCGCGATGAAGGATCATCCCCAGAACCGACTGCTTCGACCGTCAGCGAAGACTACGACTCGGATACTTCAGCGGAAGAACCACAAGAGCCGGACGCACCTCAACAACCCGGCATCGAGAACTCTCCAGGATCGAAGAAAGCGGCAGCCGACCCATCCTCAACGGGGACCGGGGGGTGCGAACTCGCTTCGAACCCCGAGGAATTCTCGCTCGACGGCGTGGAGTTCATGGAGACCTTCGTGCCTCTCGCGCAGCTCCCGGACGAGCTCCTCGTACACGACCGCGACAACATCACCGGACTCTGCCCGCACGTCGACGCCGGAGGTCGCAAGGCCGCGAGGTACCTTCTTTGTCTCCACGGGGAGAAGCCGAGCTGGTCGGAAGCACGCAGCGTGGCGCATCTCTACCTGACCAAGGACAACCCCTTGGGGACTGGCCACCACGGCGCGGTCTACAGCGCACGTCTGCGTCTCGCTCTGGAGCCCGGGTCGCAGGAGCAGCGCACGGTGCGCGTCGCGGCGAAGGTAGTGACTGTCGGCACCTGCGGCGCGCACGAGATGCTCCGGAGGGAGGCAGAGATCTACGGCATATTCCCCAAGCATCTTTCTGATACCACAGTCGCCAAGCGGAAGGAGGATTCTGAAGATGGTCTGCCAACTGCAACTGCGAAGGAAGTCGACCGAGACACGCAGACGCTCCCGCCCGTCGTACCCAAGTATTACGGGTACTACGCAGCGCTCGATGAAGGCTTCGACGGATGGCTGATAGACATGCATCCAAAGTGCTGGGAGGACTCGCGGTGCGAGGTGTCCTGGCGGACCCGCATCCTGCTCATCGAAGAATGCGGAGTGCCTATTGACGTTTCCCAGTTTGACCGGGCTCATAGGTACGCACGGCACATAGACTGTTCGACGCACCTGCGCTGACCATAGCGTTCGATGTCACCGCTCGTCCACCACAGGTCGCGCGCGCGTGAGCTCATCAACCGGTTTCATGCCGAGGGCTTCGTGCAAGGTTCCATGTACACCCGGAACATCCTGGTCCAGCCGGGCCCACTCAGCGTTCCCCGTGCTGAGCGAACGTTGTCCGAACCGAGCTTTCGGCTCATCGACTTCGGGCGTGCCGAGACTTTGAAATTCCCGGACAGTGATAGCCAAAGGCGTTACCTCAAGTGGGTCCACCAAGAGCGCAAGGAGGTGGTCAAAGTGTTGGAACTGTGAAGATAGCGGCATTCGCTCATCAGCTCCCTGCGACTAGAGGGGGGCGTGGATGGTACTCAGTAGTTGTTTTGTCATATCGTTAGACCGCGAGGAGCCTGTACTGTTCACATCTAATCACTGTACCCCATTGTTCACATCGATGCACGAGCGTTTGTGTGCACGAGAGCCGCTTGTCAAGAAAACACTGCGAGTGTGGTGCTTCCTGAGGTACGACACTCACTTACACAACCCGAGCTCGTGATGTGCAACAGGCATAACCTATCCCAGTGGGAGCATGCATGCATGTATCTCCAAGCCATGGTACATACCGTACATCGCGAATGCCCAACCCCACTATCCCTGGAACGCAATACCTCTCTTCGACGTCTCCGCTAGGCCACCAGCCGCATAACCTGTGCCTAGAAGCGCAGAGGTACGTTAAAGCAAGTCTCGGTTTCATACGCGATTGCGTCCGTACCTTCGCGCGTGAGCTCTATCACGTCCCTGTCCCCGAGCTTGACGTCGCACACGATACACTGCATCGAGGGTTTCACGAGTGTGTCCGTGCACGTCTTGCACGTTACGTGCCCGCACGGTTTCATGACTGGCCATGCGCAGCGATCAGGCTTTGTGCGCTACAGTTTGTAAGGTACGGCAAAGACGTACGATGCATGAGCGTGTTATTCGATAGTTGCTTCTTACACGACGGGCACATTGGCGGGCGCTCGTCGTCCCGCGGTGCCCTCGGTTTGGGCTCGACCGACTGGTCGCCCGCCTCAGTCGCTGGGGTCGACTCCACTGATTTAGGAGGGATGGACGATGAGCTGGTATCAAACGTCCACTTGACGGGGATGAGGTTTTTCCGCCTGGAGGATCGGTGAGCTACTGCGACATATGCGGAGAGCGAGAGGGGAGTTGCGCACGTACGTCAGTGGATGTGGGGGGTTCCCACCGCGGCACGTCGTCTGCAGCTTCACGTCCGAGAGGGACGTAGGCGGTCCGTGCGAAGTATATGTCGGTGTGAGCGATGGCAGCCAAAAATCGGGCAGCTTGCTCTTCAGCGCCTCCGCCTGCTCGCGTTCGATCTGCCGCAGCGCAGCCTCCTCCGCCTCGCGCGTCAACGTTTCCACCGTGCTCGCGTCAAAGTCGAACTTGCGCTTCGTGCCGCGGGCGTCCGAACTGTCCGTCCTTGCAGACGTGGATATCGTGGACGTCGCCGCGAGCCCGAGCTGGCCCTTTTCGAACTCACGCAGGACGCGCTCGCGCGCCGCCTCCCGTGCGCGCTCTCGCTCCTCCTCTGCCTCCTTCTTCATCGCCTCCAGCCGCACTTTCTGTCGCTTGATGTCGCTGATTTGTGAAACTGATCCATCCAACGTAGTCCGGCGTGAGCGATCGAACGTCTAGGGATCTCACCTTCCGCAGGCAGGAGACGTAGTAGACGCACCCAAGTCTGTTAGGGCGCATTCCCTGCAGAAAAGGTGGCCTTTCTGGCACGCGACGGGATCGCGCGCGCGCTGCAGGCAGAGCGCACACGCGTCGAAGCGGCGCATGGACTCGTTCCCTAGACGTTGCTACCCCGTTCGTGTGTCGGTCGGTGCGCACGCATAGACAGAGGCGACATACCCGCTTCGTGCCATAGTCGAGCTTCTTGTACTCCGCATACGAGAAGATCGAGGACGCGGTGTTGTTCTTGCTGTGTTTTGTCATGGTTTATGGAGGCTGTTTCGCGTAACGGGGACGGCGACGACGTGTAGTAGCCTCTGCGGCGTGGAATAAACGTAATCCGAAAACCTATAGGTTGGAAGGACAGAGCGGATGCTGGCAGAGATGGTGGTGCGGGAGTAAGGTGTGGGGAAGGAAGCGCCCGTAGACTTATTTACTCTCAGCGGCTAGTATGAAGCTTCTGTAGCTCGAACATCTCAGTGGTCTCTCTGAGCGGAGTACGACAGTGTATATCGCATATGGCCCTGGGGCGACATAGTAGCCAACATATATCCAACCGGGGTGAATGTCCGCAAACTGTCTATGTAACGCGCATAGGTACCGGTATTACGAGGTGGGCATTAGTGTGCCTCACCGCGCACCGCTGTCCTCCGTAAGTAGGAATCGCCTCTATTGACCTGCGCGCGTGTCCGGCTCCAGATGAGGTTCACAGAGGTCAGTCCGCTGCATCGTTGGGGTTGATTGTTCATATCTCCTGTAGCTCGACTTTTGACCCGGCGTAACGGTAGGAGGAACTATTCATCAAGTCAAAGAGGCATCGTATTGGTCCAAGATACACCTGGGAGTGTTTGAGATACAAGCACCAGAGCACGTACACGCGAGCCCCGCACATTACTCACGAGGGTATATGTACACACATACAACACAGCAGATACACCATCCATCCATATCCGCCAACGCCGATCCGGCCGGGCGCGAATCATAATTACACCTAGAACCGAGCGACAAGCAGGCCGATGCCCACGCCCGCACAGAACGCGCTGACCAGCGCAAGCCCCAAGCCGAACGTGTGTCCGAAGCCTCGTGTACCACTATGGCCGTCTTGCTTGCCTTCGATGGAAAGAGTCCTGCTCTGTCGGGGAGTGCGGTTCTTGCTCCCCGAGAAGCCAAGCGAACGGAACACGCGCGTACGGAGCGCGCCGAGGAGCGAGAAAGAGAAGACGAAGAGCGAGGGGAGGTGCAGCGGGTCGAACGACGCGGGGCCAGCGCACGGCGGAGAGACGAGGCGTCCTTCGTCCGGATGTGCTTCCCGCGGCATCGGCGTTGCGAGGTCCGCTGGGGCTCGGTGAAAGTAGGACGTCTGTCTGGGTAGATGGGTCATAGTGGGGAGGGAGGATAGGGGGACGCTACGGCGGCGGCGTCGCAGGTGCAGGGCGACCTCCTGCGAGAGCTCGCCCTCCCACTCTGCCTCCCACGCGCCCTTGTCCCACCATCCCTTCCTGTCGTCGTCCATTGAAGCAGGATGGGCGTGGGGTGGCATGGGCGTCTTCAGAGAGGACGACGTCTGAGACGACGAAGGCGAGCGAACACCTTGCTGGACACGCCGGACAGCGCGCTCGACCTCTCGCCAGCGAAGGAAGCGCGAAGCAGCCTCGGCACGGAGAGCGGCAAGCGTGCTGGGGTTGCGGAAGAGCCCCGTGCGTAGCGCGTCGATCGAGGCCGGGCGGAAGCTGGATATATGCGGATTGTGTACTTTATACGAGACGTTCGGCGGAGGGTCGCGGCTCGCCGAGGCCAGTGGAAGAACGATGATGGGTATATGGGGGCTGAGTATATCGATGAGGGACTTCTCCGCAGGCGACGGAGCTGGTGCGGTATCAGGAAATGGCCCTTTGCCTGGATAGAGAGACGTACATGGACATCCAAGCAATATGAGAGCTGTATGCAGCGGTGACGACGACGAAGACAAGATATGTGCAACGGTCCCGTTTGGTGGATGCTCATGGTTAAGGAGTTCCAGGACTTGGTGGAAAGGCGAGTGAATCACTGGGAGCACACGGTCGAGAACGGGATCCGGCTATGATTCCGGATTAAACCATCAGCCTTCTACTACTCGGCGCAAAGGCGTACCTCGGCGTAGGGATCATACGGAGGAAGTTCGACTATCTCCACGTTGCGCGCCGGTTCTATACGCTCGAGGCCATGGGCATCGCGGTGCTCCACCCAGTATGTGGACACACGCAGGCTCGCCTTCCTCGCCCCTCGCGTGCCTGCAGTATCGGGATTGTCTTCCTCCCATAGTCCAACCTCCACAACGTCTTCATTGTCGTCTACCAGCTGGGACACGAATGCATTCACATCAGCGCCTCTGGGCCCCAGCACCAGGAGGCGCAGCTCCCCGAGCGTCTGTCCGAACGGCGTAGGCCGTCGTGATGGTGAAGGCAGCATAAGTGAGGGTATCACCAGACCACTGGTAGAATCTCCGAGGTCGCTGTCTGGTTCAGAGGGAGGATGCGGGTGTGGTGGGGTTGCTGGGCCAGAGGAGAAGAGGAAGGACGATGATACAGAGGGGAAGGAGGATACCGAGTCTCCCGAGGGGCTTCCAGGCTCCGACTGGAACGCGCTATATGGTGACGGAGGCTGATAAATGGAGAGTCGTGCAAGATTCGCGTCGCTGTGGTCGTCGTGGTCGTCGTGTGCCGAGGAGGGTTCTGGGATGAGGCTCGTGTCGAGATGGCGCAGTCCGCGAATGGTAGACGCGCTTGTGCTGGCTTCATGTTCCTCCATGTTGTTCTACTTATACTGGTTAACCTCTGTGCTCGCAGATAGTGCATACAGTTCCTTGCCTCCACAATATTCGAACGGACAGAGAAGAGAGAAGAGGGGGTGAGGGTGGGGGAGAGAGAGACGCAGATCCCCAGATTGGGGTGAGAGTGCTGCTAAAGCACGCCACTGATGCCTGCCCGATCCCCAATCTGATAAGATTAGATTGAGTGTTGCAGCCCGAGGAAACCGGAGACAGAGGATCACGGCACGTGATGCGACGCGACCCATCCGCCGAGACGCGTCTGTTGTCCAAAGTTGGCTAAACACACACCTTCCCGCTCGTCCACCATCTCCGTCTCTCTGTTGGCTGTCTGTGCAGTTTGAGTGAACCTCGTTGCCAGAGCGGGAGTCTTGCGAGGAAATGGCACGGAGTATTGTCCTTGTTGCTAAAACCACAAACACCAGAAAGCGCAAGTCGACCGGCGGCGTCGACGATGGCAAACCCGGGGCGGAAGCGAACAACAACAAGAGGCGCAGGACCCTCGACACGTTCTTCTCTCCCCAGGTCTCTATCCCATCTCTTGCTGGAAAGGACGCCGACACGCCGTACGAGCATGTGTCCCTCAACGCAGAGCAAGTACGGGTGCTGCACATGGTAGTACAAGAGGAGAAGAGTGTCTTCTTCACGGGTGCCGCTGGTGAGTATCCATACACCCAGTCAGTGGCGTTTGGTATATAGGACCGCGGGAACTGTCTGTATGCAAGCTCTGCGAGTGACATTCCCATTCTTGAACGCTGTACACGACGTTGTACCATTCCGCAACGATATACGGCGAATGCACCACAGCCTCTAGCCATGTCTTTTAGGGACGAAGTGTGCCATCCACGATGTTTAACGCGCCCCAGCTCTTTAGAGATGCGCTCGTATTGGCTGTTAAGACGCTCATGTTGGCCGTAATGACTGGCGGGTCCAGTGTTGGCTACATTGCCCTGACATCAGCCACTTTCCTGACAGGAATGCCTATATACGTTAGTTCGCGCACCATCAACGACCATCTCCCTTTCAATGAATGCTTGAACACTCTTCGGACTCATTTCGGGCTTGATCATAGGAACCGGCAAGTCGCTCTTGTTACGTGCTATCATTGCAGCTCTTCGCCGGAAATACGCGAAGAAGCCTGAAGTCGTGTCCGTGACCGCAAGCACAGGCATGGCGGCCTCAAATATCGGCGGTAGGTTTATTCTCCCACCGAGCCCCGGAGAATGGTGTTGAATCCGGACCTTAGGAATGACCATCCACTCATGGGGAGCAGTCACCCCGGGAATGCACAACATCGACCGACAGATCAGCTGTATCAAGACGTGCAAACCCGCTTTCAAGCGATGGAAAGAGACCAAGGTGCTCATTATTGACGAGGGTTGGTTCCGTATTGGTTCTAATTGCGATCGCTCTGACTGTTGGTTTTCTCGATAGTATCGATGGTCGACGGTCAGTTGTTCGATACTCTAGCCAAACTAGCGGACCAACTGCGCAAGAAGACCGACAAGCCGTTTGGAGGTATCCAGGTAACATCCTTTTAGATCAGTCTGAGCGGAAGTAGGCATTGATCGTTACACACCCAGATTGTAGTCACCGGTGACTTCTTTCAGTTGCCTCCAGTCACCAAGTCCGGTGAAGAGCCATTCTTCGCTTTCGAAAGCGAAGCGTGGAAGAGATGCATCGACCACACCGTGACCCTAACACAGGTCTACAGGCAGAAGGATACCCGTGAGTAGCCTATGCCTCTATTGCGCTCATGTGCCTCAACGCACGCCTGCAGAATTTGTAGAGCTGCTCAACGAGCTGCGCAAAGGGACCATATCGTCATCAGCACAACAGACGTTCACGTCGCTTTCCCGTCCTCTCCCCCCTTTACCTTCGGGGATCCTCCCAACAGAACTATACCCTCTACGCGCACAGGTAGAGCGTGCCAACAGCACACGATTAGCGGCCCTACCCGGCGCCCCACGCACCTTCACTGCTCGCGATACAGGCACACACCCGAAAGTGCTCGAGCAGATGGTCGTGCCCGCCCAGCTCGTGCTCAAAGCAAACGCACAAGTCATGCTGGTGAAGAACGTCGACGAGAAGCTCGTGAACGGCAGCGTCGGGCGCGTCCTCGGGTTTTTCACCACCGCGAGCTGCCTCGCCAGCGTTGCGCCGTCTACTCCCACGCCCAAGGAAGAAGGCTCCAAGCCGAAGTCCACCCCCGGCTCGCCAGATAGCGGAAGCGCATCGAAAGCGGGCGGTGCGGTGCGTAACGTCCAAGTGGGCCCGGATGGACGCACCCCAATCGTCTTCTACCAGACGTCGACGGACAAGGAGAACACCGCTGGAGGTACGCCCAAACCCGCGTCGGCATCGGCCAAGGGTAAGGCGAAGGACGAGGAGCGGTACCCGCTCGTCGAGTTCCGCACGGCGCAAGGGACGGAGGTCGTGCTCGTCGTGCGGGACGAGTTCCGGGTGGAGGACAACGAGGGGAAGCTGCTCGCGCGCCGGGTCCAGGTCCCGCTCGTCCTCGCCTGGGCGATGTCGATCCACAAGAGCCAGGGCCAGACGATCCAGCACGTGAAGATCGACTTGCGGAGCGTGTTCGAGAAAGGTGCGGATTCGGCGTTGGCCGCTCGCCGTTACGTGGGTGTTCACCTGAGTATGCGAATCTTGTAGGACAAAGCTACGTTGCGCTCTCGCGCGCGGCGTCTCTCGACGGGCTGCAGGTGCTGGGCTTCGACCCGAAGAAGGTGCGTAGAGGCATCCTCCGTGACGGGCATGATGTTAATTCGCCCTCGCAGGTCAAGGCGCACCCGAAGGTGATCGAATGGAGTAGCACGCTGGAGAGCGCGATTGGCGGAGAACCGACATGACGGACACCGCTGGCACGATTTGAGCTTTGTCAACGGAAGTTCTGGACAGTACGCTAGACCGACCCGATAGTCTACATTGTACAGGTAATTCCGTAGCGTACAATCGTTTATTCAGGACGCACATAGTCCATGTGTCCACATTCGCCTGACGCTCTAGGTCCATTTCGAGGGGCATCGGAGAGTGCGTGGGTGGGTGTGGGTGTCTAGCGAGTGAGTTTGCGTAGGTTTGCGTGCGCTTCGTCGAGCTACGTTGGTAGGTTGACGCACCTACAACAGGTCCAAGGCACAGATACATGTACATACTACAGCCATCCCGGCGTTACGTCCCGCTTGCTATACAACCCGAGGTCGAAGCCGAACGTATACGAGTTCGGCGACTCGTACTTCAGCGTCACCCTGGAGAGGACCCATGTTCCGCCGCTCGAGGAAGAGGGAAGAGACTCGAAGACGCCATCGCTCGTCTGAGTATAGCCCGCGCCTTCCGCCACCCACGACCATACCCGATGTCTCAGTCGACAATGGTACAGCCCACCAATATGAGAGCCATGGTGGATCCCGACGAGGGACGCCTACCCACCACGCTTACAAAATACCTATGCTAAACGGATGAACATGTACGGACGAATACTGTGCACGAATTGGGGTGGGAAACTTCTGCATGCGCCAGATGCTCGACTCTGATTGCTGGACGAAGATGACATGCAGCCGCACCGCTACAGATGAGTATGGTGTTCGCGAAGGCATGGTCGTGGAATGAGCAGCCTCGCTGACGACGGTACCCCGGGAAAACAAAGAGGGCACGTCACCTTTGTTTTGGTATTCATCATGTTCGAGAAAGAATACCGACTGCAACCATCCGTCGTGGTTGCATTACTAGATCTATCGGATATGAGGGGAATATGATACACGGTGATGATAGTAACGAAAGCCTCGTACAACAGCCTACTAGACATCCCTGAGCATTGCGCACGGCACGCATATGGGGCCAAAACTGTCACCGTCGATTGCCGACTTCGTCGATGTCGAATATCCGGGTGAGCTTGTCCGGGGTGGTGTCAACAACGTGGAACGACGTGGTTGTGACGATCATCGAGTTGTTCGGCTCGATGGCCTCGATCGTCGCCTCCTCGCCCTTCCCCGTGCCCGTGAGCACCACCACGCGCTCGCCCGTCTGCTCCGGCCGCACCGGACGAAGGTATTGAACCGGTACGGGCAGGATGGGCGTAAGTGCGTCGACGGGGTTGAAGAACCGGACGCGCGCGGTGGACTCGAACGCGTCGTTGTGTGTGTCGAAGACGGAGAGCACCACGCCCTGCCTGCCTTCGAAATCCCCGCCGTGCCACTTGCCGAACGTTCCTCGCGCCTCTACGACAATACCGCGCTTCTGCGAGAACTCTGGCTCGAGCAGCCACTTCGGTGGCAGTTCTGCCGGGCTCGGTTAGCACTGGGTACTACTCGGAGGAGATGTAGTAACTCACCGAATTGAGGTTCTTGGTTGCCAAAAGGCCCGCTCATGACGCCGGGCGTTTGAGGGTATCCACCGGCCGCCGGTGTCTGGTACTCGAACGGTGTCTGAACCGAAGAATATGGCGCGGGCGTCGGCGCAGCTCCGGGGGTGAATGGAAATGGTGTAGGGGCAGCGTCCCAGCGAGGCGTAGCACTCCCTGCGGCCCACGTAGATGAGCCGCCGCCGTTGGCGTAGGGATTCGGGGTCCTGGAGGCCGAGTTCCACGCTGGTGTCTTGCCCCCGCTCTGATTGTAAGGGTTGGGTGTACGCGCCGTCGCGTCCCATGCAGGCGTCTTGCCATGATCGGCATATGGGTTCGGTGTTCGCGAGGACGCCATCCATGCTGGTGTTTGGCTGCTGCTGTAAGGGTTTGGTGTCTTACCGGTCTGTCCCCAGCCGGGTGTGCGCCCGCCACCAGCCTGGTTGTAGGGATTGGGTGTCTGGTTACCACCGAAGCCACCTGTCCGTGGTGGACCCATAGGAGCAAATGTCCTTTCCAGCGGCTCCAGGCTTCCGTCGGGACTGTCGAGGTGCGGTTAGCCACAGCGACGATCATATAGCTGCAACATGTCCTTACTTTCGTCGCCGAAGCTTTTCCTTGTCGATGGTGATGACCTTGTTGCCAGTAAGGAGCTCCACCCGTGCATGAGGCCCATTGGTGTCCTTAATCGTGCCAACGTAACCCTTGCTAGGGCCCTTGATGACCGTCACCGAGACACCAATAAGCCGATCCCGAGGACCACGCCCGATGTTGCCAGAGCCGACCATACCACCAGCGCCACCACTCAGCGCTGGATTCATCTTCGAGAGGTCAGTGTTACCGAGCTTCATGATGTTGCCCTTCGGCGCCAGTGACGCGAGGGAACGCGCCCGTGTCACGAACACACCACCGTTCTCTTGGTAGTCGCGGTTGTGTAGGAACGCAAAGAATGACTGGTGCGTGTGCAAGACTCTGCCCTTCCGGCCCTGATACACAGTGTAAGACCATCGAATAGGCGGACTGTTGATGTGCATACCTCTCCATCGACCTCCTTGACGTTGTCGCCGATGCGCAACTCGTGGCCTTCAGAATCAGTCGCGATAGCGCGGTTGGAGTCGCGGCGCATGGTGATTTGATGCGGTTGCACGAGACGGACTTGCCCGTTCTGGTCCAAAACGCGGAAGGAGTCGCGTTCCGTCTTGAAGATGACGCCGACAGTTTGTTGACTGAGCAACGATGAGGCGGGAAAGACATCAAAGGAGTGCATCAGACTTACTCGATCTGAACCAAGTCGTGCAGCTCGTAGTTTCCTACGATGTTGGTGCCGGTGCCAACTTCGGCAGCCTCGCGCAGATCTTTGGAGAACACCGACACCTGCGCATGTATACGGGTTAGCGCGGGAAACGAGCATGAACGAGGGTATCATTATTGACTGACCTCCTGCATCGTCATGTCGGATAGGAAGGTTACGACATTGTCGATGACCGACACAACCAGGCCAGTCTCGTCCGCGTTCTTGCCCGTCATCACCTTGACGTGGTCGCCGGGCTTGAACCGCTTTCGTACGCTACGTGCTGGTAGCTGTATCCGTTGACCGTCAAAGTCCACACCGACTGGTTCAATCGAGACGACGTCGCCCTCGATACTGTGAACGGTACCATGGACGCCGGCCTGCTCGCCCTCGAACACCTCGACGTGATCACCAGGCTGAAGCACAGAGATGGCGGCCTTGCGCGACGCCTCGGCGATGATCGACAAATCCACGTTAGACTCGTTCTCCGTGCCGTCTTGACCCCGGGTAAATCGCGTGATCTCGTCGAGCGTGGGGTTGACATCGTCGAGTTGTAGCGCCGTCAGACGGAAGTCTTTCTCGATGAAGCCGTCCTTGTACGTGTCATTCTGGAAGACGTAGACCTGGTTACGCTTCGCGACGGCCTTCCTCCCGTACACCTTCACCACCTCTTCATAGTTGAAGAAGCGCTGGGGGGGCCGCATGTTGAAGGACGAGAGACCCGCGCCAGCCTTCTTCCGTTTCCTACCGTCGATGGCGGCGTCATCCTTGGGGTTGAGGTCAATGCGGGGTATGAACTTGAGCCCGACTTCCTCGCCGTTCTCCGTGATATCCATGACCTGCGCTAGGTCTCCCTGATATTTGCCGCGCTTGATGCGCACCCAGGTGCCGGGGGTGACTGTGAGCTCCTGTTGCTTGATCTGAAGGAGGCTAGCCATCTCCTCGATGGGGACGAGGTTGATTCCTCGACTGGGGAACACGCCGACGAGTCCATTGATGGCCTCGCTGACCTGCTTGGCGCTTCGAGCCTCTACATAGATCATACCCGGTAGCGAGTCCCGCTGAAAAGCGGAAAGAATCTGCAGAGGACGATTGGAGTACTCCAAGTCGATCGCCTTGCGCATGAGACTGAAGACTATGTCTCTCTCTTTGCCGGGCTGGAGCGAGATAGGTGAGTTGTGCACACCCACAAGGGACTACACCAGAACATACCCTGACTCGGACTTGCCACAAATTGGCGTCATGTACGGATGGCATGAGCAGTCGCTGCGGCACGTCGCTCATTTCGCCCGTATATCTCACAGCGGTCCGTCGATAGCGTTGACTGATATCTTCTGCAACCTGCTCCAGGTCGCGGTCGTCCATCTCCCGAACTCGTCTGTCGTAGCGAGCGTGATCGACCGCTCCGCGGACCATGTCATAGTCGTCCTCGCCTTCGACACCGGTGTCCGCGATGAACTCGTCTGTGACGCCTCGTTAGCACAGATGCGGTATGTGTCACCGATGGGCAGCGTACCTCGCGCGTACTCGTCCTCGTCCTCATCTTCGTCCTCGTCCTCGTCTACCTCGGCTTCGACATCGAGGAAACGGTTGACAGCGGAACGTTTGTGTCGGGTCTGGAAAGCTGATGTGGGTGGTGGTCAACAATTACACACGGGAACGAGCGTACCTTGTGACGTTTCTTGCCACGCTCCATCCCCTCGTCCTCCTCATCCTCTTCGTCCTCGTCCTCTTCGTCGTCCTCCTCATCCTCATCTTCGTCCTCTTCATCCCGACGTTTCGAATGTTTCGTCGGGCGCTCCTCGTGTTCTTCTTGCTCCTCTTGCTCTTCATGTTCCTCGCCGGCGTCGTTGTTCAGATGAGTCTCGTCTTCCACGTCAGACATCGTGTGGAATACAGCAGAGAGGTGAGCAAAGGAGAGAGGAGATGGTGGTCGTGGCCGTCCAGTTACAAGATCCCTAACGCTGAGACTACCGTAAGTACTGCAATCCCAGTGTGAGTGTGGGTCGCCACACGTTCAATCGGAGACTGAAAAAGCGGTAGCATATCATCACGACATTGAACTCCGATTGTCGGAACCATCATCTTACTTATTCTTGTCGTGTCCTTAATTCCATCTTGTTCCTGACTTCTATCATCTTCATGTTCCAATGTAATGGCTCACCCGGCGGTGTTCTCTGACCTCCCTGTCGAGTTGCTGCCGCTCGTCGTGCAGCACATCGTACGGCCAAGTCATCTCGCGGCGCTCTGCCTGGTCAGCAAGACGTTCTACAACTTCGCGGTGCCGCTGCTGTACGAACGCGTCTTCATATATGCATGGCATAAAGAAGGCAAGGCCAAGGCATGTCTCCGATACTTAGCTACAGCCGGAAGCCGTCAGGACTCAGTTCCTGGCGCAGGTCGTGAAACTGTTCAGGACCTTATCGGATCACCCGCATCTCGCGCAACTGGTACAGCAGCTAGGTCAGTACACGGCCCCCGGCATGGTAGGGCACCAACGATTGTGCGTTCGTGTACACTCATACCGGCAGTAGTCATACGCGATTTCCCCAAAGCCCTTCAATCCGAGGACTTTGACGCCATCCTCGACCTCTGCCTCAGCGGTGTCCGTAACTGCAAGAACCTTAGAGCTTGCACTTGGACACGACATGGCTCTCTTACGTCTCGCGTTCTCGAGACACTGGCAGACTGTCCGCAGCTGACCGAGCTCGAGGTTAACGGCCAGCACAACAACTACTATGACCCCTGGATCCTCCCTCGCTTCGCGCATCTACGGAAGCTGTCTCTCATCATGCCCAGTGGTGGTGTAATCGACACTCTGCCTGCATGGCTGCGGAATAATCAGGAGACTCTACAGTACCTCAGTCTCATTTGCAAGGCGAGCTGTCTCCTCCCTTGGGCTCCGACACGGCGTTGACTGGTGCGTCTGGGCAGTCCTCGACACGGGTCACCGACGGGGTCCTGCGTGATATCGCGCCTTACATGGCCAACCTCGAGTATTTCTACCTCGTAGGCTGCCCCAAGGTTACCCACGAAGGTCTATGGGCCGTCGTGTCTGGGGCCTACAAGGGCATCCTCGGCCTCGGGATGGAAGGACTGTCAACTGCATTCGTGCGCAACTCCGAATGCCGTGCGTATTCAAGCTGCTGACCCGGGCGTAGGACATGGCTGTTTTTAGCGAGCGCTGCAACCGCTCTGGTGCCTTGGCCCGTCTACGCTCGATCACGCTTACCGTGGACGAGCATACGTCCCTGGTGGAGTGGCAGAAACATGTCCTTGGTCTACTCTCTAGCGCGCCTCTGCAGCAATTCCACATTTCGACCGTCGGCGGGCATGTCAACCACCGCCTGAGCGACGAGTTCTGCGCGGCGATAGTGAGCGCGCACGGCGGCCGGCTCACCCGCTTCTCCGTGCATCGCATGCGGATGAGCATCGGCGCGATCGCGGACATATGTGCCCGATGTTCTGTGCTGCAGCAGCTGTTCATTGTCGTCGAGCAAAACGACCTGGTGAGCATATTCCTTGGGTCGTGGCGCTTAGCCTGACTATTGACCTTCCGTAGGATGCTCTTGGCCCGTGTTTAGCTCAAGCGCGGTGTCTCCGCGCCGTTCATGTCAATAGACCGCTCGATTACGGGTCGGAAGATGTGCCGCGTCACTCGTACGACAAGATCCTAGAGATCGCGCGGCAGTGCCCGTCAACCGTGAAGCAGTTCGGGTTCAACACACGGGTCTTTCAGGTGTGTCCAGTCGCAGTCACGAAGGGGTGCTGATATCAACTCGATCCGTAGGTCGAACGATCCGCGGTGGTGACAACAGACGGGGCCGTTCACGCTGAAGTGACGCTATCGCCGTACGAGAGTCCGGAGATACCGGAACAGTTTCTTGTCGTGCGGACCTGAGGTTCTTTCAACTTTCAAGCACCCTTCGAGCGCTGGAGACGTGTGACTACCCGAATGCGGAACCAGACCTTTTCCTCTCCCAACGTCTCGAGTCCGCGCCCGAAAAATTATTATGGCGGAACGCACATCACTCCCGTCCGAACGAGGCGCATACTACACACGACAACTGCTAGGCGCGCTACACCCCGCTCAGCGTCACCATCTCCGAGAGAATATCTATCACTGTATGCTACAACCGCACGGAAGCGCCCTTCTGATGGTCCCGGCCGTGCCCACTACAGCCTCCGTCGAGGCCGGGGAGACAGGGCGAAGTGAATTCCAAGCTCCCCCCTGCACCGGCTGCCAATGTCGTGGCGACGACGTGGCTTGCGCCATCGCCTGGGAGTGGTCGCCGTTCGCATGGCTGTTGGATACGACGCTGAATTGCGGGTACTGGCTGGTGCTGCTCTGGGGCATACTGTCTGATGGTCTGGTCAACGACGGAATGAGGCATAGAGAGAGAAGGTGCGTACCGTTCGAGTCTTCGATATGACTGTATGCCGACAAAGGAGTTATGCACGACATCTTATATTCCTACTCAACCTTGCACCGCATCTGCGTATCAGTCTTGGGCGCAGGACCCGTTGCACGGCCGCTGGACCACACCGTCGGACCACAGGAATCGCCTGGTAGAGCAATGACAGATGGACATGTATTTAACGGCAGTCGCTTCATCGTCCTGCGGCAAACAACGGGCGAACCACACTGGGCTCGCACGTTGCACAGGTACGCGATGCTTCGCTTATGGCAAATACGCTCATGGGGCAGTTGTATGATATACACGGAGTCCATGGACCAGCGCGGCAACATCGCCTGAGGAAGGCACCGAACGCCTTTGGAATTGAACCGCCGGCATGCTGAATGTGCCGGTGCCCATTGCATGAGTCGCCGTCCTCCCGATGCGGTGCAAACGACTGCGGGGCTGTCCCTGCGGATGTGCATGACAGCGCCGTAGATGTTACTCAAATGCCTCTCCACATCTTACACGACTGCAGTGCGCATCTTCAACTCGCCATCGCGGATGCTCACTCCCTCCAGTTTCGGTACGTCGAGCTCGCCTGGAGGCAGCTAGGGTATCTAGGTGAGGACCTAGTGCTTCCTCCTCGACCGACTGTGTCGTCTAATGGGTACTACACAGTATCATCCGAAGATGCGGTTGCTCGACACGGAGACGGGGTATTTTGTCGAGATCGCTAACCCCACTGATAGACCGTACGCTATCTTGAGCCATACATGGGACCTTGAAGGGGAGCAGAAGTACCAAGACGTGTGCGCGATACAGCAAACGTATCAGCGTCGCGGCCTCGTCCATGTTCTCTTAGCCTTTCTAGGGTATGTTCTATCGTCAATGTCTTGCCGGGAACTCATTACGATGCGGGCGCAGCCGTATGATTCTATTCGTACTAGGGTCTTGGCGAGCTCGCAGCATTACTTCCGCCATCCCTTCGGCGCCACCGCGCGGGTTTGTAGGCCGCGTCCTGGGTACGGCCGAAATATGGGCTGCCACCTCCCCGCTCCAGGACCCGCGGCTCTCGCGTAAGATACGGGGCTCGTGTGCGCATGCGCGCCTGAACGGCCACAGGCTGCTGTGGATCGACTCTTGCTGCATCGACAAGACGAGCAGCGCCGAGCTGTCCGAAGCGCTGAACGCCATGTACCGCTGGTACGAGCTCGCCACGGTCTGCTATGCCTACCTCTCCGACGTCGGCGACGGTGGCGCGGCGGGGCGCGTGGACGTGCAGGAATTTGAGCGCAGCCGGTGGCACACCCGCGCCTGGACGCTGCAGGAGCTCCTCGCTCCGGACACGGTCGTGTTTCTGTCCAGGGATTGGCGGTACCTCGGCACGAAGCTCACGCTGGCAGCGCTCCTGTATGAACGCCTCCAGATACACCCACGTGTGCTGACGAAACACACCGCGCTCGGCACGCTTTGCACTGCGCACCTCATGTCGTGGGCAGCGACGCGGTCCGCGCGCAACGACGAAGACCGCGCGTACTGTCTCATGGGCATCTTCGACGTGCATATGCCCCCGGTATACGGGGAGGGCGGGCAGAAGGCATTCACCAGGCTGCAGGAGGCGATCCGGACACGGAGGGACCCGACCGTCTTCGCCTGGAACCACGCGTCGAGCCCGACGTGTCTGGAGCACCTCGGCGGCTACACTCTCGACGACACGGTGCAAACTGCAGTCGTCACGCAGAACTCGCGGATCGGGAGCGTATACCACTACAGGAGCGACTTCACGTCATCCCTCGCGGCGCACCCCGCGCAGTTCCTCATCGGCCGTTTGGTGTTCCGCATCGACCGTGCGAGCTACGGCCAACGTCTCGGCCGTCCGGAGCTGGCACGTCACAATTTCTGGGCTATACCGCCTTCGCTCGCCCATGACGTGCTGGTTTGCCTACCGTACGTCCCGCTGAAGGCCTGTCTCACCCCTGAGACCATCGCCGGCCTCGCACCATCCATGCTGAACCTGTTCCTCGCACCCCTCCCGTGCGCACGCCACAGCAGCGCCCAGGACGCCGAAGGCCTCCTCGCCATAGTGTGCGCCGAATCTCAGAGCATATCTCCAGACGCGGGCACTCCGGGCGGTCCGGATGTCACCAAGGTCCTCCATGCAGTGTGGATCCACGACCGCCAAGGCCACACGCTGAGGGACGGATCGGCGGCGCCCTCGTCCCGCATAGTCCTCCTCGCCCCGGAACATCTTGCGCGCTGCCGGGACGAGGTGCGCACGGGCGGCGTGCTCTGCAGGGATCCCCGTGCCTCGGTGGCGCTCTTCCGCCCGCCGCCCCTGCGGATCCCACCTGAAGATGCCGGCGACGAGGGTGTCGACCCCTCGGTCGTGCTCGCGCCCTGGTGCCGCTCTGCGCTGACGGCGGAAGGCTTCGCGATCGAGACCCTCCCACTGGTCATCGAGGGCGACGAAGCAAGACTGGGGTACAGGCTACGCAGGCAGGGAGACGAGACCGCGGTCGTGATCGAGTACAATCCCCTGCACCGGGACGTATTTGATATGCAACTCCGGTTCCGCATCGGGCTGGAAGAGTTGGTCGTTTCGCCCGTCGTGGGTGATGTCGAGGAAGCCATCAGATCGACGACGACGACGACGTGGACGAAATGGCAGGTCATCGGAGAAGGGATGGGGTACACAAACAGCGGGTGTCTGGACTACCCCCGCTCAAACGGACGGCCCCGGAGCTACATCAGAGTAAGGCTTCAGTACGAGTCACAGCACAGGTACATGCTCGGTCTCGATCTGGTTCGTTTTGAGAGTGTGCAGACCTGATTATTTATATTCGAGAAGGAATATCCATACAATGCATTCGTTGGGAACCTCGTAGAGCCTAGAAAGATCACGGTGGTCCCTGGGTTAGGGTGTATGACATGATGCTCTGGACCTTAGGCTTCAACTACCGGTGTACCCGTCGCTGCAACGGCGAGTCAGCCGCAACTCGACCCACCCAGACGTGGACAATATGCCTACCCTTCCGGCCAACCTTCTTCCCAGAGGAACGCTTGGTCTTCTTTTCAGGCTCCGCTATGGCCGTCTGGAATACTGTTGACTTGGCATCCGCGCCCTCGATGGGTACCTCGGTGGATGCTGCAGGTGCAGTCGCCTTCGTACGCCTCTTCCTAGGACTCTTTACTGGCTGTGCCTTAGCAGGCGAGGGCGTTCCCGCGAGGATATCCTCGACATCGGCGGTGTCCTCGAGATCCTTGGGTTCGGCTGCTACACCCGTTTCGAGCACTTCAAGAGCCTCTGTAGAAGTTCGATGTGAATCACGCGGAGTTGGGGGTACGACTTCTGATGAAAGGCTACCTGGGCTGTCTACAAGCTTCAAGTTCTTCGCACCCGCGCGGGAGCGAGTCTTCGTACCGGCAGATCGTTTGCGAGGCGTTGCCGCGCCATCACCTTCCGCTTCATCCGCACCTTCCCCGGGCTCTCCGGCTTCAAGGGCAGCCGCAGCCGCAGCCGCGGCTTCTTCTTTGACCATGCGTGGGAATGGCTTTGGCGGTTTCTCAGGGCGAAGATTTTCGTGTATTACTGGGTGAAGGCCGTAGATTCTGTAGAGATGGAAGACCGCTTGCTCCTTATCCTTCGCCTACATCAAGGTCTGTAAGTCAGTTTCGACAGAACAATAGGTGCATCACGTGCGCGACGTGGAAATGTAAGGGAAAACGTGAAGTGCATCCGCACCTCAATCATTAGGTCCATGTCATCCGGGAGCTCAGGAGGCAGTTCGTAACACCGGTCTGCGTGCTTGCGTTTCTCCATAACGCTCTCTGCGCCGGGGCAGGGTGAAGAGAGGTGTTGCTTGGGTTTGATGCCTTTCTTATACCAGATGGCGTTGATACGAGCAATCAGGTCGGGCAAGGGAAGCTCGGATGGCTGGATTACTGTCAGCGACGCCTTCAGATGCAGAATATGAGCTTGACAGACACACATATATCCAGTTGTGATGATAGTCAAACTAAAGAAGAAAAATATGGTAGCGTCAGGTCGAGCTCGGATGGGTGTATCTTCGAATGCAACGTACCACAATCGGAATATCGAGTTCTTCACATACAGGGAGTAGATCATCCGCGTTGTAGCACATCTGGGAGAAGACATGAATGACTATCTCTAGCATGGGCGTCGGTGACGTACCTCGTCGTTCTCAAGCACCAACCTGGCCTTGACCTCGTCAGAGAGTCGCGTCCGGTAGACCTCCTTGAACCGTTCTATGGTTGCCAACTTGTCTCCAAACATCCCCTGTCGAAAAGTCAGCGAGACGCCGGCCTACATCGGGTCAGGACCTACACCCATGTGGATGATCATGACGCTATCCTGGTTCATCCCCATGTATCTGAACATCTGACAGTGATCTGCGTGTCGTCAATTCAAGGCCGTGATAAACCCTATGAAGATGCTCACATTCAAGATCGCGAATCGCTGCGTCCACTACCACGTCCCTGGGAGATCCTAACTGTGTGAACTGCACACACCATGAACTACGGCCCGGACGTCGGGCGAGAATGTGATATGCTCACCTGGCCTGGATGGGTGGTAAGCCGATGTCCGTAACGCTTCGCGAGGTCGCCCGCCGCCTGTACTGTTGTTAGACACAAGCATGTGACCGAGATATCCGCATACACCCACTCTCAGCTCTTTCTCAGCATATTCCAGCGTATAGCCGTACTTGTCGTGAGAGGCGAAAGGGAACATTTCCGAGGACACGCGTAGGAACCTGATATTGTTGTCTTCGTTCCACTGAGAATATGTCAGAGCGGCCGTCCGGCAGAAACGCATAGCGTGCGAAAAGTACCTGTATAAGCTTCGCCAGGTCCTCTGTATTCTTCCTCCCGAGCTCCTTGCAGTAGTCCATGCCAAAGTCGGGCTTGAGGATGGTGTCGATACGCAACGTACGCGAGCAGAATATGGGCTCTGGCTTCATCGCGCGAAGGACGGTGTTGAGGCAAGCATACCCAAGGCGACCTACGTATCGAAAGCCGGGTATGAGGCGCGGGGAATATGTGGAGTAGATGCAGCTATATGCGCACCTTTGAACGTCGTCGTCTTCGTCTCGACTGGTGGAATGTCATACACGACCGGCTCAGCGTTTTTCTTCCGCCGCGTCCGCTTCTTTTTCGGAGATACAGGCTCTTCCTCCCCGTCTGCAGCGGGCCCGTCGTCACCGAGCTCGGTGAGCGGGCTTTCAAATCCGTCGTCGGCTTTGCCAGTAGAGACCTGCGCGAGTTCGTCTTCGCCTTCCAGTGCGTCCTCTGTGTATACGACTTTGCGCTTCTTGCGACTGGACATGCGACGGATGAACTCGCGCGCCTCTTCTGGGCTGTTCACGATTGCAGGACCCGTCATCGGAGGCTCGACGGGTTCCGGGGTTGCACGCGCTGCGACTGCTCGGGCGGTGCGTTTTCTCTTGTTGGCCATGGCTGTTACCGGCAGTGCGGACGAAGTGGTGTACACGTTCCTGGCTGTATGCGCGAATCCAAGGGGGCTAGGACGGAGAGCAAGATAGAGACGAGCAAAGAGCGAGCGATGGTGGTGGTTCATCCGCAGAACCTGCCATGCCCGCTCCGAATTTTCCTCCTCGCTCGCTCGCTCGCCCGACCGGTCTCGCCCTGCCCCCGCCCCGCCCCGCTGGACGCTGACAGACATTATGGCGGAGGGCGCAGATGCTCCCCGCCGCACCGACGTCACCCCCGCGCGCGATCGTCTCTCGTCGCGTCAGTCACGTGCCACTCTAAGCGCTGGCTCCCGGAACGCGCCGAATGCGTGGTCCTCGCCGTCGCGCGCGCGTCGAACGGCCTGCTCCGCGCAGCGACCCGCACGATGAGCTCGAAGCTGACGCCTCAGGCGCGGCGTTGGCGCACTATCATATTCACGCTCCCCATCATCGGTGCCACGTCTTGTACGTTTCTCCCCACTGTCGTCATACGTTGGAACGATGGAACTCACGGGGTGGTTTGGTTGAACGGTAGTCGTGCTCTACAAGCGACTCATCCTCGGAGAGCCTCGACGGCAACTCCCAACGGATTTGGAGAGACATGGGAACGAAAAGGTTGCCACGATCTTGACAGCGGGCGAGGGGAGGGCGGGCGAGGGAGAGCGACCAACCAAGGGCGTGTGACGTTAGCGCGGATTCCTGCAACGCGGCTTAGGTGCAGGATCATACACACCTCATCTACCATAGCCATTTCCTGTCGGCTTGAACACGCAAATATTGTGGCACGCGAGGGAATTCGGAAGGGGAACAGAGCGAGACATACATAGATGCAAGTTGGCGGGCATTCCAACGATTCTACCGGCGTATCTATACCGCCCCGCCCCCGCGTCCTGCTCCTTCGCGCCGAGTCATGGAGGTGTTGGTGGTCGCTCACGAAGAGCCCTCGTCCTTCTTGACCTCGGTGTGAGGGATGATGCGCGTGCCCGGTATCCGCGCAGGGTTGAACGACCGGTCGCAGTCGGCGTACGCCATGCCCGCGCCGAAGCCGGTGCCGAGCGCAACAGGCCACGCTCGTCCTGCATGTGGTTCCACAATTGTGGTGAGCGTCGCGTTGGCTCGCGTTGTGCGGAGATGATGAGGAACACGCACGGCGGAAGAGGATTACGGACGCGATCACGCCTGCGCTGAAGCCCACTCCGCTGTTGTCCACATTCAGTTATCCATCACATTTGAGAGGAAGTAGAGTGCACGTACGACTTGACAATGAGGTCCGCCACTATGCACACACCCAGCCCAGTCCACAGCGGTCAGTAATTGCATTCGTCCACATGCGCTCAGACTACATACAGCAGCGGTCAAACTGGAAGACAATGTCAGCATAGAAGACACAAGAATTCTGTGCTGAGACACACCTTTTGTGCGATGATGTTCTCGCTGGAGGTGGGCTTCGGTGTGGACGACATCGTGGTCGGTGAGAGGTGAGAATGGGCGCCTATGTTCCGGATCCGCGTTTCCGCTTCGCGCACTCCTGCAGCCACCGGGTTCGCTCTCATCTCCGTCATGCCATTGCCTCAGCTGGTGGTCATGCAGCAACGAGTTTATGCGCGTTCTTGCCCGGCACCACATTCAACACGCTCGTGTGGATGTCCCCAAGAACTGCGCTAGTGCGGGCCTTCGAACTTCCGCTCTTGGTTCACTGGGATCATGCTGTGTGGCTGTTTGAAGAAGGACGCCTAGAGGCGCAACGACCTCATGTCTGCTCGCACGCTCGATCGCTGGGTTTATGAGTCTTCGGGGGCTTTCGGCGGTGAATGGGAGCAAGTAGATGAAAGTCAATGCCGCGCACCATGCACGATGCATTTCCGTACACGCCTAGTACTTATGGTAGGATGTAGCTCTTCTCGTTACCCGTCTCACCCCTCAACTTGACGTTATTCCCCCCCTAGTAGCAGGCTCCTCCCAAAGCCGTCTGACAACCGAGTATGTAGAACGACGTCCATCGCTCTGTCTGTGGCTAACTCAGTCATGATGCCCATCATAGCCTCAATCCATGCCCCGCTTTATGAACACCTGGACGGGGAAGTTCGAGTGGCATGTAGATGCGTCCAAGGTTCACTATGCGATCCTGTCCCACACCTGGAGAGCAGAATGCGATGGAGGGGAACAGTCTTTTGCGGATGTGCTCAAGCTCCAGGAGAAGGCCGTAGAGGTACTACGATTTAGTTGGGCTGGATACGGCCGCGACGACGTGATGGTTTCTGATCATACGCCTCATTCACTAACAGCTGTCGTCTGATAGCGCCAACATTATCGTCAATGTTGCACTTCCATCAGTGGGGCCATCCTCCCTCCCATTCACGATATTCTCGATCCCCGAGACATCCGACAAGATTGTCCAGTTCTGCAAGGTCGCGCGCGAGGCTGGCTACAAGCTCATCTGGCTTGACTCGTGCTGTATCGATAAGACGAGCAGCGCGGAGCCCACGGAAGCTATCAACTCCATGTACGAGTGGTACCGCCTCGCAGATATCTGTTATGTCTACCTCGAAGACGTACCTGACGGCGACAATCCTCGGGTCTTGGACGAGTGGGGGCAGAATGTCTCGCAGTTCAGCAAGAGTCGTTGGCACAGGCGCGGGTGGACGCTGCAGGAGCTCATCGCACCTCGACACGTGGTCTTTCTCACTCGGACGTGGTGTGTACTTGGAACTCGAATGGGCTTGGCTTCCAGTCTGGAGAAGATCACCGGGATCAACTCCGAAGTCCTGATCGGCCAGGCGACGGTGACGTCCATCAGTATCGCCCGGAGGATGTCCTGGGCAGCCGAACGCGGGACGACGCGTGTCGAGGATGAGGCCTACTCGCTCCTGGGGATCTTCGGTGTCCACATGTCACCCATCTACGGCGAAGGCAGGAATGCGTTCCTGCGACTCCAGGAGGAGATCATCAAGACTATCCCGGACCAGACCATCTTCGCCTGGGGTCACTGTTGTGCTATGCGCTCCCCCCAATCAGCGCGTCGATGCTCATGGCCAACTATTGCCTCTGGGATCGCTCTCCTCATGCCCTCGCCGCGGGGCTTTTACAAACTAGGAGATATCCGGCCTATATCTGCTACGGACTTCGCGCGCCGTCTCGGGATGGAGAACATGTTCACTGTCCCTCCTCTACAATGTTCCTTCACTCCTGAAGGCGTCCGTCTTGAACTCTTTTGCATCCACCTCTCGCCAGATGATCAAGCATCACGCACTATATCCCGCACTATCATGACTCCCCATCGAGCTGATGACTATGACATATGCACGGACTGCAGAAACCGGGGTGCGGCCGATATGCTAGCGCTCCTGCAATGTGAAGACACGTCTGGTTCCATCCTCGCCTTACCTGTGCGCATACAGGAGAACTCGCACGTGGTTTCAATCGATACGTTTACCCCGTGCGACAGGCATACACTCGCTGGACATCTCGGCTATAGGACCGTTCGCCTCCATCCGGACGTGTTGGCGACCATCCGCAGTCGGCTCTCGCCCACACCCTTGCCACTCTTCCTTCCGCACCACGACCCCCTCACGAATGCCGAATCGTTTGCTGGTGCTCTGTCGCTCGAGATGGGGCTCAGGAGGCTTATGGAACGTCCGGACGGGTGTGTTCGTGGTGGAAAACGTACAGACTTCATCCCTGCTCGCTGCCTTGAGGAGCTCAAGGCGCTCGGCTTCTTCGCGTCGCCTCTACAACAGACATGGTCCGGTTCGGGGACCCTTACTGTGGATGTGTCCTTGACTTCCTCTGTGCAAAAGAGCCTTTCTGGGGGCTCGTTCAAACACGCGATCCGAATTCAAGTTCGCGTGCTTCTGGACAGCAGCCACCCAACAGTCTTCTTCACAGTGGGGAACGACATGCAACACACCGACTATCCTCACAATCCCGACGATCCCGAGCGTCAGGAGGCTCCTACTCGTGATGGCCTCTGGAGCACTAGGATGACGTGCCACGTCTGGGGTGACCATCCCAAATCCGTTGGAGGTGAAGGTCCCATTGCCGCCGACCCCCACTGGGACGAACCTGCGCACGACCGTAGGCTCCTGCGTATAAAACTGAAGCCTGTGCTATACCTTCGGTCCGATCGGTCCCATGCGAACGACACGAAGGATGATCTTCCGGACGTACAGCTCATCATCGAGCTCTCCGAGAGATTCAGATGTACCACTCAGCAGGGTTCGATGGCAACCGATTTCGAGCAGGTGGATGCCCATCGAAGATCCACACAAGCACTGCTCACGACTGGCAGTGGTACGTTCGCACTCTACTCGAAGCGAAGCATTCGACTGACCGTGTTATTCACTGGATAGAATCGCAGTCTCCGCACGTTTCTGAATTTCCATCGATTGACTTTCCCTTCGGGCCAGTTGGAGGCAGTGCGACGGAAGGCGTCGAGGAATCGAACAATGCTACGCAGGGCTCGTTACAATACCGCCAGTGGCGTGATGGTGAGTTATATCATACATGGATAAGCCGAGCTGAGGCTGACGCTCGCTCCTGCCGGCAATCGCATACCAGTTCTTCGTCCGTCTGTTCATCCAACAGCGGGCCTCAAGAACGGGCAAGGCGGCCGTGTCGAGTCTGAGATCGAGCGGAACCAAGCGCCGCTATCCGACTTCGACTCAGAAATGGATGGATTACGCGTCCAGATAGCCTCACAGCAGCGCCAGGTGGAGACGATGTCTACCCGCATAGCGGCAATCTCCTCCCAACTTGACAGCCTATCAGCGCACATCGCTACTGAGCTGGCTACCCTCAACTCGCGCAGCGAAACGTTGCCGGCCCAGATTGACGCACACTCATCCCGAATCACATCCATAGTGCGGCAACTCGAGGAATGCTCAGCATGGCAAGACAATTACTCCGAGATGGATGAGCAGACGCACGCCGAGCTGGCTGTCAAGCTATCTACCCAACACGAAGCCTTGTCCACACGAATGTCTGCCCTATCTGTGCAGGTGGCGATCGTACTAGGACAGCTCAGGGCACAGGCGCCCCGGCCGCGTTCATGGGCACCCGATTGGATGGAGGCTTGGCGAGCCTGCATGGTCGATCCAACACTATACCATTTCCCTATACGATTATTCCTTGCGTTTCCCGCGTTCGCCCTTATTTCTGTTCTCCTCCGCACTTTCGGAATTGGAGCGCCTGCGTAAAGGTAGTACTGTAGCCACCATGGACAATGCACTTCCTTACAGCCCTGGTTGTAAAGGGCGATCGTTCAGACATTTGACCGTCGGTATTCATCGACGTTGAAAATGTCATGTAAGTCGAGGAGAGTCGAGGATCTCCTAATTTCGAGATTCAGGCTCGGCATCGAACTCTCCCAGACTCGGAGGTATACTCACATTGCTACCAGTGGTAGGCGGCCCGTGGCTGATGCGGCGGCGGAGGAACGGATCCGCAGCCGTCATCGTGCCGAGCGGCGAGCGTGCACGACTAGAGGGGACTAGTGGGTGGTCTCGCGTGGAGGAGGAGGACGGGTGGAGGCGTGTTCACCCATCCCATATTCCAGCTGCTCGGCATCATTTGCGCCTTGTGGACTTTGTGTGTGTCTTAGCGGCCTCGCTGCCCCCGTGCGCAACCGTCATGACTGATACTTTCCTCTCATAGTGGAAATCGTCGTCGGGCTCAGTCGAGGCGCTCATGAACCTCCGTGGCTGTCTGTCGCTCACGTTCACGTTCCTCCCTCGGGCCAGCGGTCTGTATGACGCCTCCAGTGTGGCAAGGGGAGCGTAGACACAATATCACTCACTTAAGTAATGTTTGACTCAGCATCCTCCTTCAGTTGATCAGTGATGGGCGAACGAAGGAATACGTTGACAGCACTTTGATTACATATGGTCTGCTGTTTATCGACCGTACAACTGTACTATCAACTTCGCGTACACTAGAATAGATTGGGTCAAGAGCGCCGGTTGAGGTGAGGCGCTCCTGTTGCCGCGCGAGCGAGGTCACCCATTCTCGAGTACAACACGTACGCCACACTCTCCTGCCGCATTCGCCCACGGCGTTGTAAGCGCGGACGCATAAGAAGTCACTAGCCCGGCCACGGGCCGTGCCTAGCAAGGAGAGCCACGAGGTTCGTAGGCGCGCTCCCTGCTCGACTTTGCGACTCCCTCGCGGCCAGATCCCAAGGCAGCAAATGGTGCATGATCTTCTCGACGTCCAGCGATTGCAGTTGTGATAGAGTGCGTATCGCCTGTACTCATGGGCTGTGCAGGAGCCGTCGCGCCTGCCGATGGCCATGGATCAGATCGAGTGGGCGGGGCCCGGGAGGTGGGGGGTCAAGGCTTGCGGGATCGATCGCTAGGCGGGGGAGAGTCCGGGAGTCGATATCTCGCATGGGGATGGTCGGGATATGGCCCTGGCGTGTTGTTGCGGCTTGGAGCGCACGGATGGCGTCTGCGTATGCGCTACCGTCGAGCCGGGAGGGCGCAGTCCGGGAGACATAATTCAGTGGCGCGTTGGAACCGTGACGATGGCAGACGGCAACGACGGGATCGGGAAGAAAGAACAAGGCGCTTCAAGGCTAGCCGCCGTGGCATGTGCAGGGCCCCAAGTGAGCGCAACGCGCTGAGCATCGAGTAGAGTAAAGTGAGGTGGAGGAAAGGCGGGAGGAAAGGGAGGCTTGAGTCTCATCGGATAGATGTGGAGGTCACTTGTGTCGCGGAGGGAGATGATGGTGGTGGGCTCTTCAGGCGAGGCAGGTCGTAGTATATATACCCGTGAGGAACAATGTAAGAGAGGTGGACAATACGGCCAAGGACAGGGGTATTTGTCGCCCCTCGATTTTCAAGTTTCGGGGCGGGAGATGATGGGGAGGCGGGGTCTGGCCATTGTGTGATACACTGCTACTGGTGTGCCCGCCTTCAGGCTCACGGAAAGCCAGGTTGCACAGCTCGCTGGTGGACCATGCCTGGCCGCCTATTGTGACGAGCTCCGGCCGGTCGATCGTTCGGAGCTCACAGACATTTTCCGAGGACCAAGCAGTCTAACACAGATCCGTGAGATTGTACAGCGACCAGGATCAGGGGCAAAGCAGGTTCAATTGAGAAACATCGGCTCTATAACGTAGCATATCAGCGGGGCAGAGACGAACGTCGCCGATGATGTACCGTTGCATGTACCGCGGGCATGGGATCTTGCTGGACGTAAATACCACGCGAAGTCTTAAGCAATGTAGCGGCAACCGTCCTGGACATCCTGAGGGCGGAAATGAATATGTACGCGTTGTGGATGCTGGTGGTGCAACGACTGCACTGCTTCCGAGCCGCTGAGTTGCAACCGGATAAGAGACCGATGACGTCATCGACCTGTGAAAACGCACAGGCGCCCATTCCGGCTGGTTTGTTCTGGCCACGATGCTGGCACCCAGCGACTTGCTTTGTCCGTCCATCATCTCGAGCGTGACTACAGACCATGCACAACATACGATGAGGAAAAGCTTTATCTCCCAGGCTGCATGATCAAATGCGGTTCAGACGTAGGAGAACCGTCAAATCCCCGAAGGCCCCCCAGGGTTGGCCGGAGACATCTCAATGACCCGAGTCGGGATGGAGGGAATTCGTCGTTCACCAAGTGTGATGAAGGATAGCTGAATTAGACTCCGAGAAGTGGTATGAACGATTGCCGTCATTGCGCTCGCATACGCGGTATAACCGTGGTCAAACAGTGGTATGAATCCGAAATCCGGTGAGTGCGAGCGCCGTGCATATAACACTCAAAGCTGAAGGAAGGGCTAGTTCTATGCTGGTTATTATTCGGTGAAACTCGGGGGCATACTTTCAGGAGGAGGTTAAGAGGGACAGTGTAGAGGTGGGTACTACCGTTCCATGACTTGGACGCACGCGCTGTGGGTTTGTCTTGTGGTCTGATGGTCAGAAAACAGGGTCATAGCTCGCGCTCTCGTGTGTGGCGACGTGGTTCGCACCGCTCCATGGGGCGGCGCCGCTAGCCCCACGGCTCTCCTCTTCGCTGCTCTAGCGGTAGCTCTTCAAGTTCTCCATCGCTACTGCAAGATTATAGATATTCACCTCAGAGCAGGACTCGTCGCATGTGAAGGCGTGACTTCCCCACAACAGCGCGGTACTCTCGAGGCACCCGAACAATGTAACAACCACAGCGGTGACCAGAGTGCTTCTCTTCACCTGTCTTCGGTTAAGGTGACGGCATCTCACGAACATTCGTGCCATTGCGGCGATACAGGGCAGTGGTCTCCACGCTCACACCCCCGAACGTACGCCTAGAGAACCTGCCAATCGGATTTTGCAATATCGCACACGCGCGACGTTCGAAGCCAAAAGAAGAATCAGGGTCCGGTAGGCCAAGCCACCCTGTATGGGTCATCCTCACAACCTGTCTGTCAACTGATATGCACGAATGTGCAGAGAAGGTCGGCATTACGTGCAATACATGCGGCCACGACTTCGGACTCCCCGCGGGTGCATTGGGCGCGTCTGTTACGCCTCAAAGATGGGTTCTCCGTTGGAGTTAGTTCTGATAGCGTGAGTATGGGATGACCATCTATTCTTGCAAAGTACCGATGACCAAGCGGCGGCTATCCGCAATGGCCTGGCCGTATAACTTCGCGTGGGGTCGAGCTCCTGTACGGCCGCCTCATTTCGCCTGGCTGAGCCTGTGGTTCATCTTACGACGATGCCTCTGATCGAGACGCCCTCCTGGTTGGTGGTTCTAAGCGTCGCGGCGTTCTGTTTGGCTGTGTATGGTAGCTCGCGCCGCCGGCCCCGCCGTTCTGAACTACCCCTCCCTCCCGGTCCTCGCCCTCTCCCGCTCATCGGAAACATTCTTGACGTACCAAAAGTGAACGCTGAACCAGGAATACGAGACTTGAACGCTAGATATGGTATGCCATGTTTCGAAATCCCCATTGTATGCACGATGACTGAGAACGTCTCTATCGCCGTCCAGGGGATATCGTGTACCTTGATGTCTTAGGACAGCCTATGATATTTCTCGGCTCGCACGAGGCCGCGGTGGACCTCTTCGAGAAACGGTCGTCCATCTTCTCCGATAGGCCGCCGTTGGTCATGTCCAATATGTAAGTGTACCACCCGCAGCTCGTAGAGACAGACGCGCATATGTGCTCACGTTACTGACCGCACACTCAGGACGGGCTGGGATTGGCTTATGACGATGCAAACGTACGGGACGTGGTGGAAGCGGCACCGGAAAGCCTTCCACCTCCATTTCAACCCCAGCGCGATCCTTGCATACCGTCCGACCCAGAAGAGGGAAGCCCGCCGTCTCGTACTCCGCCTGCTCCAAGACCCGAAGAACTTCTCGCAGTACATCCGGCTGTATGTCCTACTAGCCAATGCTCGTGCCCGCATTCGTCTCATGCAGGCTCACACCGTAGTGTCTTTGCCTCGTCGATCATGCGCATCGGGTATGGGATAGAGGTCGACGGCGCGGACAACAAGTACGTCCGCATCGCCGAGGAGGCACTGGAGGTGTTCAGCGCTGCGCTCTTCCCCGGCCGTTATACGGTCGAGGCGTTCCCGCTCCTGCGCTATCTGCCGTCGTGGTTCCCCGGCGCGGCGTTCAAACGACAGGCGAAAGAGTGGCTCCCGCGGGTGCTCAGGCTGCGGGACACGCCTTGGGAGGATACCATGGCGAAGATCGTGAGTGGCATTTTCGGTCAATTGGAAGGGAATCTCGTTGATGATAGTTTCGAAACACGAAGATGGATGGGACGGCGGCGCCGTGTATGATGAGTGCCCTTTTGAAAGACATTTCGGGGCTGGATGAAGAAGCTGCTGCTGAACAGCAAGAAGTTATCAAAAACGCCACCGCGGCGGCGTATACGGGTCTGTCATTACAATTTTTCGTTACGTTTTCAGTCTCTCATGACGGAAACATTCGTGGCGCGATACAGGGGGCGCGGACACGGTCAGTAGTATTTCGTCAAGCTTGCCGCCAGACACGCTCATAACATGCGCGATCTGTAGACGCTTTCCTCCGTCCAGACATTTTTCCTCGCCATGGCGGCCCATCCAGAGGTGCAGGCGAAAGCTCAGGCAGAGCTCGACGCTGTGATCGGTCATAACCGCCTTCCCGACTTCGATGACAAGAACTCCCTCCCGTACACCTGCGCGGTCGCCAAGGAATGTCTGCGCTGGAGGGCGGTGGTACCTCTGGGGATCGGCCATCAAGCGGCCGAGGACTACGAGTACCGCGGGTACCTCATCCCTCGCGGTGCGGTGTTGGTATCGAACATTTGGTGTGTGGAGCCAGTGCGAGCTCGGATAGCGGATGGTTGGCGTTGAACGTGCTGCTTTCCACTTAGGGCCTACCTGCGTGACCCGAGGAACTATGTGAACCCGGAAGCGTTCGATCCCGAGCGGTTCCTCAAGGATGGAAAGTTGAACCCGAACGTCATCGACCCGGCCAAGATCGCGTTCGGGTACGGAAGGAGGTACGCCGTATCTTCCCTTGCGAGTTCGCACTTCCTAAACGTTCGATGGGTCTCCCGCCTTGTAGGATATGCCCCGGACGCTACTTCGCGGAAGCGTCGCTCTACATGCTCGTGGCCACGGTGCTGCATACACTCACGATCAGCGCTCCGCTCGACAGCGCGACCGGGAAGCCGGTCAAACTCGATGCGGAGATGACCTCCGGCGTCATCTCGTACGCCTTTTTCAGCGCTCCTCTGCGAGAATAAGGCGCTGACGAGAGGTGTCTGCTCTTTGTAGGTACCCTAAGCCGTACGACGTCGATGTCCGCTCGCGTGGCGCTTGGGCCGAGAAGCTCATCCGGGACAGCTGCAAAGAGGACGAGTTGTGAGTCAGTGAAGACGGCGGTAGGATGATTAACATTTTCGCACCTGAGTTTTCGATGTAACAATACAGTTGAATCGGCACGGCGTGTATGTAAATGCACTCTCTATATGGGGTAAACGATCTTCGTATCGAGGCTGTTGTACACTGGGGGTGCCACACTGACCTTTTCCTGATCATCCAGAAGCCGATCCATCTGGGTACTACAGTTTCCCGATTGGACGGCCGGCGAACTTCCAAGACAGTCGTGTTGCGAACGTGGTTCGTGTGCTCATGAGCGTGCCCGCCCGACACACGATAGGCCCGGATCTCCGTGCCGATATCATGCTACGTGTGCCTTGAGTCCGAGTCCTTGGCGGACTCCTTGACCGGCAGAGAACAGAGAACGAGCGCTACCTGTGTGATACCGGTGACAGAACGTTTGGACTATCGGAACTTGGACAGAATGGGCACTCATGCACATGAATCAGCGCTTTAGCGTTACCAGTAAGAGGTACTCGCTGATATCGCATACGCCTTATAGAGCCTCGTATCAGGCTCTGCGTGAGTTCGTCCCTCTCTACGAAGCCGAATTTCCGTGCCGTCTACTACTCCTTCGAAACAACATGCCTGAAGGACTGCTTTTCGTCTACTCCGAGCCCGGCGATGCGGTCACCACCGAGGAGTTCAACGACTGGTACGATAACGAGCACGTCCCGCTCCGCCTCCCGGTCCCCGGGTTCCAGTCCTGGTCGCGCTGGGTCGCCGTCGACGGCCAGCACCCCGCGTACGTCGCGATCTACGACCTGGCCTCCCCCTCGGTCGTGACCGACCCGGCGCACGCCGCACTCGCGGACACCCGCTCCGAGCGCGAGAAGTCCATCATCTCGCGCATCGCGCTGCTCGACCGCCGCACGTACGCGCGCCGCGGGCCGGTCGTCCCGCCCAAAGGCGGAGACGCGGCGTTCGACCCCGCGAAGCCTGGTCCGTTCGCATGCATCGTCGAGATCGACGTGAAGCCGGAGGCGGAGGACTTTAACCGGTGGTACGACGAGGAGCACATCCCGATGATGGCGAAGGTCCCCGGTTGGATTCGCAGCCGCCGATTTGTGCTCGTCGATGCGGGCGCGATCGGGTCTGACGCGGGGTCCGCGAAGCCGGCGAAGTACTGTGCGATTCACGACATGGAGGACCCTGCGACTCTGGAGCGGGAGGAGTTCAAGGCGGCGACGGAGACGGAGTGGACGAAGAAGAGCATGGGGAACGCGACTCGATTTAGTGCGCGCGTCTTCAGACTAGCGAGGAGCTGGAAATCAGAGGACCAGTAGGCGTATGATGTGGAAGCGGGCGGCAGGGAATTCTGGGACCTACAGGATGACACGTGCATGTACGTTACTGCATGCTCCGATGAAACTCGGACGACGGCACCGGTCAGTTTGGGTGTGGCTGACCACTGACTAACCATACCGATGTTGAAGAGGAAACTTGGTCGCTGAAACGTGAGGTGTAGTGAGTGTTAGTGTACCGTTTCGACGAGTTCTCACGGGACGGCGTCCTCAGTGTGTAACGTGATACATACAAATGCAGACGCAATCACAGACGCAGCTTCGTGGCTATGTCAGCAGTTGTTCACCACACCCCCAAGTAGCCGGGTATTCAAAGCTTCAGGTCCAGGAACCTCAGATATCATTTGTACGATCCTGGTACGTTATTCTCCAGCAAGAACCGCCCGAGCCAGACGACACCGTTAAACGCGGCCGGGCAATGATGGAGTACGAGGAATCGTCCCCAATAGCCGGTACCTCGCAGCTGTTATACCGCTCGCTCGTACACTCTGTCCAACTAACACGGCATCCTCGTGTCGGCGTGAATCGTCCTCCCCCAGGCGTGCCTTTGTCACAGGGGGACAAAGGCACACTTCAGCCGGTTTAGAGGGGAACGAGTCTTCTGACTGTTTAGGTGATGCTGCCCCTCCTAGCTACCTTGCAGCGAGGACTGTTCTTATGCGCGAGCTCGAATACCTCTCGTCGGAATATTGCGTGCATCAGAGATATACCACCGCCGAGCAGGAGGGCTTGCCCCCCGGGTCGGCGGGAAAGTGCTGCGAGCCCACCTCGTCCTCTCGCGTTGCTTCCTGGCTGGTGCACTTTCTCAGCTCCGGAATACGTGAACGAGGCTCGAACGGCCCAGTCTGTGGGCTGAAGGGCTTGAAAGCCGTAGCCAACAACATGAAGGAACGGTTATGCAACGATTGCATGTGTGAGATGCGAACGGCATGGGAGAAGGCGAGGATATGTTGATGAGACAATTTGGATAATCTGTTCGACCTTCGCGCATAGGTCATCGTTGGGGACTTCGTAGCATGTCCCCTTCCCTCGTGATTGAGGCTGGATCTGTTACGAATTGCATACCAATGAAGGCTCCTGGATGTACTTACACGGGTCATCGACGTTCCCTATCATCGAAGCAAATGTCCTGGCGACTTGCCAACGCCGATCGACGAAGCACAAAAGCGGATGTTCCAAGCTTACACGGTAGCGTGACACGAAGAAGTGAAGCCATACAAGAAATGCATACGTACCAACACCGACTCATAGAGCACGTAAGGCAGCACTCGTGTGGATGGTGCAAACACTAGAGCCTCAGTCACCCAGCGCGATGATGTTTTCAGCTTTTTGGCATGCGTAGTAGGAGTGGACAGGGATAATACAACGCAATGTGGAGGGCAGTGGTCGCGTGCGGGATGCAATGCAGTACGAATGACACCAGAGCGAGAGATAGAGGGGAGACAGCAGCGGCAAATAAACGCTTAGTCGAAGAGACCGAAGCCCTGCAGGACACCGTCGAGTCAGTACGCAAAGGCAACGAATGCTCATCAGGAGCGTGCGCACCATGTCGTCGTCGGACTCCTCCTTCTCCTCCTTCTTCTCCTCCTCCTTCGGTGCCTCCTCGGCAGCACCGCCAGCCGCACCACCAGCGGGGGCAGCGGCCGCTGCGGGGCCGGCACCACCGGCACCAACGTTGGAGAGGAGCTCCTTGACGTTCTTGCCCTCAAGCGCCTTCGCGAGGAGGGATGCCCAGATGGGCTCGATCTCGACGTTCGCCGCGTTCGTCAGAGCAGTGATTTTGTCAGCCTACGCGAAGGTTCAGACGATGTGACTTCAAGGCATGACCGAGAAGTACTGACGGTGATCTCAATGCCATCGTCGGCAAGGATGAGGGCGGCGTAGGTCGCGGCGAGCTCTGCGGAGGCCTATTCCAGGGGGAGAGGAAAGCGAGTCAGTGTGAAGTCCGTGCAAGCCCTTGAGAGTGCATCCGTCCGGCAAGACTCCAATCCAGCGTTCTACCACGCCCGCCGCGTCGCCAAAACATCTGGGATGCACAGAATGGGCCGTTTGGATGCGATACTGACCATTTGGACGGTTTGAGGGAGCCGGGGTGAGTGGGCTTGAGGCGAGGCGGGAGGATGGACGTTTGCTGGACGAGCAATCCACAACCTTTTCGCCCTCGGTGGCGGGCCCGAGCCCACGTGGCTTGCTCTCCCAAATTGGGATCATTGATAGGCGCGCATTCCCGCGACTTGCAGCAAGCGCCCATAACCGTACTCGGTTCACCATACTGTACGCACTTCGTTATCTCCAACTCAGACCCGAGCACAGACTTGTTCACCCATGGTCGGGAGAATGCGCGCTCCTCACATATTAGGCTCGTAACAATGGCCTAGAGTGGTGATACTCGGTACACCCCGACTCCCAGTGAGCACAGCAGCTGGGACGTTCCGAATGTACATACTGTCGCAGGGCCTCCGTAACAGTTCATACAGATAGCGGTGAGTTTTAGTTGCGTCGTTGAAGGATGCCTATGGAGTGCCGCCGATGTTCCATAGCTCCGCGCTGCAGTCAGCCCTTCGCAAGTCATCATACAAGGATCAAGGCAGCATGATTTGAAGTAACGGTGGCCGATACAGGGGCGAAGAATACATCCACGGGCAGACATTCTACAGAGGCACCTTATCCGATTTACAGCTCTCCCTGATCAGCGCCTCAGCCCATGCTCCGCGGGCTTTGACGTCCACCTCGTATGGCTCCGGGTACCTGGCCGATAATGTTAACAGTCAGCATACAGCGTGAGCGATGCTCAAGGGACGTACGAAATGACTCCTGGCGTCATTTTGCCCTTCAGTTTGATCGGCTTCCCATTCGCATCGAGCGGCGCGCTGATGGAGAGCGTGTGCAGCACGGTCGCTGTGAGAATGAAGAGTGATGCATCTGCGAAGTGGCGACCCGGGCAGATCCTGTTCCCGCAGAAACGCACTGTTTAGTTCCTATGTTGATTGGGGCGAGGAACAGTAGGGCGACGTACCGTCTCCCATACCCAAAAGCGACATCGGCAGGATCAAGCACGTCTGGATTCAGCTGTCCGTCCTTGAGGAACCTCTCTGGCTCGAACCTCTCCGGATCCGGGAATCGTTCAGGATCGTGCAGGTATGCCCTGTCCCGGATACGATGGGAGGTGTAGCACTCGGTGAGCGGCTGCGACGACTATGAGTAGGCTCAGAACTGACCATAGGTTCGTGACAATCATCGAGCCCTTCGGGATGTGGTATCCTCGGAACTCGTCGTCCTCGATGGACCGGTGGGGGAAACCGAGAGGTACAACGACTCGCCAGCGGAGACATTCCTTGATCGAGGCGCGGAGGTATGGCAGAGACTCCTTGTCAGAGAACTCGGGCAAACGGCGCTGGCCTACGACGGCGTCCAACTCGGCCTGTGCCTTCGCCTGCACCTCGGGGAAGGAGGCCATGGCGAGGAAGAATGTCATGATAGCCGACAATGTCTACCTCGGTCCGCTTAGTTAGACATCGCAATCGTGCGCCCACAATGCGCGCTGAGCCATGCTCACCGTATCGGCGCCACCTACAGGAGACGCCAAGCCGGTCAACATACAATGCAAAGACAATGATGGGGAACTACTAACCGGCATATGCGACCCCTACGGAATTCTTGACGATCTCAGCCTCAGTTTCCGTATCCGTCCCGGCAAGGTCTGACAGAAGGCTGCTCATCATCGACGGGGGCGCGGAGCCGTCCCGCTAACAGACATCACAGTGGCGGCCTAATGAGCGAGTGGGAGATATGTTGGCAGAGTTGCGCAACTCACGATCTTGGCGAGCGTATCCACCCAAGGAGTGTCCCGCAAGCGATGCACGCGCGGTTTCCACTCCCGAGCTTCTCTCTTGAAGGTTGCCCCAGGGAACCAAGAAGGCAGGAAGCGCAAGAAGGGGAGCGACTCGACAGTATACTTCCCAGGGACAAACGCCTTGTTGAAGACGGCCATCGCGGCCTCGGCGATAGAGACGTACTCGTCTTCCATACCGCCGAGCTCGATTCCGTAGGCGATACGCAGGATCGAGGACGCAAATCCCCTGAACGGTACGTCAGTTGGGCGCACGGATGACCTGAAAACGCTGATACACACAGGCGGACGTGTCGGAGGAAATTCTTGGGATCGGCGAGAAGCCGGTACGCCAGGCGGTGTGCCTCGCGCTGTTGGGAGGGCTGGTACGGGGCGACGGCGTGGGCGTTGAAGTGCTGGTGGAAGGCTTTGCGGTGGCGTCTCCACCAAGCAGAGTACGGCTGTACCGTCAATACCCACTCCCAACCGGTCCTGGATGGCCATTTCAGCAGTGCATACGGTCACGATGAGGGAGAACGTACAGCTCGGCCATGACAGACGCTTTCCGGTCGGAGTAGATGGACGACCGCTTCTCGAGGAGCTCCAGTGCGGTTTCATGGGAGCCTAGGAATATCATGGGCTGTCCGAGGGCATCGAGGTATACGACATCGCCTGAAGACCGGAACGTAGAGGTGCTCGTCAATGCCGTACCGGACCTCGATGGAGGGTACAATCGTACCGTATTGAGCGTTCATGTCCCGGTATGCCTTCTCTACATCTATGGTCGGGATATCGAGAGCATTTCCAATGAGAGGTAGAGGACGGGGCCCGGGAGGGAGGGGCATCCTTCCTCGTCGCCTAAGGCGTGCTAAGACATAGAGAAACGCTAGCCCACCAGCGAGGAGCCATAGGGAAGACAACATCGGGGGGAACGTAGTGCGGGATCGCTGGTAACGCCATCCGTACAGAGGCCTTTAATATGGCGGCGGAAGGGGCTGGCTGGCATCTCGGATCGGTTGATCTTGTTGAATACCGCCCAAAGAACCACTGGAATTTTCACTGTATCACTCTGCAAGACTTATCGCGGTAGCTGTTGGAAATCGTCATTCACACAGTACTTGCCGAGAAGATGGTAGGCGAAGTGACATGCCGGTGGAGACGTTCCCTGCAGACAGCGTTCAAGCCCGAGGTCGACGACACCCCGTTCGGTCGAAACGAGGGCAGAGCAACGATAACCTGACAACAATCGTTCGTCTTCAGTCCTGGCACGATACGTATGCGAGCAATACGAGCGAGCTGGCGATCTACGAGCCGGGAATGGGAAGTACCGCAGTATTATGTCCATCTACCCATTACGGTTACGTATATTGGACATCGGATAACACGCTTCGGCAGGAGCCCCTGCGACCGAGATCTTGGATACTCACGAATGCTCAAGCTGCTAATGGCCGGTCTCTCTGTAGTGCCGAGGGAAAGGTTAGCTCCAAGTAAACGTAGTCATACCTGCGCTTGTTCGAGTGCAATCCGAGTTGGTGGTTGTGCCCTGCGTTGGCTTGCTCCGGACTCGCGAGGCAACGCTACAAATGTTCCATATGATTGTCAGTATTTCCATCAAATACAGGGATCCAAAATGATACTCAACGCGTGCGCAACTCCGACACGTTTGTGAGAATACACTTGAACGGCCCCTACTGGGTGCTGGAGACATGGGCGCAAGACACTGCCAGGTCATATATTATTCGTTCGATCAGCTCAGCTTTCTTCGTCGTCCTATGCGTGTGTTGGACGAGGTTCAGATCCGATCTATCCGCAAAACATATATAAAGGTGGGTTTGACATAAACGTGTATGTCAGCCGGATTGTCGTCGGAAAATCTGCAGCATCCATTCATGAATGACAGGTGCGTGTGAAAGACCGTTGCGTTATGACAGCCGTGTCTTACCGCTCCATTTCCGGACGAAGTGTTCGGTCCGGGAAGCGTGCGGTAATATCGAATTCGTGCGGCTCCGGATACCTCTCAATGTACGCTCCTCATGTCAACGACACGTCGCGGGACATATGTGCCGGAAACATACCAAACTCCCGCAGGGGTCATCTTCCCTGCATGCTAGATTGGGTTACCGCTCGCACCGACGATGGGTGCGCGAATTGAGAGCGTGCGGAGTATGGTGGCGACGAGTATCAAAAACCGTAATGCTGTGTAGTGGCGTCCAGGACGTGTCCTGTGAGCATCCCCTCATGCGCCGACGAAGGGGAGAACCAGAGGAGGATTGAATAGGAGCATACTAGACGAAACACCTTCCCTACCCGAGTGTGGCGTGCGCAGGGCCACAAACGTCGCGACTGAGTCTTCCACCTCTCAAGAACCATTCGGGATTGCAACTTCCCGGATCTGAGAAGATCCCTGGGTCGCGCAAGAATACTCTGTCGCACGTTGAGTTCAGCACTAGCATCGTGTGATGCGCGGCACAGACGTCTGGCTCGACATACCATATGTTCGCGACCACAACTGTTCCCTTCGGTATGAGATACCCCCGGCATTCATCATCCTCGTGAGCCTGGTGAGTGATGCCATGCCGAGCGGAATCCGGCCGCCGATGCCCTGCTTGACTGGCGCAGAGACGTACGGAAGGGAATCCTTGGCGGCGAAGTCAGGTAGTGGGTGTTGTCCAACTAACGGGTTTAGTTCCTCTTGGGCTCTCTGTTGTACTTCGGGGTACGCCACCATAGCGAGGTGAAACGTTGGATGGACGAGCGCGTCTTTCGGCACGTAGTCATCTTACGAGGCCTGCGGGATTCAACGGGTCGCGTGCAGAGTTATGGCACAGCCTATGCATGACAGGGAATATACCACACGGGACATGAAACATTGTACAAAGTGCTAAAAAGGGCCATGGCTCACTGAAGTATACGGAAATGGTGACTTTTCGAGCAACATCTGCCACTTCGGCCGTGGCTAGGGTCAAGAACGAACGCTGTTCTGGACACGGCTAGGGCGTCTTGCACTAATGGTTGGCTTCGCTGAGTTCCTGATCGTATGTGGTATGCGTAGTTAGCGGTATGTGACCCTAAGTAACGTTATATTAAGCAAAGACTGAGAGGGAGAAGTGAGGTATACTCACAGGCGGAGCTAGGGCAACAGAGTCATTTCTGCGGATCCTCCGAGTCGGCCAGGCGACGCCCTAGTGAACGAGTCTCGCGACGTCGAGTGGGACGATTTATACGGTGGGCCAGACAGAAAGTCATGAATATGAATAGCGAAGTACATCCATGGCTCACACATGCACACCCCGACTCGGCTGGGTAGAGGGATACAAACTTGAAAGAGTGACCTCACTGACGCCAGTATGTTCAATGTGACTGACGCGTGACATAGCGCGATTTAGCGCGATAACGTGACGCATCGGACGTCCAGCGCCTACGCGTCTCTTCTTGCAAGTTGCCTTCGACGACGAGGACACCCCAGACGACGGCCTACTTACGCCCGAATATTGGAAACCTTCTATTTTGCTGGCTCAGGCTCCAACTCTGACTTGGGGTCGGACTTCGAGGCTTTCGCCGACGTTGCCCAAATCTTTCAGGATTTACTGAAGCCGCGCACACAACTCTTAAAAGGGCCTCTCGCAGGAGACACAGACGTAGATATGGCAGAAGGCGAGCTCTCAGCAGCTTTTGGAGAGGAGGTAGCTGAAAACGTCTCGGTCGGTCCTATGCCCTCAGAACCGACGGTCAAAGAACGCTCGGAGTCCAGCTCTCCACTCACTTCTGCTCCGTCTACCGTAACATCAACGCCAAGCTATGCGATGGAACCTCCGCAGACTTCGAATCGCTCTACGCGGTCGTCTGTGAGAAAGCGAGCGCATGACGCTGTCGGAGGCCAGTATGCCATCCCCCACGCGTCGGCTTCACAACCGCTTCCTCAGTACGTGGCAGTTCTATAGCAGCTCTTGCCCTTTTTGGTCGTGAGCAATCTATCACATCTTACTCGGCTCGCTGACAAACTGCAGCGCGCAAAGCACGCCTCGCGTTGTGCGGGAAATGGCTATTCCTTCATGCATGTGACGGGATTGGATGCGGCATATGTACTGACAAAGTTCAATAGGCCACCAAAACGCGCCCGCCAAGTACAACCTCCCTCGGCGTCTCAGCCGCCTCCGGGCACCCCAGTACAAAACGCAACATTGAGCGAGACACGGGTCTCGTCTACGCCGTCTTCTACGCAGTCCAAGGGGAAGCAGAAGGCGATCTTGCGCATGCGGAATCAAAACTTCTGGCATCTTGATGGTTCCGTCGTCATTCAAGTCCAGACTACGCTGTTCCGCCTGCATCGCTCACGTCTCGCGCAGCACTCCGACTATTTTGCTGCTCTGTTTGAGAACCGACAGGGAAGGTGACTGTCTCTTCTGGTCGCCACGGGTTCGACAAGCTTGACTCGTGCTTTTCCGAGCAGTGGGCAGGACACGGTCGACAGTTGCCCGGTGTACGTGATCAAGAATGTGAGCGTGCTCGACTTCGAGAGGCTCTTGACCGCTCTGGACGCAGGAATGTATGTTTGACGCTCGTCCGGTACATATCCTCCCCATACGTCGTTACTAAGATTTCGCTGGCTTGTACAGTGCGTACGCGATCAAGCCGCCTCCGTTCCGCGTCCTAGCATCACTCGTCCGCGCAGCGCACACCCTCTCCTTCAAAGACATTCTGCAGTTCGCAACACATATGCTCCGAGATATGTGGCCCAGCGATCTTCAGGCGGTGGATAGAATGGCAGTACGACCCGATGCGGAGCAACTCGCACAAGCAACCGAGACCATCCTCCTCGCCAAGGAATGCAATTTCCCCAAGCTCCTCAAGGCCGCCTACTACACCCTCCTCCGCACACCTGACTTCGGGCAATCTCTTGCCGTGTACGTGCACGCCGAGTCGGAAGCCGCGGGCCGCAGCCGAGTCCTCGAGAGAGAGTGCGACGCAGACGAGGAGAATGCACCGCCCGCGCGCCTCGCAGCGTCCGACCTTGTGCGCCTCGTCCACGCACGCGCGTCGCTGCAGCGGGAGTGGTCCGACTTTGTGCGGGCGCCGCCGTCGCCGACCGAGTTCCTGTGCCCCCTCGCGCAGCACGCGCACCCGGACGGGCGCGTGTCGGACGCGCTGCGCCGGTGCGACACCGCGCGCGCGAGGGCGGAGATGACGTGGGAGAAGGTGCTCGTCGCGGATGGTGTTTACGAGTGCGGTGTAGAAGACGTGTTTGCGGGCTTGCAGCGCCTCAAAGATACGGACTGGGGGATGATGGGGTATTGTATCGGGTGCGTGAGCGAGCGATGGGATGCATGGGACGCGAAGCGGCAGCAGCTGTGGGACTGGCTCGATGTGTTGCTTGGCCTGAAGGCCGAGGGGGTGTAGTGGCTGCATATGTCTTGACGGTCATACGCGTTCACTTGGGATAGTGTCGCGGTTCTTGGGACGATATGATATTGTTGTTTGTATACAGACAAACCACATTGATGCCAGCAGTACGTGACCTACCTCCGAACTGTTTTGCCACGGACTTCAAACATACTTCGTTATCTCGCAGGTGGGCAGTACGTTGTATTGCGACGGCGGAACTGGACGTCTTCGAACTGATTCAGGGTGAGAGTCGTGAGAAAAAGTCTTGTGAGTGATTCTATCAATAAACAACCACGGCTCGACTCAATCACAGCAGTTAGGCTTCACCACCATCTCCAAGTCAAGGAGCTCGAGGAGGGTATGCATACGTACGTAGCAATGTAATATACAGAGACGTCTTTCGCTTCCACGGTCGCTTACTCGCCCTTCCAGCTCCTCGTCAGCTTGAAGACCCGCATGGCAAAGTTAGTCGTGTTCGCAAGGCTCTTCTTCGTCCATTCCGTATCCAACGCGGCCCGAAACTCCTCTCCCTGCAGCGCCGCCGGGTCCTCCATGTCGTGAATCGCGAGGTACTTCGCCGGCTTCGCGTTCCTCGCGTCGGCGCCGACAGCGCCCGAGTCGACGAGCCCGAAACGGCGGCTGCGAATCCAGCCGGGCACCTGCGTCAGGAGCGGGATGTGCTCCTCGAGGTACCACTTCTCGAAGTCCTCCGCCCCTTCCGGCTTCACGTCGACCTCTACGATGCAGGCAAAGGGCCCGGGCGCCGTTGGATCGAACGCTTCCCCGCCCTTGGGCGGGATGAACGGGGTGTCGCGCTCGTACGTCCGGTAATCGAGGAGCGAGATGCGCGAGAGGATCGACTTCTCTCGCTCAGAAGGGGTGTTCTCGAGGTTTGCGTATGGTGCACCCGTGACGACCGAGGGGGATGCGAGGTCGTAGATGGTGGCGTAAGCGGGGTGCTGGCCGTCAACTGCGATCCAGCGCGACCAGGACTTGAACCCGGGAACAGCGAGGCGCAAGGGTACGTGCTCGTTGTCGTACCAGTCGTTGAACTCCTCAGTGGCTACGGCTGTGCCGGGCTCAGAGTAGACGAAATGCAGTCCTTCGGGCATCTGGACTGTACTGGAGAATGCGTGCAGTGAGTACCATCCACTACTGCAAGAGTGCTTATAGGTTTTCTTACCTGAGTATCAGTATTTGGAGGTTCGGAATCGTGTCTGTGTTGTGCTCAAAGTATGCACGGGTCGAGCATTTATAGGGGCTGGTTTCATGACAGCGCCCCTCCTGGGGAAAGACAAGCCATCATCGTCTTAGGCGTATGCGTACCTTCTCCGGTCGGAATCCTGTGTGTGCGGGCTGACTGAGTGCCCTCAGGCGGCCTGCGAGCGTACGTGTGCTTTTCTCGGGGTTTCTCAGTGGGGCCATAGCCCTTGCTGGATTTGCTGTGCCACCTCGGCTACGCCCAGTCCGGTCGGTGTATGTTATACTCACACAGCTCTGAGTACAGGGCCACTGCATACACCGCAGCTCTTTACAAGCCACAAGAGCTCCGCTCAGGGAACCATGCACGCCGGCTCCCGTGCAGGAGCGACGAGGAAGCGAATGTCGACGTCGGGGAGCGATACGTTGTTCAACGGGGTCTTCGTCCTGCCAGTGGAGGTCTGTAAGGACTCTTTGGGGACTCTATGGATCGAAGCTAATGCTCACACTCAGGTTCTCAAACGCCGCTGGCCGCAGCACTCCACTGCGGCACATGCCATCTGCTGCTGCTCCTGCATTCTGGGCTTCAGGTCAGGACTGACCACGACAGCTCCCGTCTACTGCGGACCCTGGATGTTCTCCGAGGATCGGGATACAGCAGTCGACGGGAGCTGTTGCGGCTCGATCCACGCAATCCAGTCTGAATTCCCTGGCATGCTAGCGCAGAAGCAAGGCATGTAATATGAGCGGCGATGATGCCACCGTGACATCGTCGTTCCTCGGCACTCACCTCCCTGAGTGATTCCAATGCGTCTGAACTTCAACCAGTGCGCTCACAGATATCAATCGCCCCAAGGTTCGATGCTGAGCGCTTGCTCTTGGCGCTTGCTCTGCCGGATCCGCATATTTGGGATCCTGCAGCAAGAGTTCAATTTGGCTCCTGATTCTTGCGCACCGTCCTTCGCATAGAGCTAGCGGACGATCACGGACATTGAGGTACGGAACGATGCTAGCATTCAAATGCGATGTGCTCACGTTCTCTCCATGCCTAGCCTGATGTATCATTCGAAGGACGTGCTGCAGCGGCGAAAGCGCGAAATGGACTATTCGTCTTCTCTGCTAGGTCTAGTAGGGTTCATGGTTCTCTCAGCCTCCGTTCGTACGAAGCTTACCTGGGAGCGACAGGTACGTGTGGCGTAGGCATTGCTGCAGGTAAGTGATCCATTCATCGGTATATGTATATATATATGTCAACCTCGACGACCCACATCGGGTCATCGTCGCCACTTCACTACCAGTATGCCTACGGCAACAAACACATCACCCCTTCTTGCATCGGCTCCTCGCGTACTGGTGAAGGAATCGCTCTTGAAAGCGTCCATGACCGACCTAGGGTCAGTGCCTGTTCTTCGTCCATCTGTGTACGTACTGATATGGCCGTACCAGAGGCCAGGACCGCATTCGTGCCGGAGAGGTCAGTAACGATCCGAGCGGCATGATCGACTACAGTTTATGGTCTGATTATACACTGGAATTCATTCACAAGAAGACGGAGTATTACCAATGCTGTTGAAAGTGGACTCGTCGAGGCCAGTCAGTCAACAGTGTCAAGTCGGTCGCGGTCCTCCCCACCAAACCCGCAGCCTCTCATCTCTATACGACAGCCCTTACGGTCATTGCCCTTCTATCACCTGCCTCCAGATACACTCAGTGCGCGCACATAACAGTCTCGGCATTCTCTTGTCTTTCTTGGGCAAGAACCCACAACTCGAGATTCTTCACATCACGGATTATACTCTGAATAATCGCGCGGCCCATATATCGCTGGATGGGTGGCTCAATGTGCACGGCTTGGTCCCTCTCCCTAACCTACAGTTGTTCGTCCTCGACGAGACCCATGCTACCTCTCTGGACACGAGGGCTGCCGGACAGGCATACATTTCGAAGTTCCAGCGCATGCTCATCGCGAGACTCGCTCTCCCGTCCTCGTGTATCACAAAGATAGGCGTCCTCGCGATCGAGGACTTGAAGGAGGTCACTGCGGCCCTTCTCGGCTCGGACCCCACAGCGACACACCTGCGGTTCACTGGCTCCAGCCCGCGGAGGCTAGGGGATTCCGCGGGGTTCGATATAAGGCTGCTGGACACCCGTTACGGCGTCGACATCACCCTCTCCGCCGCGCACCTCATCCCTTCCTATGACGTTTGCCCAGCAGAGATCTCCACTGCCATAGACGAAGCTCAAGCACAGCTAGGCGCGGTATTCACCTCGCTTCCAGCGTTCTCCGCCATCCGGAACTTGTGGCTCCGCGTAGACGATCTTTGGGGGCTGCAGGGCCCGCGATCCTTCCTTCCGTCCTTCCCAAGGCTCGAGTTCCTGGTCGTACAAATCCGCGCCCTCCCCACCCTCGACTTCGCGACCGCGATCGTGAGGACCATCCTCCAGCCACTCGAGCTCCACGGAGACCATGTTGTCTGTCCCTCCCTATCCACCCTCGTCGTTCTGATCTCGTTCTCCCCTAGCGAACCCCAGGAACATACATCCAACTCGAGCGACACTAGCAAGGCCAAATTCAGGCCCTGCACCTGCCCGCGGGGCATGAAGACATCCTCCGGATCGGCCATGCCAATCATGGAGCTCGTGGCAGAGCTGGCTCGTGCCCGCCGTGATGCCGGGTGCCATGCGCTGCAGAGAGCGCTCGTCGTGCATGGCGAAGTGCACTGCAAGGTCCATTCCCCGATCGAGCCAGTATACGAGTATGGCGTGGACGGGAAGGCGACGTTTACCGAGCGCGGACGTGGTGATGGCGCGGAGGTGCTCGAGCGAGAGTGGATTCGGTGAAAAGCCGGAGTAGAGTGACTTTTTGCTATCGAAGAGACTCGTAAAGGAAACGTACGCGACTGGGAAGCATGCAGCACAATCATGCACGATAGGTTGAAGATTACCTCGAAGGTTATCACATGTATGCATAGATGTGACTCGAGTTCAATGGCGACTCGGTTCTGGCCGCTTAGACGGATGTATTGAAGGGTCGATAACGTAGGGGACTCGTCTATCGTGAGCAGTACGACGCTCGTATACAGTCGTTCATGTCATCAAACCTCCTCGCACCGATCTATAGCCATCCCTGCACCTCAAGCGTGGGCCGGGGGGAGGTCTCCCCTCCGGGTCAACTCGGGGTGCGAATGCAGACCCCCACCACTCGGCTCCCACTTCCTGATGCAACACGACCATCACTTGGCACCTCCTTTGGCATTTGCCTATGGCCGCAAAGGCGTCAAGTGCGTGTGATCCAGCGTGTTGTCAGCCCGCGCTTTGTGGAGAAATGCAAGCGCTCCTGCTTCGCCTTGCACCCCCCTCACAACACGGTGCTAAGAAGGGGGTACTACTAGCAGAAGGTGTACTCTGATCTCGTGGGGCGGATGCCGTCCTTGGTTCTTGACGCTATCCAGATCACCTGCGCTCATACTAGATTGTGCTTGGTACGACGACCAGGGAGCAACAGAGCATCGCACTCGGCTTATTGATCCTGGGGTACGCGCCCTGGCGGCTGGAGGCACAGCATCGTGGACCGTTTGGCTGCGTACGCCGGAAGAGATGATGATATAGTCTTTGAACAGAAATTATAGGTCGACCGTGCTTCAATCGAGAGCACTGATGTGATCTGCCTCATGTTCGCGTTCTGTCTAGGGGGGATACTCAAAGGGTTCTTGAAGGGTTTTAGCCGTGAGGTGATGCCATGCTCCCTCCCGCCCGCATAAACTATGATACTGTAGCTACAGCATTCAAATCTCCCTAGAGGCGTCAAGAGCGATCCCAGCTGCGCGCGAACTTGAAGACACGCCTCCGTGCCTCGACTACAGCCGTCTCCTTGATTTTTGCCATCCACGGCGTCTGCAAGGCGTCCTTGAACTCCGTCGTGTCAAACGCCGCCGGGGTCTCCCACTCGTGGATCGAGAGGTGCTTCGGCGGCCGCCCCTCCTTGGCCTCCGTCCCCGTCGCCGCCGCGAACTCGAGCACGAACCGCCGGCTGCGCACCCACCCGGGCACCTTCGCGAGCATCGGGATGTGCTCCTCGTCGTACCACCGGTCGAACTCCGCCTCGTGCTCCGGCTTCACTTCGAGCTCGACGATGCTCAGGTACGGGCCCGGCGCGAGCGGGTTGTAGGCGGCGCCCGCTTTGGTGGGGTGTACGGGCTCGCGGAGAGTGTAGGTGCGGCGGTCGAGGAGCGCGAGGCGGGAGATGAGGGACTGCTCGCGTTCAGAGCGCGTGTGGGCGAGGTCGGAGTAGGGTGGCTCGTCGACTACGGAGGGGGAGGTGAGGTCGTAGATCGCGGCATATGTGGGGCGCTGGTTGTCGGCGGCCGTCCAGCAGGACCAGGATTGGAAGCCTGGGATGGGGAGGCGGAGCGGTACGTGCTCATTGTCGTACCAGTCGTTGAACTCCTCGTCGGTGACGGCGGAGCCGGGTTCAGAGTATACGAACAGGATACCGGGCATGATGGCGTGTGTGGTGTATGTCCGGATGGATACCTTCGCAAAGAGGGGGACTCTGAAGGCGGAGATGGGAGGACTACTACTGCGGATGCCGGTCTTTATAGTTCGTACTGAGGTGAGCATATGAAATGTGGACCCGTCCCGGCGGGCTTGCGACCGCTAAGAACCCTCAAACCGACATGGCTTTGTCAGATGCGGGTGCAGGCCTCCCACCGTTCATCGGGTTCCAGCGGACCGCTGGAGCGGAACCACGGCCCGAAGTTCCCAGAGACGTGTGCCACTTTCCTCGCTCTTTGCGTTTTCGGGTTTCAAGCAAGGACGCATGTGTAGGCAACGTGGTTAGTAAATGTGTACCACAAAATGCTTGAGCACGAGTACTCTCGCAAAGTGACGATCTCTGGAATGGTATGGGCGTTTTGGGTCAGGGAAACAATCGCGAACGCAAGTGAGGTAAAATAGATGTGGGAATAGACATGACGTGATCGTATGTGATCAGACATCGGTGAGAATGACTCCAAATGGCGTAGATAGTATAACCACGACGACTCTGAATGCGTTCTCGTCACGAAATGTAGCAGCTCACACCTCAAGTGAAAAAGTCCATCGCCCGACCCCGCTTACATCTCACGACGCTTGGGGGATAGAGCACAGTCGCGTGTTGCAGCTGGCCAGCGTTTCCGGCTGGTGCGTGTTGCGACTCGCGTTGGGTCTGCCCAAGCTAGCGTCCGTTCCGTACGCGGAGAAGCTCTTTCCGTGATTGACGGGCCCAAAGATGACACGAAGACGATGGTCAAGAAAGAGAGGAGGAGGCCGTCTTCACTCGGCGGCGCGTCGCGTCTGTAGCGTGGGACAAACTGCCACGTGGTCACGGGGAGCAGGCGCCCACGTTCCAAGACGCTTTGCTTCCGACCAGAGGTGCGCGGGTCAGGGCTTGACGCCTTGACCTAGTCATGTGGAGTAGAGGTCGGACCCAGGGCCTGACCAGTGGTCGAATCAAAGACGACCTGGGTCGAGGGGTCGGCCGTGTCGTGTCGTGTTGCTTGGCTCCCGCCCGCCGGTGAGAGTGCCCCGATGCTCCGGCGGCAGGCGCAGCACAATGACGTAGTACACCTCCGCACACAACGAGTGCCAGATTGTAGTAGCTAGGTTAAATCTACTGTGATTCCGGGCCTGCTTGCTGTTCTTCCCTTAAGCTGTTCATTCTGTCGCCTACCTCGGTCTCTAACGGGGAACATGCACAACACAACATCGCCGTGGTGGACCTACTTCCACCGGGGCACGACAAAGTATCAGAACGATCAAACTCACTGGAAGGCATTTTGCCGGCATTGTGTTCGCCACGCCGTACGGCGCACCCTGGATCAAGAAATTAACGAGGCTCTTCTTGCTGGTGATGGCCGGGAGGTGCGGAGTGAAGCTGATGTAGAAGAGGAAGGTACGTTTCAACACGATAAACTTGGCATGCATCAAGAAAGGAGAATACTGACTTCCAGCGGAAGTCCTTGCCTACGAGAGAGTGCCGCCGATCTGTGGGAAGGTCGACTATCTGCTCAGGCATATCCGGGATTGCCCTCACCATGCACATGACTCTGGCCTCCGTGAGCGTGTGTGCAGAGCACTCGAGTCCCACAAACGGCGTGGTGGCCAGTCCAGGATATCTGCCGCAGCCGGTCCTCATCCAAATCAGGAGAACATCCCCGCCACTACGTCCACTATCAGCGCACACCCATCCCTCTCTGGAGCGCCGAGAGTGGACGACTCGCCGCCAGGCTGCCAGTCCATGTCTCAGGGCGAGGCCGGCGAGTCTGCACCTACGCAGCCGGCATCTCCTACATTCCCACCCCTTCGCGAGTCCGGCGCTGACACCACGCACGTGTTGAAGCAATCGCAGTCCAACGTCGCAGAGGTGTTCTATGGGGAGACTGCCCCTGTCAAGCTGCTGTGGCTGGATTCGACCCAGGAGGCGTTCACCGCAGACCTGTGTCGCCTTTTTGTGGCCTGCAACATCTCATGGACTGCAGTCAACCACCCATATTTCCGCACATTTTTCGCACGATGGGTGCCACACGCTATCTTGCCTTCCCGGAAGACGTTATCAGGGCATATTCTCGATCAAGAAGCTCTTCGCGTAGCAGAAGGGATGCGATGGGAGGTGGACGGACGGTTCGCGACAGGCCAATGCGATGGGTGGAAAAATATTACGCGGGACTCGCTAGTCGCATCGATGTTGAACGTTGAATATGTTGTAAGTGTTTTATAGTATAATATTGGACCAATACTAGATTGAGGTAACTGAGCGGAACTTCTCCCAGCCATGGCTACTCAACCCCTTCAACGTGAGCGCGGTTGCCAAGACAGCGCAGAATTTATTCGAAATCGTGTGCGCTGAGATTGAGTACTGTATGACGTACTTGTCAACAGTCATCGTAGCATACTGCACCGATGCGGCAGGTGATACGAGAGCAATGCGTGATCTCCTGCGGGCCAAGTTTCCCTGGATCATCACACTCGACTGCTGGGCCCACCAGGTGAGCGATAGTGCAAGGGATAGTACAGTGAGCATCACTCACCATAAGAGACCTCAGGTCAATCTGCTCGTTGGCGATTTCTTCAAAAAGCGTCGGGACTATGCAGCCCTCATGGACCAGGCTGAAGAAATCATTAAATGGTCCAATAGCCATTCACGTGGCCTTGCCTGGCTTCGCGCCGAGCAGGAGCATCAGTACAAAGGAAGGATTGTTGGGCTAGTGTACCCTGTCGCTACACGGTGGTCGTCCCAGTATCGTACCTGTGTCCGGCTGCTCGAGATTGAAGCTGCTGTGTCATGCCTTGTTCGGTCCAAGCTCGAGCAGCTGGTGCAGTTGGTTCCCAGGGGGAAAACTGCCGCAGAGACAGAAGCAAAACGTGCAAAGGCCCGCTCGATCCTCCTCGTTACGCAAGAATGGTCGTTTTGGGATAATTTGAAGCAGTAAGTAATTTGTGCAGTTATCGCCACTCGGGTAGGTGCCTAAAGCATGCCCATCAGGCTGCGTACTTGCCTTGAGCCACTCGCCATCGCTACGGACATTACACAGGCAGACAACACCCGTCTCGACATCGTACTCATCACTCTGGGGAAGCTCTTTGCAATATTCTCTGACACCTGCACATTCGATCGCAAAACCACTCAACTGGTTACCGATGCTCTCGAGGCGCGATGGCGGAAGCAAGGGCGCAACCGCGACATCTTCATCCTTGCCCTTATTATGAACCCTTACGTGCGGAGGGATTGCCTCAACCCCTCTAATCCCGCTCTCACACCGGGCGGACTCGCCAAAATCTTCGTCCGCATATACCAGCAGATGATGCAGGAAGAGCCCAACATCGAGCTCATTACGGCATTCCACGAATATCTCACTCGGGTCGGCCGGTGGTCAGACGAGTCATTGTGGTTGGAGTACTGGAGGGTACGAGCTACTATGGAGGTGCGCCAGTGCCCACTCTATCGATGTTGACTGATGCTCACTACTATATAGCACACTGACGTCAACCTAGTCTCGGTTTGGCGACAATTCTACACGGGCGACACAAACGGTGCTCAAGGTCTTGTCACGTTTGCCATGCGCATTCTCAGCATCATTCCAAACACCGCAGCCAGCGAGAGGACATTCAGTCAGATGGGGAGCATACACAACAAGTGGCGAAGCCGCCTCAAGACTGAACGTGTTCGGAAGACTGTCATGGTGAAAGACGCTGTCCACCGTCAGTACCCGCAGCCTCCCTCCAAGCTCAAGCGGCCACGCCATGACTGCCATAGCGCCAACTCGGACACTGACTGTGTTGGGTCGGACAGCTCTGACTCGGACGTCGAAGAATTGGGCGTGCAGGGACAACGTGGGGCAGCCACTGGCGGTCAGTCGTCCTCCAGAATCCTGTCCTTTGGCGGGAATCTGGAGTCATGCTCGTTCTCCGCAATCATTGATGACATGGTGGAAGCCGCAACACGGGATGCAGAAGCCACTGCGATGTCTCTCATGGACGACTCTCCGGATACCGACCCGCAGATGTCACATCAAGAGGGTCTTCTCCTGCGCAACATCTTCGTGTACGATAGCGACACTTTTTTACGTGCTGGGCAGCAGGTATGGGCACGGGGCAAGCGCGTGCTCGACTCTGAGCTTGTGCGGCGAGACTCGAGGGCGTGAGGGTTCAATATCCGCTGCGGTGGCGAGTTCTGAGCATGGCGCAGTAGTATAGTCTTCACGTAGCTCATAAACATCAGCGTATCATAGTGTCTTCGTAACGGCAGCAGCTCGCTCGATGCTAGTAACAACCCGTCACCCAGCGTGCGCGGTGGCACAATCGGACCTCGGTGGAGCCCCGGTGATGTATTCGGAGGTGGAGCTACGCACAAGCCTCCCACGCCGCTCTGTTGACCCAAACCTTGACTCGGACTCCGAGTCCGACCTTTTTGAGTCCGACTGGGGTCGGAGCGGGGTCCGACCTAGGTCCGACCTCTTCGTGCGCATCGCTGCTTCCGACAACCAACTTTCGGCCGTCCGTGGCAGCATCCAGAACACACATACCTAAGACAACATGTGGGTACGTAATAGCAGTATGCCCTGATACAGGAAACGAAAGGACCCTTGCGTTGCGCCTACCCTCCCTCTGACAAAAGGCTGCCATCGAGGTCGTCCTAATCATGGCGGCGCACGACTTCCTATACAGCCTCAAGCATGCATAGTTGCATTCCTTGGCCCCCTATGGAATGACGAGTCCCAGCTTATGTACCATGTCTATCTCCTGCGCGTTCTGCCCCCATACTATCAGTGCACCGGTAATGCAACTTTTTGATTTTGAGCTCGATTTCTCTGCTCTCACTACACCCCATCACTTCGCAATTTTTGCAACGCCTTCCAGTACGTCTTGGGCACCACTCTAATTTTTTTTTGAAGTGGAACATCGCGAAACAGCCTCAGCAAGTCGTGAATAGCGATCACAACAGTAATGCAACCGCTCTAGGCGCCCGTGTCACACAATGATCACCAGCGCCAACATGGTAATTTCAGGCTCCGCCCGGCAGCGTAGCGTGTGCGCGCGGCCAGACGCACTCACCGCGGGCAATGACCGATGTTTTGATTTTTAACATGGCGAAAATACGCAGAAAACAGAAACAAAGTCACGGGCATGGTCTGTCACATGACATCGCAGGGAGATGGCAATGATATTGTATATAATCATTGTATGCCTTCACCAGGTGTTTTGCGCAAAGATGAGAGAAACACACGTGATGTCATGGTCGTGTTCGAAAAATTTGACATAATGCGTGCATCTAGAAAACAATGCGGATGATTGTCCGCTGGCCTCGCCACTGACACGGGTGACACATATGGACAGTCCTCACCATGCCTGCGGAGATTACATGGGGCGAACATGAGGAACATTTTGACTGACACGTTCGTGTCGTGGACATGGCTTGAGACCAAACATAACATTATCATACATATTGTCTATTTCAATGTTTTGCACTATAGACTTCCGGCAGACCATGTGAATGTTCGCACAATGTTCACCGCAAGGACACCCTAAAGACCGCCAGAGAACCATCTTTCCAGTTCTCTGCAAGTCTTGGGCGTGTTTAGCGACGGGACAAACGCATAACATGTTTTCAGGGTTTCATTATGATTTCAGGATGTTAAATATCAAAACATTGGAAAATGTCCGGTGTGACTCCGGAAAGAGCCCAATTTGACACTCCGAAGCCTGTAAGCGGTGGCGGAATGTCACGCTCTCGAGGCGTACATATGTGTTTCTCTCCCCATTCACGTAGCTCGTCTTGGATTGCCTCGGGAATACAGATGTAGTATAAGGCGGAAAGGTATGATGTTTGTGCAAAGTATCAGCACGGTACGTATTGAGGGAAAATGAGCCGAGCCCCATCAGTTCAGGAAGGAGCGTCCCAGAGCCGTCTCTTACTCAACTATCTCGAGCAGTCCTGCACGGATCCACATGAAACTTGGCACTCCACTTGGTTATACAAGGCGCTATACGACAAAAAATCCCGGGAATTTTACGGTGGCAGCGGAGCCAGTAATAGGAGAAGTTGCACTACTGTTGCGATTGCATTACCGGTGCACTGATAGTATGTTGAAGAACTTCACTTTTCTGCTGCATCAACCTCGAGTGCGGATGTCATTCGTTAGTACTCGCAGCTCCACGGTTGATCGAACTCCATAACTGCTAACGCCATCATAATCACACTAAGCCACGGATTTTGAGCTATTCCGAGATCACGTCATGGAGATACAGGCGGTAAGTAGGAACATGTTGATTCGTGCACGACTGAACGGTACGTCGCTCCGCACGGGGTACACGTAGTCAAGCCTACAGCACAACGCAGCACATGAGGGTACGAAGAAGCTCTGCGACACTGCGTGGTGAATCGACAGAGCCCCGTCTAATGGACTTGTTCTTTTGGTTAGGGCAGCGCTCCGAATCGAGAAATTCCCATACGAAGTTTCGTCAAACGCGATCCCAACTACGCGCGAACTTGAAGAGACGCCTCCGCCCCTCGACCACCGCCGTCTCTCTGATCCTCGCTAACCCCGGCGTCTGCGCAGCGTCCTTGAACTCCGCGGTCTCGAACGCGTCTGGCGACTGCCACTCGTTGAGCGTGAGGTGCGTCGGCGGCCGCTCCTCCTTCGCTTCCGTCCCCGTCGCCGCAGCGAACTCGAGCACGAACCGCCGGCTGCGCACCCACCCGGGCACCTGTGCGAGCAGCGGTCCGTGCTCGACCTGGTACCACTCGTCGAACTCGGCCTCGTGCCCGGGCTTCACCTCGAACTCGGCGATGCTCAGAAACGGTCCCGGAGCGCGCATGTCGTAGGCGGCGCCTGCTTTGGCGGGGACCACGGGCTCACGGAGAGTGTAGGTGCGGCGGTCGAGGAGCGCGAGGCGGGAGATGATTGAACTCTCGCGCTCCGAGCGCGTGTGGGCGAGTTCGGAGTAGGGAGGCTCGTCGATCACCGAGGGAGAGGTGAGGTCGTAGATTGCGGCGTAGGTGGGGCGCTCGCCGTCTACGGCGGTCCAGCGGGACCAGGATTGGAACCCTGGGATGGGGAGGCGGAGCGGTACGTGCTCGTTGTCGTACCAATTGTTGAACTCCTCGTCTGTGACGGCGGAGCCGGGTTCAGAGAAAACGAGTAAGATGCCAGGCATGCCGAAGTGAGTGGAGAAGTCCAAGGTAAACGCCTCGGCTGGCTGGGGCTTCTGGGTAAAGTCTATGACCGCGGATGGCTACCTTTATATATAGCCTGTACTGAGCGAGGGCATCGGAGCAACGTGTACCCTTACAGGTGAGCATGGAATTGCATGTAACCCAGATGCGGCCGCGGCAGGTCAGACGTGGTTCAAACGGACCCTCTACTATCCGTTCGCCTGCTGCTGTTCCCAAGGTGAGGCTTTACGTGGGACGCCGGAGCCGGTGTTGAAACTCTGTTGCTTCGCGATGCGGGCGAAGATGGTCGTACAGGCAAAGCGGTTTCCGGATCGTAGAGCAGTTGCGAACGTTCACTCACGCGAAGCCAGGGCCTAACAATTGCACAGGAGTCCTCCGCACGGACAACCGGCGCAGGTGAGACTCGTATGCAGGTAAAAACAGGTATGACATATGAGCAACTGACGAGGCATATACAGTAGGTGGGCCCCACAATTGGTAAGGTTCAAAAACATTTGACTCTAGAGGACGCCCGGCGATCGGTAGCAGCTCACACGCCGTCCAAAAACGCTTGCACCTCCCGTCTCGCAACCCCTTCTTCATCCCACGCTACCTGCAAAGATGTGCGTAATCCCTCGAGCCTCGACCGCTTTTCGTCCCCATCCTTCCCGAACGCGCGGTCGAGCACGTCGCACAGCTCGGCCTTGACCGCGTCGACGGTCCCAACTGGGGTCTGCCCCGTGCGGTAGATCTTCCCCAGCCCGGTCCCGTGCCGCACATTGAGCAGCTCGTAGGCGACGTCGAGGGTCTCGGTGAGGTGGATTGCGTTCGGGGGCTGGTCGACGACGATCGGCCAGACGATCCTGAGAGGCAGAGACGAGGAGGTCAGCGGCTTGGGACGAAGTGCAGAGATACTTGGATGTGCACGCACATAGGCACGCCTGCGAGAACGCATTCGAGCACGCTGTTGTGGCCGCCGTGCGTAAGGCACCATCCGATGGCCTACGGGCATGTGGGTGAGCAGTACTTCGAACCATCCCTGGGACGGGGGCGACTTACCGGATGTTCGAGGACAGCCTGTTGGGGGATCCAATCGGCGGAGTATGCACCATCATATTCTGCGATCTTCTGCCGAGTTTTCTCTAACATCGCTGCATCCCCGACAGCATGGCTCATGACCTGTGAGGATCACGGCGTGAGTTTCGTTCACCGGAGATGTACGGGAGTTGGGGAGGCCTACAAAGGGTATGCTTCGCGCTATGAAGACCTCTATCACAACGTCCAGCTTGGCCGGATCAGACGGCCACAGCATGGAGCCGAATGAGATCTGTTGACGTGCGATCAGCCGAGAAACGTACGAGGTTTTGATAGAGGGACACGCACGCAGACAGCGGACCGCCTGCCACGTTCTGCGAGAATTGTGCCAAGGAAGTCGATCGCCCCGTCCCGAGTGACGTTGTCTGAAGCAGGTTTCGGGAGGCTTTGAGGGACAAGAGGACCTGCATAGCAGAATGGACGGGACATGTTCGCGAACATCTCCCGCATCGCAGACGTGGCGGCCGGGTTGTAGTCCGCGGCGTCGAATGTGATCGCACCATCGGTGTGCTGCAGAACCCTGAGTAGATTCGTCGCGTGAGCCTCCGAGCGCCCCAGATCACCGGCGAGTGTATTCGTCCTACCAGCCGATCTTGATGAATAGCTGGCCCGAGAACTTAGGTGGGAACAAAATCTGTACGTGGTGGAATTAGAGGAATTATATTGCGATGCGGTGCAGAGAACGTACCGCTTGCGGGTTACACTCATAGTCGTAGAGGGAAGGAAGACACGGGCTGGATATTACTTCGCCCTTGGGGACCCATAGGATCTGCATATCGGGTTGATACGCGCACTGCTTAGTGTTGTGTTGAGAACGTTGGTACGGGAACTCGCCTCATGAGCTGCCTCGTCGAAGGAGATTCCAGCACGGGCTTCCAGCGCTTTCGCAGCGGGGATGTAATCCTCGGCGTATAGGGTCGGGATGCAGCCAGTTGCGACTGGTAGCCAAGAGTAGAGCTTGAGGTTCGGTAGCTGTTTCCAGTTCCTCCTTTGCTCGTAGAATTGTTGGAAGAGGTTCGCGGAGTAAAGCTGTTTGCGGATATATTAGAGAGCAACCCCGCTCGGAGAAGGTGTGCATACGTCGATGATGATACCGTTGAGGGGCGATGATTCCAGGTTCCACACTTCATATTGGCCGGAGAGCGTCTTGCAGGAGACCGGCTTGTTCAGCAGGAGATCTTCCCAGATACTCATGAACGACGCGTGGAGCATCGTAGGGTCCCAGGGATCGATCCCTTGCTCAAGCAGCACGAGTCTAGGAGCCGTACCTCGTTCAGCCTTTGCCATGATACTCCTCAGAACATGATGAGACATACCTGAGTCTGCCATGTTGCTCGGTTTCGTCTACAGTCAGACCGAGAGCGCGTGTGATCTCGACTTGCACGCGTTCGCGATACTTCGCAGCCACGCAGAACGTGATCGTGACGGGCCAGTATTTCACCAAACGCGCCGCGAGCGTACACATAGGGCGAGTATGTCCTGGGCATGGTTGGTTAGGGACGGTGCCAACACACCGAATACCTGTACCTACCCCATACGTGTGCGGGGAAGAGCATGAGATGCTTCGTGACAGACGAGTCCATAGGCACGGGCGTCGCGGTGGGAGAACTTGGCGGTATAGCCTGTCGGCTTGAAGGGATAGAAGAGCGCATTTATACACCATTACGTGGGCGTGCGCCCCAGGGTAAGATTGATGAAATTGACAGAAGGCTGAGCTTCCCCATAGCTGTGCAGGATAGTGGCGTGACGCCGCCTGCCATACATTTTCGGGATTATCGTCGCTGTCAAAGCCACGTCTAAGTGCCGGTTCCGAAGACATTGAGTGGAGAAAACCTCTTCGCAAGACTGTATTACTATGTTGGCCATCAAATGTAAACCTCGGCGGTCCTCCGCCAAGGCCCGGGAAGAATTTGCGGCGAGCGCACGCTTGGGCTGCAGCGATCGCCGTATAGGTCACAATTTGCGTGTTTCGACGTGAGAACCACCACTTCGGAGATACAAAGTCCGGTACTCGTTACGTTCGGGTATGCAATGCGGATCCATCACCCCCGTTCGTCGGTGGAAGTTACAACGTGCCAGCATAGCGGCAAATATTTGGCGCCTAGTTGGTCAGAGCACAATAAGCGCTGGAAACACCTCTCTCCGCAAGTTCAAGCGTTTAAAACGTTCGGGCAGCAAAGTACGTAATCAATATCCATAAACTCGACGACGATTACACGCAGTACGCGAGATTCGAGCTCTCTTTCGGGCCATACCATAACGCGTCAGTACTAGTGCTCCTCAGGAGTCCAAGGCTACAGGATGCCTAACATAGGTAGGTAGGGACAGGCGGAAGGGATTGTCGCGTCATATATACCGTATGTTGCAGATCTAGAGCTCCTCCAAGAATGCCTCGACTTCTGCGCGTGCAATCCCGCCATCCTGCCATGCCGCCGCGAGCTCTGCCTGCACATTCCTTAGTCTCTCCCTCTTTTCCATCCCATCTTCGCCGAATGCCTGCGCAAGAACCTTTTGCGCCTCCGCCCGCACAGCGTCGAGCGTTCCGCTGGGCGTGCGGTCCTGGAGCCGGCGGATGGGCCCAAGGCCGGCTCCGTGTCGAACTTCGAGCAGCTCGTACGCAATACGGAGCGTGTCGGTCAGGTGCACTGCGTTCTGCGCTTGGTCCGCGTCGATTGGCCAGAGGATCCTGCCCGTGGAGCGGATCAGAAAGTAGATGAACGCGGTATTATCAGCGGCATACATGGGCACCCCGGCGGTGATGCACTCGAGCACGGTGTTGTGTCCCGCATGACTCATGCACCAGCCTGTTGCCTGGGTGCAGCAGCCGCGTCAGAGGGTGCGCGGAGAGCAGTGTGGTAGTAGGTTGAACGCGGACATGCCTTATGCTCGAGCACGGACTGTTGTGGGACCCATTGCGAGAGGAAGGCGCTGCTGTATGCGTCAACTTTCCGCTTCGTCTCGTCGGGGATGGCCGCAAATGGGCTGGCGCAGCTCATCACCTATACCCGCGCCGTCAGAACCGTCCGCATTGCAATGAACGAGGGGCGGGTCGGCAATACGTACGAAGGGGACGTTGGTCTCCACGAGTACGTCGAGTACTGCGCCGAGCTTAGCAGGGTCGGACGGCCAGAACATGGAACCGAACGAGACCTGCGGGCGTTGTGAGCACAACCCTTTCTTTGTCAACATTCGCAGAGCAGCCAATCGATACTATCAACGTGTATCGCGGGGCGCGCAGACGCCTACAGCACATGCAGATGCGGAATCAACGTACCAGAAGCACAGACCGTTCTCCCCTCTCGCGCAGCTGCTTGTCAAGGAATGCGCCGAGGTTGTCTTGCAAGGGACTTTGCTCCTTGTTCGCGTTGGGCGGTGTACGCCACCCGTGCCTCCCCGAGACAAGCGGTCCAGCATACACGACCGGGCGGGAGGACGCAAGCTTCAACTCAGAGTCCCAGTCCGCGAAGATCGCTCGGAGAGCCCGCGTGGCACCCGGGTGGTAAGCGGCGGCATCGAATGTAATCAAGCCGTCGCCAGAGCGAAGTACGCTGCACAGGACGTCGTAAGCGAGTTTGTACGCACGTTGCTTGAAGGGGTGGTTAGGCGTATACGCGTCGTGCATACCTCGGAACGTGGATAAGGACGTTCCCACAAAATTCCGGCGGAATAGGAGCCTGTGGAACGCGTTGAGCACGGTAACAACACTTAATCCCATGTGGAGAATGAGTACATACGTGCTGAGGGTGTAGCTCATGGTCATACATCGAGGGCAGATACGGACTCTCTATAATTCTCCCCTCGCAGCCCATGAGGAGCTACATGAGAGGGAACTATGAGCGGTCTGGCACGCCCGACTTATCTCCACAGGCGCAAGTGTATGACAAACCTTATGTGCTGCCACGTCGAACGATACGCCGGTGCGCGCAGCAAGCGCCTCAGCCTCCGCCAGCCGATCCCGCGCGAACCATGCTGACACGCAGTTGGTTGCCGCGGGCATCCACGCATATACCTTCAGCGGGCCGGACTTTCGGGATTCCGTGGCAGCCTCTGCCAGAGCGGAGGAACGCAGGGCACGAAACCCTTCGATCATTAACATCTGATCGCCCATGCTACGGGTTAGCTGAGGTCTGGATAGGCACTCGAGGAAGACGGGCGTACGTCCACGACAGCAGCGTCGAGGGGAACATCCTTGATGGAAACTGTGGTTTGTATGGATGTGACGCATCCGTTAGTACCGGCGCTGATCTTGAGCTCCTCGGTAGCCAGGCCGTGCCCTGCTTGGAGGCGTTGCCATGCGGAGAGGAACGCAGCTGTGTAGCCTGAACTATCCAGGGGCGACGAGCCGAGTGGTAACGGAATAAAGCTGACAAAGTGTCGTCAGTTCTTTTGTACGAACGGCAGGGGATAATTAACAGATTCGGACCTTATGCGTGAGAGGAGAAGCTCCTCGCCTTCAACTTCGATGTCGAAGTCGGCGGCAACCTCTGCTCGGGCTCGCTCGACATACGAGGAAGCGACGAAGAAGATGATGTTCACAGGCCGGAGACGAACAAAACGCGCCGCGAGAGTGCACATTGGACGGGTATGGCCTGAGGAATATGTGAAAAACCTCTCCAATGGCTTTCGGGCAATATTCGAATCACGGAAGCACGTACCCCACATATTCATGGGTAGGAAGAGGATTTGCTTGAGCGGCTCCATGTCATACAAGCGTATGTGTGGTGGGTGGGTAGGACGGTGGGAGATATATCCTGCGGCGTCGCGTGGTTCACTTCAATCCTATATAGGCGTTGCATACCGCCGACGCTCGTAAGGGTGCTGAGGCGCGGTGATGGTGGAGTAGTCCACGCAGTAGTCAATGGAACCTTTGCCAAGAGTCGAAGGCACTGATTGGTGGAAGCCCCGCCCGAGGCAGCCCTGATACGCGGTCGGGCGGGGTTACTGGACTGCTCGCAGTCTGCTATGACATGATGGCGTCCCGGCTCCACCGGACATGCACGAGGGTCGGTCTTCGTAATCCAGATGGCTTCTCTGCTGCGTACGGCTTGTGAATTTGCGTTAGGCCGCGGCGGTACGCTACACGACGACCCGATGTCGCTCAACGCTGCCCATTCGCAGCGTCGACTGCAGCAATTCGATGGGAAGGCATTATCTGGCGGGCGTGAGTTACAAGGCTATCAAGCGGCATGAGCGCAAGGAGATTGGTGAACGACAGCGGTAGCGACCGACCTCGCATCCCATGCGCAGGGATTCACAGTGATGGACTTACGTGAAGAGCATGAATTTAGTGTATGACAGCGAGTCGCAGCCCTGCCAGATCTGAGCGACTGAGTCTGTACAAGAAACAGCCTGCAGCAGACGATTCTACACTGGGATATAATGTTGGAAGAGATGGCGCTCCTAGAGTGAGGGGCCGTTGTGGCGGGCGTTGCGATGATAGTTGTCTTGACTTCCGGGTGGGTCAAGGACGAAGGCGAGGGCGAGGCCGTCGGCGCGCGCAACGGAGGAGGGGGAGGAGTTGAGGGTGAGCGAAGAGGGCTAGACAGGAGGGGACCGCGAGGACTCGGCCGCGCGAGGAAGAGCGAGAACAAGAGAGAGAGCGAGCGAGGGAGAGAGAGAGGACGAGAAGCCGAGACGTCTGTGGGGGAAACTTGTCTGTATTACGACTACCTACGACACCTCTTTTATATACAGCCATGCCAACAACTGTACAGTACCCTAAACGTCAACCAGAAGGCGGGCGGCCGTGGCTACGAACGGAAAAACCTGACGAGCGACGGTGGGAGGGGGGGTGTGCGCCGCGCGACGCGGTCGACCGCGCTCACGTGATCGCGCGCGAGCCTTGGGGCTGTCGGTGGTTTGCTGCGCCGACGTTCCTCGTCCTCGCCCTCTGCGTCACTGTAGGAGGAAGATGAATATACCGGTAAAGGGCTCTTCGGCGCATCTGTCTCCGCCATGAGTGGCCAATGGGCGGGGTTGTCGCTGACTGAGCCCGCGCGCACTGTCGGATGCCTCGGGCGCCCTGCGCCTTCGGCGTACCCGCTCAGCGCCGCGAGCTCCCCAACAGCGAGCTAGGTGAAGCGCACCAAACATCAGTCCGGTGTAGGCCGCAGTTATGGACCAACGCAGTCGCAGTATATCACATTATCCCGGGATACAGCACGGAAAGGCTCGAGGGCTACGGCGTAGCATCCGATGTTGCGTGGAACGCTGCTACGCCGGGGCAAATGTTCTGGTGAGTGTCTTCGCAAGACGAGCACCTGTGCGGATACGAGTGCAACGATATTCAGCGCGAGTAGTACCACGTAGCTCACCAAATTAGCGAAGAACAATCAAAACTCGCATCGACGAGCACAACCCGCAACGTGGGCAGTTTGTGTCGGCACGCCGAGCCGAGGGAAATATGTCCGAGGTGACGGTGGGTAATACAGCCTGATGGGTTGCAATGTCCCATAGCCTGACACGTTCACCACATGAACGCAGTCAACAGCCGTTATGGATGAGATACAGGAGCATTTATACAGGTCGCTCACCCCAGTAGCGTAGCGACGCAACCCTTGTCGTCTTCAGAACTGCTCTGGTACTTTGATTTTACGACCATGCCTCCTGGAAGCGACCGGCTGAGCATAAGCAAATGGAAGCCCCGAAGGAGACCAGTATTTTCGGCATCATCAACGGCGTCCAGGCTGAGGTCAGAATCTACATTGGCCATAAGCGACGCGAAGCCGCAACGCCATGAACGAGCATGGTCGGAAGGACCCGAGTCCCGGTCGCAGTGAAGCAGCCTGATGCGAGAGAGATCTACACGACCTCACCAGCTACTGGTTATTTCCTACGTGGGCGAGCCCAACATAGAAAATGCGATGAAGGTCATGTTCGTGATGGCACACGGGTGGAGCGGACGAACCTCGTGGAAATTGTGTGAATTATAACCCTACATTGCGGGGCGACGAGTGTACAGTCATCCTCGTCGCGTCGTAGAGCACGCTCAACTAACGAATGAAACTGATACGGACCTTGCTGTAGGAAGTCCTCAGCATTTGCGGCGCCTTGATGCGACTAAGAGCTCAACGAGCGCACGTTAGAAGCTGTCCAACTGGGCTAGTACTTCCAGAGACAGCATCAGAGGAAGAGACGGCCTACCTGGGATGTGTATATATCATGAGGGATAAAACCATGAAGCGTATGCCGAGGTCCCAGAGTTCAAATGAGCGGAGCGGAGAGCGAACGAGAGGCTGAAGTCTCTGAGAGCGACGAGGCAGAAGCCAACCTTAGGCGCTTCTTGGCAAGCGCCGGCGAGCGGCGCGGTGGCGTGGGAATACTGCCGTTGGGCGGCAAGCGCTCAAGGGCGGGTGGCCGACGGCTTGAGCTCTAACCATGACGAGGACAATGCACTTGACGTCCTTTGTCCGCCTTTTTGGACATCGATCGCATTCTCTGCACTATATAAGACCTCTTGCGGCCTAGCGACGATGAATTCCATCAACTGTCGACCGCGATGGCTTCACAGACGACTACACTGGCCTCGGAATCCCTCCGTTCCCAAGCTTGTCCTATTCGAATCACCGCCGACACCAATGCAGAGGCAATGGAGGTAGACGATACCCCGGAAACATCCCCTGCTCAGAGTACTGCGGACGCCCCCGAGTCGCGACCCAAGCGCCCCAGCCGTGTTCGCAATATCGACCCACGCACCCTATCTGAGATGCGCGGGGCTGAGGAGCTCGTGTACACCGTCTTCTGCGCTATCACAGGCACGCCCGCCCATATCTGCTTCCTTTTCATTCTAAACTGACCGCGTTTCCACCGTACAGCACACAAGGAGATCTACGAGCGCGCCGAGGGCGAACTGCACGGCGACATCAACCCCAACTCCATCATCATCTTCGACCATCCCACGCGCGACGACCAGCCGGCAGAGAGCGAGGGCGCGCTCATTTACTGGGATCCGCCGATCTCCATCCAGACCATGCGCAAGATAGGCAACCCCGACCATCCTCAGCCGCCCCCACAACGCCGGAAGCAGTACTTCATGCCGCCCTTCGATTGGTATCACCACTATTGTTGATGTCGGTTGCGGTGCTTTGGAGATAGGAAACACGGTACGCCACTCGCATATGTATCTCCTTGTTCCTCCTGGTTGTAAGCCCGATTGTACTATCACGCTATGTCAATCACATTCGTCCGCGTCGTCCACCGAAAGACTCGAGATTCGTCGTCTGCGAGCGGCGGATGTGGAGTCTTGACCACACAGACTACCTTTATGTGACACATCTCAATATATTCCTCCTTTTATCGCAACATGGATTCTACCATCAATCTTTCTCTGATTCGCCTCAAGCGCGGTGCATCCAAACAAACCATCAACAGACGCACGCAACGACAAGCAGGAGGCTCGGAAATGAGTGCTAACCGAATATAGAACAGTTTCCGAACATAGCAACATCCGGGGCTCCGGAGGCGCGTGATTCTCACCGAAGCAAAAATGCCGAGATAATCGAGATACGTTGTGATGGAACATGGTTGTTGTTGTTGAGCGTTCTTTCGTGTGTGCTGTTGTGTCGCGTCCGGCATCGTAGCGTAGTTAATGGGCCATGTCTTTGTTACAATTTGAGACACAACATTATCCTATAATCGAAACCGATTGGGCGATCCGCTGATAGATGTCCTGACTTCCGAGCGGGTCAAAGACGAAGGCGAGGTCGTCGGCACATGTAGCGGCGGAGGGAGACCTTTGAGGGCGAGAGGACAAAGGAATAGACAAGGAGGAAAGTTTGGCAGCGCGAACGTGCGAGTAGGGCTGCTCAATTCTGGACGGACGTCGGCATCGGACGCTCCACAGGACGCTTGAGAGCGAGGAATGCGGCAAGATCCGGGAGGGATACTGGAACAACCCTAGGGTTAACAGACAAGAGGTTGCCAGCGGAGCTTAAATACAGACCCTCCGTCGGTGGTAGGTGCTCAGCGGAGATTCGATTGTATCCATGTTTGGTCGACTGATAGATACTCATTTCTGCGCTTCTCACGACGCAGACCTCCTCGCCTATCCTCGCTCAGCTGCGTCTCAGCCATCAAATGCCCTGTGGAGCGTCCGACGCCGACGTCCGTCCAGAATTGAGCAGCCCTAGTGAGACCGAGACGGCGGACAAGAGGGCATTGGTGGGGAGAACTTGTCTGGGTTGCTTGTACCTATGACACTGCTTATGTACTACTATGACGTCACCAACCGTATGCCACCCTCAAAAGCTGTGGGAAAGGGAGCGGTGGTAGCTGCCAGCGGGAAAACATGAAGAGGGGCGGTGGGTAGGAGAGTGCGCAACGCGCGACGCGGTCGAGCGCATGCACGTGATCGTGCGCGAGCCTTGGGTCGGATGCCGCCTCGGACGCGCCCTGCGCTCTGCGTACCCGCTCAGCACCACGAGCTCCCCAACAGCGTACCTATAGCGCATATGTACTCTCCCTCCGACGGACCTCCATTGAGCGAGTACAGAGGAGTGCGCGTCGGCACGGTCAATCCTCCTCTCTGCCGTACTAATTGCATCATCCCGGACACCGCGGTCCACTGCCTGTCCACCTGCCGACGATATGCCACAGAGCGCCCCACGCTGCATTTAGCGGAGAATGGCTTGCTGACTTTGAAACGAAGCGCGGCCTGGAACTATAGTCGATGATCATATATATCCATCTATGGATCCGCACCTGAGAGTCGCTGGTCCAGGTGATCCTGTCCATGTGCCCTAGAACGAGGGATGGGCCGCTCTCAAACCGGCGGTGCGTGTAATGAGAATCCCACCTGCACTGGTAGTACTGTACCCGGCGGCAGAAGATATCAGGAACGAGAATGCGAGAATGAACGGGAATTAGAAGGCCAAAGGAGGGAACAACGAGGCGGGGGCCAATCACTGGCAAGCGGAGCCTAGGTGGGTGACGCTCAATGACAATGTTATCGCCGTCCCCACCGTGTTGTCTGAAGCTTATTATCGCATATCTCCCCCAAGATGCCTAGGGAATGCCCTGTTAGGCTACACGAACAGCTTTCTGGCCGTGTGGATGACTCGTTCGCGCACCGTCGTCCACACTGTCCAACCACACCGGTGATGGTTCGTCACGCGTCCGGTAGAGCCTGTGCGCCCTCATGACTGCGCTACGACTTTGCGCCGAGTACTGGCGCGGGCTACGGTTTTGTCTCCAAGCATGGAAACTCAATGGTAAGGTCAGTGAACAAAGGACGAGAGCGATGCGCTTGGTGCGGTACTTATGTTGCCATGTAGACTGATACGGCATTTTATCCACCGGGCCTCTGGACGAACGCCACAGCCCCATGCCGAGCAGCACTCGCCAAGTAGTATCAGGCACCTCGAATACAGAGCAAACGTATATAAGGACACGTTCACTGGCATGGCTCAGTCCCCATCACCCCCTGTCCCTTCCACCTCCCCTCTCATTTTCCGGCGCCGTAACCAGCTCCATCGCGACCTCCACTCCTTGATTCTCCCCTTCTACCGTCGCTGCGCGACATCTAAGCACACCTCCTCATCTTCCGGTGTCGTAACCAGCCGCATCACTACATCCACTCCTTCTATTTGCGTGACCCCCCACCCCCCGACACCCACATGGAGTCACTCGCCATCATCGCCGTCATCCTCGCCATCCCCCCTGTGCTGGACATCGGGATCCGTGCCCTCCGTGCAATCTTTCCGACTCCTGCCTCTCGTGCCCGTGAGCTTGAGCAATTGATGAACGAATACAAGCGTCGACTGGAGAAGGCTTGGGCCGGCTACGATCACGAGGCAGCTCACGAGGTTATGGACCGATGGCAAGCGTGAGTACCCCCATCACATCGGCTTGCACTCCTTGCCTTCGCAAAGGTCTCATGTCGTGCCTGAATAAGTCTGTTCGACGACATCGAAACCTTCCAAGGTGATCTCGAAAGCACTGGCCGGGACAGATCCTTGTTTGGCCACCTCGCGTTCTGGTCGCCCGACACTCGGTCGATTCAAGCCAGGATCGCAGAGCTCACACGTCTGGTGAAACACTTCATCAAGGGCGCCTTCCCTGTACGTCCGTTCCGGTCGTCACCCAGACTCTTCGCCGCTCACATTTGCTGATCGCCTCAGCACCAGCAGCAGCACCAGCAGCAGCGGTGTGCGCGCAGACCCCCTGCCGACTCCGGCGCGGACACGTCGGACAACGTGCCACTTCTCCCCAGGTTCGGCTCCTCGCCTGGCGCCGGGAGGCCAGGTCCCGCCTCGCGGAGTGGCCGGCCACGTTCCCGTACATACCGTGACGAAGGTGGCCGGCGCGGGTCCGCGTTCAAACCCTCCGCGGAGCCGCAGGTGCGGAGGCCGCGCAGATGGGGTCTGGGCGCGCTCGTCCCCTTCCAATGGTTCCGCGTTCCGAACCTCCCCCGTGCCCCGTTCAGGCGCTTGGGTGAATAGCGAGTATTGCGGGGCGTTTACGCATACGTCCTCTCGCCGCAGGCCGCCGTAGCGACTTAGTATGGGGGTGGGAGTAGGGCTCGCTCCGCTGTTTCTGTAGTATGCACACTACTTAATATGATGATGGTACCTTCCTATTATGTGGGCACGCGGCATGCTCGATAGTATGCCCTCCACCACAGTGTCAGCGCTATGAAGATGCGCGGCAGGTTACGACATGTACCTGGGCACCGGTAGACGAACTGTGCGGTGAGTGTGCACAAGGAGCGAACACAGACTGTCATGATGATCACAGCATTGTCGCTCCGCCCGGGAAAGTGATACAAACCCGCTTTGATTCGCTTGTATCTGGACATATATCGTCAATTCCGCGCCGTTCTAAGGGAAAATGGTGAGTGAGTAGGAGTGCGCAGCGGCTGTACCGGACAGTTGACACCAGGCTTCCTTACGATACGTTGGTGAACGTAATCCTGCACCTTCGCAACATCGATAGGCGTAGATGCAACTTTCCGGATCGGCGCTGTATGGTTCAAGTTGCCTATGCGCTGGTGTCTCAGGAATGTTGCATGAGGCATGCCCTCGTGATTGTTCGTTGAGGGCACTGTCGCGATACACGCAAGGAGTCGTTCGCTCATCAGGCCCAGCTAAATCAAGTACAGAGATGGACAAAACAGAAAATAAAACATAATAACGCGACGCAGTCTGCACGACTGGGCCGCATGGCTGCCAGCAGCATATCGGGCTAGGTGGGACGCGCGTCGACTAGGGCGAGAATACGCGCATTCATGGGATACGCAGTTCCACATCGGGCTCGAGCCCTTTGAGTAGCATTATACCGGCGGGGATTCTGATGCTTAACGACCTTATAGCCCCCAGAGCAGGATTGACCGAGGACCGAGGAGGAAATCGTAGAGCCTGTGAGGAGGCAACCATTCCGTGCGGTGGCGTGGGAATGAGAGAGCGCTGCTTTGCATACACAAGTAGCCAACAACGCACGCGACAACAAGCAGGACAAACATGTCTAGGATCGAACATTGGAGCTAACTGTTTATAGCACAATTGCCGAACTCGGTAACACCGGGGACTCCGGCGGCGCGCGATTATCACAAGCCTTCTGACGGAACACGCTGGATCGGACTTGGTGAGCGACGAGCGTTGGGTTGTGTGTATAGTTGTGACCGTGTGGTGTTCCTTGCTTGCTCTGATGATATGCATAGGTATGGCGAAGTTGTGTTTCCGCACAGCCGCAGCCACTTCCTTCCAGCCCCGCCGCTCGGTACTCAGTCGTCCGGATCTGGCGGGACTGGGGTAGCGTAACATTCGGTGAGTTATATCCCTTTAAAGCTCGCTCGTGTTGAGATGTCGTTGCTATCATCTGTTGCGGCTACGCGGCCGTGAACCACGAGACGCTAGTCCCGCGTTCGGGCCTCTTCAGGCCTCGCCCAGCTGCCCCAAATGAATTGTGTACTCTTGGGCGGCAGTGGCTAGTCCCGGAGTGTTGTTAGCCAGAGTAAGTCGCTTTTCACATACCCGGAAGCTATACATTAGATGCGGGAGCCCTTATGCGCTTCATGCGGGTAAGAGTCGTTTGTGTCGCACTCAGACGGTACTCCCTTCCGATTCTCGGCGTTCGGATGAGCAAGCGTGACGATGACGACAAATCGCGTTGTATTCTAGATAGCCAAGCGAACTACGCGTGTACGACAATCACCCTCTACAAGCAGAACGTCTTGGCTGTAAGGATACGGGAGTGAGTGTGCGGCGGTGAATCGTGTAGCAGTAGGGACGTACAGCTGGGCTGGACAGTGAACGATGCGGACTCGGCCTTCGCCCCGGTTGCGTCGTCGACCTCGATCGTCACGACGGTTCCTGTTGGAGAGAGCGTCAGCAGAGGAATGAATAGGTGGTCGTAGTAAGGACGAACCAGCAGGGACGTTAGTCGTGATCCAGTCAAATTTGTGTTCGGTAAGCCCGCTGGCGTCCTCCGAGATGCCGTCGAACTTGCGTCTGTGTGACAGGGCGGTCAGGCGAAGTCTACATCGAGACGTAGGAGGTGACTTACTTCTGTGGTGCATAAGGAACCACACGAGCGAGGCTCTTGTTAGTGCACTCCTATCAGCCTACAAGAGACACGGCGATGCGTACCAGGTGGAAGGGGGCTGCGTCGAGATAGGCCGTTTGGTCACCAGGAATTGATGGTCAGAGAGCAGAAGACCACTCACGAACGCCGCCGGACCAGGTGATGTGGGTAGTCTCGCATTGAACAGACTCGGTCCTACAGGGAGATAATAATGAGCACCTCAGCGCTCATGGATAGAGCAAGGATTCGTGAGACGTACGGTGTATCGACGACCAAGGGGTCAGCCGCGAGAGCCGTGGCGGCGAGAACAGCGAAGACGTAGGTGAGGGCGAAGCGCATGGCTGCAGGCAATCAAGGGATGGGATGTGTGAGATGAGAAAGGTGTTTGTGCTGTCGAACGACGAGATTGGGATCCTTATATACAGCGCTGGACCGTCTCAAGTCAAACCTGCTAGGTAAACCTCCGGCGTCGTGTTGCCACCGCGGGGCACTTGAATGAGACCCCCGAGCCAATCGAAGAACACTCCCACCATGTTGAATTGCTCGAGTAGTGTCAAGCGAAGGGGATTGTTACCCGGACATCCCACATCGTCCGGCGAGGTGTACGGCCCGAATGAGCCTCGCTAGTTACGTGGGAAGGACGCATGAGCAAGTCCTATTCAAGCACAAAGAACTGGGATGTGTCGTATTCGGAAGGGCGTATCGGGAGATTTGAACCCGGCTGGTCATACAATAGCGGCCACAAGCCCGACGGCGCTTGCACTGAGCAAGTTTGGGCGTCTATGCCACGCGGGCCTGGCGTGGCGCTTGGCTGTACCATCACCGCCATGAACCATCGTGCGAGGGTTCTTCGATCCAGTTGGTGAGTTCACTCCGTGCATCTCCAATCGACCCCTTGTATCTAGCCGCTTCAAAACCTCTCATTCCACCCCTCTAATGAAACTGTGTATCACGATATTTCTGCCTGTTCAAAGGCTGGTGTCGTCCAGAGAAAAGATACGCGGTATGACAGGGTCCGTTTCCCACGAGAACGCGGCGGTTACCCAGTAACATAGAGGGCGGCAGAGCACTCAGAAACGAAGCAAGTCCCTATGCGGCCACACAGGCGAGCTCCGCTTTCAATCTGTGTCCGTTAACTTTATGGCGCTGCCCAGCATCGAAGTACAGAGCCAGTACGCACCAGGCCCGACGATGCGGCGGCATGGATCAGTGACTCTTACTCACGGGTCGCTTCATTTGTTTGAGTCGATGCATCTCAACGAAACGAGCCCGCATGTGATAGGTATTAGTAGTACCACTGTCACAGATGAGTTTGGGGCCAGCGGCAGGTACGGGTACGAAGTCCGTCTCGCCTTCATCTTGAACATTCGGCGAACGATGACTTACCCTCATCAGGCGGACCGAGCATTCGCTCGTGCCGACACCGACGGCCGTTTCAAACCATCGTCGAAGGCGAAGCCGATAACACTCGCTGAGGTACGTCGATAACAAGAGTGTATGCGTCCAGATCTCAAGGTCTTGGTTGTCTCTAGATCGTCAGGACCGCCATCGCGGTGTTCATCTCCCTGTCATACCCCACATCGGATGAGCTGGGATATGAACAGAACATCAAGCGTTGAAGGAATCCGGTGAGCCACGCACCCCATGCCATGCATGAAAAGTCGGCTTCCGTTCCTGTCAGACGAGCCGAAGCATCTTGAAGGCGATGTTAATTGTACCCCTAGAAGGACGACACGCGAATGAGAAGTAGGGGTAGTCCATCGCTTGAACGATCTCCTCCTACAGCGACCGTGGGAGTACCATGGGCTGAAAGACGCATCGGTGGATTGCCGCGCCGACGCAAAGTGCCAGGTTCCCAGTCGCGATCTGCGCTTCGAGGGTGCAGAGGAGCAGACGGGGCGCGATTTGCGAGATCGCCCCCGAGATCGCCCCCACAGATGTCTGTTCCACAACATCGTCGCCTACCAACGAACTGCTATCTCTCAATGCCGCAGTGGAGGAGTCCAGGCGGGTGCGAGACGGAGTCCCGGGTCCCGTGGCGCCAATGAGGGGTGTGTTCATGATCTCGCCCGGTGTACATCCCAGTTGTTTGCTGCCCTTCTCGCACAAGTCAAATGGGATGGAGGAACCCTGATGGGTTATGTACTGCCTATGGATAAGCAGCATGTACGAGGGACACTACATCTCAGAGCTCATGATCGATGATCTCCGGCACGCGGACATGGCGCGGTGGCGAACATATGCGCGCAAGCACCAGCCAATTTCTAATACTACTCGTAAAGCCTAGGGGTAAAAGCATGAGAACGCTAGTTGGGAACGTGCAAAGACCCTCCGATACTAAAGGACATCATCCATCCGTGTACGTACCTTCAACTACGAACTGCTCTCGCCTTCATCTTCACAGGCTCGTCGAAGTCGACAATGGCCCCGACGGGACGGTCTCCGTCCCCTTCTCCTGCAGAGTTCTTCCCCTTCCCATTGTCAAATTCAAAGATGACGATGGTGTTGGGGTTGATGTCTCCGTGGAGAATGTCGGCGTCGTCAAATAGGCGCTTGTGTGCTGCGAAGACGAACGATCCCGTTGAGTGCGGTGTGCAAGGCGGAGCAATGAGAGACAAGGGCAACGCTCAATGAGACATAAGTCATAGAAAGCGATGGTGTTGTATCTCTGACCTTTCAACACGTCGATCATGATCTGTATGAGCTCGCGCGAATCGTCGAAGTGCACGAGCGAGCGGGTTTTCACTTGACGTACTCTTCGTAGTACAGTGGAAGATGTGTCCAGGGAAGCTTTGATCGCATGACTCTGTGCTGTGTCTTGGGAGGATGGCTGAGGTATCGCGGGGAGTGTCGAGGAGGACATGGTGGTTGCAGAACAGGAGACCCGGGCCGCGTTCTGGGTTGCACGCGTCTCGAGGGCGTGTTTCCCACGCCACCCCGACAATGGCTCATTGTCTCGTCGGCGGCCGGACGGCGGCCAGCTCAAGCCCGTTGCGCTTTCCACTAGATTCTGTGGCCCGTGCGCATCTAAGCTCTCATGCTAGCCTCCGATACGTATATCTCTGCGCTGCGCGCTGCCCGGTGAAGGTGGTGACCCGCTCCCTCGACCGCCGCACGCTCAGCGTTCCCCGGACTGGCACAGCATGCGCCACTCCCGCGCGCGATCGGCTGAGTAGATCTGGCAGATCGGGGCCGTGATCGAGATAGAGAGAGATAGAGATGTTACTCGTGGGTCCTTATGGACCACACCACTCGAGCCGCGAGCACGACGTTGGCGGAGGTCGTCCGCGCTATGCGACACATCTGGAGGCTTTAGAAGATGTCTGAGTGCGAACGACCGTATACGTTCGCATGCGTCAGCCCAGAAGTGTATCAAATATACGGATGGAGACGGCTCGCCTTCGCCGCTCGTCTCACTCGCCATAGCCGTAGAGCGGTAGTAAATGCCATAAAACGGCATGGGATTGGCCAAGCTATCGTCAAGAGACTTAGCACTACGGCTCTTGCACCCACGTTGAAAGCGGTGGTGGAATACGGCACCTTCAACCGAGCGCGTGCGGGATGTGTGGGCGGTATCTCACCAACGTCCGGCATAGAGCGTCATGGGTGAAGGCTGTCAGCCACCACCGGAAGCGAGCTATTCTATAATCACACTAGGCTATGCCTGAGTCTGCGGCGGCAACATTCTTGGGCAGCATAAACCGCATACATGCGCATAGTGTCGGGCCCGGGGATGATGCCTTCAGCCATGAAGGCACGAGGAGCTGTCTGCAGCAGCGCCTCTAGCCTCCTGACCCAGTATTCCATCTCTCCTTGAGCCCGAACGTCATATATTGGGAATGCGCAGCGAGGCGATATAGCTAACGTACACCGGTTGGCGGCAACGAGATTGAGAGAACACGTCGAGAGAACATTCGCCCACTTTGAACCTATTGTACTCATCATCAGAAGCTCAACGAGCCTGTATGGCGTTAATACAAGATACATGTGGGCAAGGGCATGCAGCTGCCGCAGCAACATCAAGCTTCTCGGTCCCAGGAACCTCGTGTGCGGCGGTAATCCATGAATATGGGGTCCGACGGGAAAATATCGGGAATCGCACCAACCTTGCGAATGTCACCGCCTCATGAATACGCTCCGCAGCCGTCCGATTACAGGGTGCACAGCCAGTGCCGGTGCTTGGGTCATGGCGGGAGATACGATCGGGCGCCGAAGGTATGCGGTTTCACAGAATCCCTGGCTCGCTGCTCCAGAGCTTTCCGGGGGCGGTGAGACTGGGAATCGCTTCCCAGCAAGAGAGGACACATCAACGAGAACCGCCGTGGGGGGTATATGTGCGGCGCAGGTTGGACGATAGACAAACGGACTCGAAGATGTCACCCCCTAGTAAAGGTCCCGTGTCTCCGAACGAAGTCGGGACGCGCCTACTTCGCGTTCTTCGAGTCGCGAGCCTTGGGAAGAGGTTGGGGAGACGGAAATATATCTGATTCAGCACGCAGACGACAAATCACATCTTAGTAGTGGACGGCGCGGGAGAGAAGAGCGGCGTGGTAGACGTCTTCAGAGTGGGTGTCCTGCACATGGAGAGGAGGTCGCATTCTGTATGGAGTGATATGGCATAGGAGAGACGTAGTCGGGGTTCTGCGAAGAGGTACGAGGCCGTGAATACTCGGGAGTATATCAAAACCGAAGAAAGGTAGGCACGATCCTCTGTGGATCGTCGCTATCGAACCCGCATCGCCCTGACTGGGTCCAGGGGGAACGCGGATGCAGGACGACGCGTCCTCGGGAATGTGCTCTATCCAACAAGGCGCGCTCAAGGAAAGGTCTCGCGTGAGCGGTAGCTCATCCAAGGGGGGAGTTTCCAGATGGTGGGACGGTTCTTCCAGTACTCGTCCTCGCTGTCTACCCCCTTCTCCCGTTCCGCTTGCTGAGCACCGTTCTGCTCTCCTTCGCCAGCGCCTGTGCCCGAGGATCTGGTGTTGCGATTGGTGACTGTACCGCCTCCGCGAGCCGCCTTCTCCACGCCCGAGGATCGGGCGGCGCGGTCCATGGCAAGTATCTCGATGAACATCTCGGTCGCGAATCTCTCGGGAGACATGCCCCAGTTCTTGGAGGAGCCCCTGTCAATCAACGGCTTCCTCTCGGCGTACGTGGGGGTCTCCGCGAAATCCGCATCCGAGGACGCTTCGGACGCGCCGTCATCGCGTGTGTTGTCTTGTACGGGATCGATCGCCGAGCCGTCGTGAGCCGTCGCGGGGGTGTTTGAGGCAGACGACGTCCGAGGCTGTACGACAGACATCCCGTACTCGACGCCGTTCGCGGTGGAAGACGCAGACGCGTGTCCGGGAGGGGCGCCGGGTAGTCCCAGAAGGTGGACGTTTAGTGTTTGGATATCGTCGTGCAGGTGAGCACACCTGCGCTGGAGGTCGAGTAGCTTCGCATACCAGGCCCGGCTCACGAGCCTGCGCAATGCCCAGTCGAGTTTCCAGCGCTGGACGTCCAAGCCCAACGTGTTTGCGCGGCTCTCCAATCTAGCGTAGCAGGGGAGAAGCCACGATCAGTATCACGCGCGAGACCTCGGATGGCGAAAAACGCGTACTCGTGAAGTCTGTTCCGAAACTGCTGAGATGGGGAGTGGGGGCCGGCGGTGTCAATGTAACCCTCGTTCTCGAGCCGCTTGATGAGCCCATCGGTCTGTGCGAGGGCGCGCTCGATGGCCTCGAACCGGCCGGGAGGAAGGCATGCTCGCACACGAGGCTTGACAAAGTCCCAGAGAGTGATACAGGTTATGATGGAGATGACGAAGCTGAGTATCTCGAGCACGGATGCCATATCAGACACACAGGCGCAGGCAAAGGGTATGAGTGTTGGGGTTGGCGAAAACGTATCACCGCAGATGCAGACTCTCAAGGGCACATGAGTCGCAGGGACAGAACAGCAGCGCGAATGGCGACATAACTATATCGCAGGGAAGATTGGAGCGGAGACGGGATCGGAAAACTGGTACACAAGGGGTGGGTGGTGCGCAGCAGGGCGATGACCGTTCCGCTGTAAGAGTTTACGCTAGAAGATCAAAGGATGAACCCAAGGAACGTACTGCATGCAGTCGAGGTGCATGGGACCCCGATCGTTACCCGCGCATTCTTCGAGAGCCATGCTTTGAATAGCTGTAAGCTGTGCTCTGTGAGAATAGTTTTGTATCTGATAACAATCGAGCGGATATCGAGGCCAAATCAAGGGGAACTCACACCCGCTGCAGGCATTCCGTAAATCCCACGAGCCGGTCGATGTGAGAACCAGAGTGAACGTCCGAAGGCTGGAGTCAACTTGAACTTGGAGGGTCGAGGCCTGTACCAGCGCTAGCGCCCGTCTGTGACCGCTCGCTCCCACGTGGTTTCAATTCCCACGGAGGTCGTTCGTTCGTTCGCTCGTTCTCGCTGCTCGCCGTTTACTGAGTACTGATGACTGGGACAAGTAGTCGCATAGAAAGCAGTCCTTGGATGTATGCTCGCATACACCCGACTCAGCATATGCCGCATATGTACAAGACCTCTCCCTCCCCATTTGCCGTTCTCAAGCAAGCGCGCTCATGGTCACGCTGCCCCCGAGTACCATCTCTGCCGCCGAAAGACCAACTTCGGTGTGGGAGAAGACCGGGCCGTCCAGTATCGTGACCACAGCAGACCGCAGCCTATGATTAGAAATGAGGAGCGTGCATGTTCACGCGCACTGATGAGGGCTCCTGTTATCATACAAATCTCGTCCGCTCATGTCCGCTACGCCGTGCCTAGGTTAGACACTCCTCCATCGTCCGTCGACCGTTAAACGGTCATCCGCTACGACGTCTCACTCACGTATACGCTTTGATCAAGATGGCTTCCGCGTGTGACATCCTTGGAGTTATCCTAAGCATAATCTCTTCCTGCACGTTGCTCAGGCACCTCAAGCTATTTGTCTCCAAGCGCCTTTCGCACGGTCGTCTACGTCATCTCTGCATCCGCGGGGAAGTTCAGCGATGAGCTCGATGAGTACGTACTATGTCGTTATGGGCTCCATAGTTACAGTCCTCTACGTGGTCTCAGAATGCTAATCAACTCCGGAATTTGTAGCATCAAGAAGCGTGCCAACTTCCTCTGGGTTGAAGCGGAGAAATGGTCGCAGGCAGGCCTCACCAGATTCCTTCCATCCTGGCGAGTGGATCTGACGCGACGATGCAATCACCTTTGCAGGGGAGTGGCCAATCTGCATCTTCGGCTCTGTGAGGTACCCCGTACCTCGACGTCTCCCTCTGCTTGTCTCTCTTCGACGACTAGAACGGGCTCATATACTTTCAACTCCCTATTCCCTGCCTTCCCTGGACTTGGGAGGGACCCTTCTGTGCGTGTCGAGCAGGACCACACCATGCGACCCATCGGTCCGTCGCCCTACCGGCCCGCATACGTGCACGCCTCTCCTCTTTACCTCCTGCCGCCCGCTGCCCTACCCGACACTCCTGCCGGCGTCGCTGGTACCGCCCGCATGTCACCGGACCGTGATATAAACGCCCGAAGGCCGTCATCGCCTCGGGCTTCCAGCGCTGCCATCCGCACCATGGGCTCTCAACCCCACTCGTCCAGTGCCGAGGTTCGGCCCAGCCGCTCTCTGAACTCTAGGTCAAGGCGTCGAAATGGGACACACAAGCACAGGTGGGACGGCGAATGCCCCGTTCTCACTGACGTGCCCGGTCGCAAGGCGATAGTGGAGTACCTCAACCGGTGCGGCGCCGTGCCGGTTACTGGCGACACCATGCAATACGTGGCCTGTTGTGGACTGATCAAAGCTGGACGACGCGTTAAGATGGTGTATCCGCCGGCGGCGGCAGAGAGACATATGCGTGGGGTACCATCTGCCTCCCCTTCGTCAGGAGATCACCCTACCCCCTTGAGTCCTCCATATCCACTGTCGCCCGATATCAGCATGCTGGCGTCGTTTCCTCGCTACACGAATTCTAAGCAAGAGACTCTCGATTCCTCCCTCTCCACTCTCTTTATTTTCATGAATTCCTCGCTCTACCTTCATCGACTGTTTCTTCTCGCGACTGCGCCCCTGCGACGCGCATTCCTCCCTATCCGGCCAGGACGAAGACCAACGCAATTCCTTCCCTCACCCTCCCCCAGCCCTCCATGCGGCGTTATCAGCCGTGTTACCTTCTATTTGGACGCCTGGTGCCCCAAATTCATGCGCGTGTTCGCGGGCCCATTACTTCCGCCGTACCGGCCCTTGACGTCGACATGCACACTCCGGTGATCGACGAATTCGCACGGACTTTCTACTCGAAGTCCCGCGACCCCTCCTTCTCTATCACGGCATTACTTTCTGGCTAGCCGTGGTCGACGAGGCTACTTGCTAGTGACAGTGCATGCGAGCGGTAGGTCCGGCAAGGCCCGGGAACACCCGGCAGCGCCTGAGTCGTACATATGCCGGCTGGTTACCCCTGATGACTGGTCAGAAATCTTTACGATGCACTGCAGGCACAGTAGTCAGTGTGAATGTTTTCGTGGTCAATACGGAGGTGACTGGCCACTCGTCCTGGTCGCATTGCGAAATCTGAGATCGGGGCGCTAGATGAGGCAACCCGGTGACGGTGTCAACGAGCGAGTGCATCTTCCCTCCTTCCACTGTGGCCAAGGACTCGGACCGCCCTCAAACAATGCCCCACGCTCTATCGAGAATAGTCCGCACGATCACGCCCTCAGTCCGTGCTCCTGAGGCATGAGGCGTGTGACACTGAGAGGAATCGGGCCGCGTCCGAGTCGTATCGTCCGTGATCATGCCTCACTGCTCGACAGTCGATGCCGTTTGTGAGGAGAAACGCTGGTGGGACGATTCCGCACGTGCACCCTTGTCTGGAATGATATCGATACCACCGACAACCTCCTGCCACCACACACGACCGACTAGAATCACTGGCCCCTCCCGGCCTCCTTCCGGCTGGGCCTCCTGAGTTCGTACTCAATCGCAAGTGGAATGTCCTACTCAGTGTCTGACACGACTCGGAATCATCAGCCCTTACTGGTCTTTAGCGATGCGTGGCTCATGGTCGATCCCTTCGTGCCGCTATGACTATCCGACGACACACGCATGCGTAGCCCTTGCACCGCGTGCCTCTTGTGTACTCACTGCGTTAAAGGGGGTCGTATCCAATCGAGGATACGCTCGCGTACCTGGCGTAGCACATGTATCCCGGGATGTATCCTACGTAGCCAGTGCGTAGAACGCGAGGATATTCGGCATAGAGCGTGTAGCCCGAGGCCCAGGATATTCGAGGTCGTCCCGCTGGGATATGTGAGGACTACGCGAGATCGCGCGCGTAGACGCCGTGGCTACTCCGCGTCGCTCGGACTCAGGATACGCGCGGGATACCCCGCATCGCCCACGCCTGGCTACGCGTGCTACCTCTCGTAGCCCATATTGTCTACGTGGGGTACTCGACGTCTCCCCACATGTCTCCCTTGAGTATCCTAGAGTGTCTCGCGCGTTCTCTTTGTGCAGAAAGCGCACGCGTCCGGCTCTCCTAGCCCCGAACTCCTACCATCGCCGACCAAGTATCAATCTCGATGCTTCACGATGAATACTCCTTTCCTACCTCGTGCGACTTGTTTCTCATGAACTTGCACCTTACGCACACCACAACGAAATCTCGCCGTGGACATATGGACATCGCCGTCTATATTGACGAGCTCCAGGTATGTTTCTCCTTTAGTTCCTATGCTAACGTTCATTGCTGACAATACCTCACAAACAAATAGGGCAGGGCTCGCGACCGCGCGAGCCCTGGGCCTGTCCCGAGGATATAGCCAGTACTAGTGTGGTAGTAATAGTCCTGTCGTCTCGCACGCGTCGGCTGCATGTCTAGCGTAGCGGTGCTTGTATTTAAGTATCAGGCTGCTCGATGGTTATGCAAAAGCATGAAACCAGATCTAGAAGTACTTGCGCCCAAAACCAGTTGAAGTGTGCGAGAGGTTGATATTGCTCGCAGAGGCTGCTCGCACGCCTCGCAGGGTCTGGAGCGCCCAGGATACGTTCAGGATATGTGGGGTACGTCGCGTATCCTCGCTGGCTACTCGACGTCGCCCACAAGGATATATATATACAGGACTACACCTGAGCGTCTTTTGTTGCCTTTCTCTCCTGCGTAGCTGTCGTCATCTGCGCTGACCGCTCTTCCGACATCATCTCCAACTTCTGCCGTTCACAAACCAGCGCTCGCATTTCTCAAATCACCGCAGTGCTCGTTTGGCTAAACACTCGTGTCCTTGCGAGTCCATGCCTCCACCGGTATGTACGAAGCTTCGGTAGATAAGAGCGAACTGTTATATGTCACGTTTCACCGTATACAGAAAGGATATGTCAGGTGCTTCTGTTCAGAGTGCAAGGGCACCTGGCAGCCTCGGTCCACCCGGAACAACCATGCACGGTCGGCTAGACACGCGCAATTGACGAGCAGCCATCTGAAAATAAGTTCTATTGAGTCCGAACCGAGATCGCACGCGCTCGGAGAGGCGGCGATTGAAGATTCACGCCTGCGAGCATCAAATATGAATGGCGCTGTAGAGGCTATGGAGGCAGAGGTAAGCACATGCAAGTGATGCTCGGAGCTCGATCAGGCTGCTAACTTGGATGGGATCTGTTATCAGGATGTAGACATGGTAGAACTGCCAAATGGCATTGCGTTCGCTTGTGCTGCCAGCTGTCAAGCTCAAGACGTGAACAATGCATCGGCCGGCGTCACAGCCGGAGGCGGTTCGCTTCTCCGCAGTGTGTTGGGGCAGGTTGCCTCGGCGTCCATTTCCGGACGCTCACCTCCACCTCCAACCCCTCCCCTAGCTGCCAGCGATATCTCCCTCGATGCCCTCCCCGCCGTTGTACCTTCCTCCGCAGATGAGCTCGTTGCTCACGAGACCACGGAAGAGCTCGCGCCTATTCCCACTGAGAGTCCAGGCAATGTGGAACAAGGTGCGTAGAGAAGTGCGCGCACTTTCAGAGCGATGCTAACATCGTTGCTCAGAATCTCTCGTCACCGTGACTGAGGACGAGTGGGAGGTTTGCGGAAACAGTGGATACCCATCCGACCCTCCCATATCATTCGAAGAACCAAGAGTGCAGACGCCGCTGTCTTCCCCCCGTTCGCCTCCCTCAGATCTAGCCATAGGTGCGGCCACCAGAGGCAGCAAAGCAGCGCCGGCCACGTCACTTCCGGTATCAACCATTCCCTTGGATGAGGACGCTTTGTCACGGATGGACGAGCCTGATCCATTTTCCGTCAACCCACTCCTCCCCGACAACAATCGCGGCTCCGTGCTCAACAAAGCGCATCCTGTTATCATCCTGGCTATGTTCCTTGTGGCTTGGCTTCATATCACGGCTCACCTCCCATTCCGATTCTGCGACGTCGTCTTATCCACGATCGGTTTCATGCTCTCCGAGCTCGGCCACACGCACCTCATTCCGGCATTCCGCACATCGCTCACAAGTTCCTTGTCATTCCTCGGTCTTGAGCCGCACTTCCACCTCCTCCCCACATGCCCCCGTTGTCTCCGCGTGTATCCTGAGTCTATTGCCGACGATCCTACCGTCTGTTGTGCCTCATGTGGGCACACATTGTTCAAGGTCGAGGAGACTCCTGCGGGTCGACGTGGCCGTGGCCGCCGACGTCACCGAGCACACCTGCACACACCGGCAAAGTCGCTGACCGAACAGCTGGCCCCGCTCCTGTTGCAACCGGGATTCGAGGACGCACTGGAGGGCTGGCACAAGCAAGCCCGCTCCCCTGGACTCCTCAAAGACTTCTTCGACGGCTTCATCAGCCGTCACCTCCTGGGTATCGACAGTCTTCCGTTCTTCCGCCACGATCTTCCAGAGGACCCGGACGATGAACTACGGATTGGGGTAGCCCTATGTCTCGATTGGTACGCTTGCTGTCCGTCCTCGTTCGTTTTGCTTTACTAGACAACCGCACTTTCTGTTCTCCAGGTTCTCATACCTCCGTAGTTTGATATCTCCATCATATACGTCATGTCCAATGTCGTTGAACATAGTCAACCTGCCTCCATCCCTCCGGTTAGTCCCGTTTCCTGTGTGTGGTCGACATTGAGGGCTGACGCAAGGCAGATACCGAGCGAGCAATCTGCTGCTCACCATGATCATTCCTGGGCCAAAGGAGTCCGACCCCGACCAAACACAGGGCTTCCTGCGCATCTTGGTGAACGAGTTGATCCGCCTGTGGCGAACTGGCGTTGTCCTCCCCACTCACAAACGCCCGTCTGGACGCCGCATTCGCGTGATACTCGTTGGAGTATTCGCGGACAAGCCAGCTGCTCACAAGATCGGAGGATTCGGCTCCCACAATCACACCTTCTTCTGTACACGCGACTGGATTTCACAGGGACGTAAGGCGTTAAGGAAGGCGTTCGAGAACTACGGTACAGTGTTCATTGAGTGTCTACTAGCCGGCACTTACTCACGTACGCGCGTGATTACCCAGGTTTTCGCATGCGCACGGATCGCCACCACCGTCTGCTGATGGCTCAGTACAAGGAGGCTAGCTCTGCCAATGCACGCGAGGAGCATGCAAGCACCTTTGCGACCAGATGGTCGGAGTTGGCTCGGTTGCCGTACTTCAACTTTCCACGCATGATTGTAGTTGATCCGATGCATAACCTCTTCCTTGGTAAGCCCGTCCTGCTCCACTGTCAGCTACTACGGTCTAAACGAATCATATCCAGGGCTGGTCAAGACGCACTTCTATCACATCTGGGTTCAGTTGAGGGTATTCCGCAAAGCACGCGAAATCCGACATGTGCAGGAGATCCTATCGAAGGTATGGCACGAGCAGCTGCCGTGTACTGGTCTGCGTGCTTATATGTGCGTTCAATAGCTCTCCTTGCCCTCAAAACTTGGACGTCTGCCTCGGTTCATCGGCAAACCAGCAGGAGGTTCGCTGACTGCCGACCAATGGTTAAATCTAGCTACCATCGTCGGTCCCTTAGCTGTGAGTCGGTCCAATGCTCAAGAGAGCTTTTGCTCATTGTCAAACAGCTGCCTGAGCTTTGGGAAGGTGTTCAATTTTCGGACAGGAATTCAGCGGGAAACGAGAACAATGACGACAATTTCCTGCGAGCGCGTATACAGGTATTGCGCGAGCGGGTTGCGCAGCGCAAAGCGACCGCCCAGAAAGCCCGCAAAAGGCACAGGACGACTGCCGACGAGGAAGGCGCTCGTGGGTCCAACATGCCAGCGCCGCGTCGCTCGACTCGCGTGCGGAGGCCTACGGAGAAGGCGAGGGTTCGTAGTGTTGGGCATGCTGACGCGAGACGTCCTGTTGCTGATATGTTTCACAGGAACTCGTTTTGGAAGATGATGATGCAGGCGCCGAGCTCGACGACGAGGACGGAGATTGGTCAGAAGACGACGATAACAGGGATGAAAGTGATGGAAGGTCAAATCTCCACGAACAAGACTTACACACGTTCTTGAAGCTATGTACAGCCCTGCGGCTCTTGCTCTCCGACGTAATCACCGAGGAGCAGCTCTCTCGTGCAGATACGCTCATCCGGGAATACTGTCAGGAACTCATTGAGGTGAGTACCTCTACAAATCAATTGATTTTCACATGTTGACGCCGCGCATCGGCAGCTTTACGGTGCGGACGTAATCCGCCCGAATCATCACTACGCTACTCACACGGCGGAATTTGTGCGCGATTACGGTCCACTGCGAGGCTTCTGGACATTTCTCTTTGAGCGTCTCAACAAAATTCTCAAGAGCTACCGTACGAACAACCACGACGGTGGCGAAATTGAGGCAACATTCTTTCGCGAATTCAACCGCACCGCGAGACTCAACGAAACAGTATGTGCGCCTTGCCAATTTATTATCGCGCGCGGTTGGCATCCCAACTCACATGTGCTTATAGCTGAGCGAAGGTCTTGCGCTCGCGCCTGATGGGCTATTACAGAAGACATTCAGTCTCATGCAGGACGCTACAACAGATCATCGCGGAACGCTGCAGCAACTTGTCCAAGACCTCGCGGACGAATACGCAGATGGTACGTCTCAAGCCAAAACCACCCTGTAACGTATCAGGTTAATGTGTATGGTGTCCACAGATAGTGTTTTGTTAACCTTCAGTCCTCGCGCCACACGCCAAGCCATGAACAAGACAGTTTACACCGCGTTCCTACGGTATATGCAGACACGGTATCCCTTTGAGGGGTACCACTCCTACGTCGAACTCGCTCCGCGCTCTGGAGCCCCGGCGTTGGCGAACATAGCCACTATGTTCGACTACGTTGTAATCGCAGGTCATCGCTACTACGCCGCAAATCGTTCTACGAATACCTCAAACTCGCTGGCTCTCATCCGCACATCGTCCAACGGTGACACGCGCGTGGGCGTACTGGAAGACATTGTCCTATACGATGCTGTCGACGCCTCGCGAAGGCAATATTTTGTGTACGTTCGCTGGCTTCGTGACGCCCCCGTCTCCTTCGAAGGCACGCCTTGGGCGCAGGTGTATGTATATCTGTTGTTTCCTTCCTTCATGGGACTAGAGCTGACGTTTCCCTTGGCACCACAGCCCACCTATCTTCGGGCTTCAGCTCTGGGACGCTGCAGGGTATATTGATCCCATCAGCGAACCGGGTCCACTTGCGATTGTCCAGCTCTGCGATGTACTCTCGCCTGTGGCCAGCTACGAGACCACAGTCCATGGCCGTCGAAGTCTGATCACCATGCCAATCTCACGAAGTGTACGTCGAGTCTGCCTCACTACCCCAAAGTGTGTCTCGCTCACCCCACTATTGATTACAGCCTGTCGCTTTCGGCTTGCATACCTCCTCTCAGCACACTTCCAGACAATGTGCGTACAATCCAATTCCCAACGATATTGGCATGTTGTATAACATATTCCGCATATTAGAGCATAGCAGCATACACGCATATATGGCATAGTACTGGAATCCATCGTCGTTCCACCTCATATCGTCCCCCCCCTCTCTATGTCAACCTAACCCTCAAGCCACCCCTCGCCGCCACTATCGTCCTCGTCACTCTCGGTCTCGAGCGATTCTGCATACTCGCGGTCAAGCTGCGGCAGAATGTCAAGCGGGATTTCGAGACCAAGGACCGTGAACGACGCTGGGCAGTGCGGCGCTGCTTCAAAGATCTGTGCGTGTTCTTTTGACTCCTTTGCCCATTTCCGACTGATGCACTCTTTGTAGAGAGGCTGCCTGCGACGGCTTAGGCGTGGGAGGTCCTGATGGTTCTCCACAGGCCCTCGGAAGCGATTGTATTGAAGATCGCGGCCTTGCAAGATTGTGGGCCATTTCTCTACCGCACGACGGAGTTGCGTCAGGTAAGCTTCTCGTTCCTCTGGACTGAAGTCTTCTGACGACGTGTCGATAACGCCAGAGTGAGCTCTCTCCGCCTGAAACCGTGCAAAAACGGCCAAAGCCAGCGAGATGACAGTCATCTGAGGTGAGCGTACACGAATTCAGTGAGGTGGTAAGTCAGCGCCGGCTATATTTTCTACCACCTACCTGACGTCGCCTCCAGCGCGTATACCGCACCTCTAGGGCGGTCGACCCCGCTCCTACTGCATCGCGCATCTCCGCACGTTCAGACGGGATCGCCTCGCCATCCGAACTTGCCTCCGAACTTTGGTCCTCCGATTGGATGAGTTCGGCAACACCTTCGGTAGCGGCCTTGCCGAAGACCCGTCGAAATGGTCGGATTCCATCCCGCAGCCTCCGTGCCTTCTACGACCCCGGAGTATGTAAGTAGAACTTCATTGGATCGAGTCGCCCATGCACTTACGCGGCGTCGGCGCCCCTTATGCTTGTCAGAGTGTTTCTTGTCATCCATCTTCATTCCCGCCTGCACGTTGTGGTCCGCAATATATTGACGGCGAAGCGTTTGAAAATGGGTGTGAGCTGCCCTCACAACGAGCCCATCGTCCTGAGCCAACTCGGGTGGAAGGCCGTAAATCAACACTGTTTGATGTGCTGAGTGAGTATACATACAAGCACCGGATTCACGCGCTAACAGACCTCCTTTTTCCCGTATTAGTTCCCTAACAGCCGTTATATAGGCGACGTTCTCGTGTTCATCTACACGCTTGCCCCAGGCTGGGGTGAACAAAGGCGTAGATGGTTGCGTGCCCTCCTGCGCTCGAGTAGCAGCGTCCGGGAGTGCCTGCCTTCGCCGTCTCCGACAACCGACACTGCTCGTGTCTTCCAGTCCGATAAGCTCGTGCATCACCGCCCGGACCACACGCTAAGATGACCGTAAGCCCTGATTCGTCACCGTACCGATACAGATTGGACTGACTGACCTGCAGGACGTTCGGCACCCGAGGCCGCTGGTGCTGATGCTGCTGGAAGAGAGGCGACCGATCCCGCCGAATCTCTCCCAACGCCTCCGTCACCGCTCGCTGTGCCTCCAACTTCACAAGACGTTTCACAGCTACACGGTGTGCGGGAGGCAAACTGAGGAGACTCCCTTCAAGATCATGCTCGGTGTCGCTGGCTTCTTGAGTCTCCGGGTCAGTGCTCTGAGATTGATCGTGCTGATGGTATCTTGCAGCGGCCTCTTCCTCGGGCGGTGCAGGGGACATTCCTCCCTCCTCCCGGTGTGGCACGTCGCTCCATAGGGAGGGATCAATCTGATCATCAGGAACACCTGAACTCTTGCGGTGAGACTACAACCGCCCTCCTGTGCAGACAGAAGGTGACTCACCTCCCGAAGAACCTTGCCCTGCAGCAATGCCGCCTGCAGATCGCACGGTGGGACAACCGTCACCCGCACCACCACCCTCCGCGTGCATCGGGCCCGTGTGGTCCAACATACCGGGCGAAGCTTGGACATAGTTAGGGTGACCGTACACATGCGGAACAGCACCTCCAACCGCCAATGCTGCGGCAACAGCTGCTCAACCGCTCGCGGTCAGTATTTCGCCCTCGAAGGTGTAGGTTATCATACTGACCGTTTTTGACAGCATTCACTTGCTCATCTACGTTAGGTCCAGCCTGCGCGGCGATGCCTGTGTTGATGCCTGTGTTTGCTTCCAGAATCGAAAGCAGACTTCTCGCCGCTTGCACGACATCAACTCCCATTGAAGCAGCATTGGCGGAGGGGCCCTGGGTCATTACAAGTGAGCACGGCGCCGACTTGCCGGGACGTAGTGCAGCTGCTTACCATTCGTTCACCGCTAGCTCTACTGCTACCCGGGGCCGTCGGTGCAGTTGCTATGACAGTGGACGACGAACCGGGGATATCCCCATGTACATGGGCGCCCTGCGCATGGATCGTTGTCGTCTCAGCTCTGCTCGAAGGGTGGCGGGAGAGCGAACGGTAGGAAGAAGACATCGACAATGTAGGTTGAAGAGGTACAACACGATGGCTGACAGTTAGAATACAGGTCCGTCTCACCTGGGCATGCAGCGGGTCGTCTTATACCTCGCCGTCCAAGCCCGCCATTCTCGACCGCACCTTGGCCCCTGCCCTCGTCGTTGCGCCATCCCCCCCCCTCCGTGTCACAAATTCAACTCGTCACAGATTCGACTCCCTTCTCGTCAGCCAATCTGCGCCCTCCATTTTCGCAAGAATGGGTACCGCCAATGCGCCTAGACTCGCCCACATCAAAGCTTCCATACTAAGCCAACCCCGACACCCAACTCACGCCCGGTAGCTGGGTTTGTATGACGTTGCGGCGTTGACAAGCGCGCCGTCCGAGCCTATCCAAACAGTAGGAAAATGCTTGAAGCTGGTGGTAAACGGTTGGCTAATGTTTTTGCATCCTCATCAGCGCAATAACGGTCATGCGGTCGCCCAGGTGAAACCTTTGGCCGGCGGCCGCTATTGACCGTACGTTCGCACCCGATTCCGACTGCCAACACTCATCGAAGCACCCGTCCGTTGTGTGGAAGGTGTTTCTGTATGGGGCATGTATTATAATCATCTAGTTACCCATTATATATGTTGTTTGCATACGAAGGCGTGCGAGTGTAATCGTAATTGGGCGCCTAGCGGTCGGGCGTACAGTATAGTCTCCCGATAAGGTAATTATTGTGTGGCATATTCCATGTAGAACGCCCTGGATACGCCGCGTCGCGCAGGTATCCAGAGGTTTCTACATGACGTATCCTGCGTAGCCACGTCAGGCGACATGACGTATCCTGCGTAGCCACGGTTGGCGACATGACGTAGCCATAGCGGGGCTACGCGGGCTACGAGGCATCGCTCACGTCGCCAACCGTGGCTACGTCGAGTATCCAACTCTGGCTTCGCCACCCGGGTACCTAACACCTTTCTGGCGTAGCCCGCGTTGGATACGTCGAGTATCAAACGCGGGCTACCCCTCGTGTACTCGGCGTACACAACGCGTATCCACGATTGGATACGACCCCCTTTAACGCAGTGACTGCTTGAATGGCGGGGTTATCAAGTCGGGGCCTCCCTAGCATCACCCTCTGCCATGACAGATTCACGTACTTGGTACCAAGAATTGGGCTGGGACCTTACTCGTACGCAGACAATCTCCCACAAACGTTATGAACACGGAGGAAGACAGGGGTGATGGTACGCCTCCTTTCGCGATCAATCGAGTAACCTTGCTTGTTCTGCAGCTTCCGCCAGTCGCATGTGTGGGCGTCGATTCAGCACACTCGAGCGTCGGAAGTACAACGGTCGCGCACATTGCATGATGGATGGTTGAGATGGTATTACGGTTGCTAATATACACACACTACATTGTTACAACGATACTTTCGACTATTGACGCGTCCTTTGATGAGCACAGAACAGAACCCAGAGCACAGACACCGATCGAGAACGATACTGGTAAAGACGAGGCGCAGCTCACGCCCAGTCGAATGCGGAACTCTGCCATCCCGGCCGCGCGCGCTCCTCCTCCGCCTTCGCACTGACGGAGTCCTTGAAGCTCTTGACCTGCTGCACCTTCTCCTTCGCGCTCTCCTTCACCTGCTGCGCGACGCCCTTCGCCTGATCCGCCTTGGCCTGCACGTCCGCACGCTCGCCGACAGGTTCTGAGAACGTCCCCTTCGGGCCGTGCTTCTCGCCCGAGAGTACCTGCGGCTCCGCACCCATCGCGAATTGCGCACCCGTGCTCTCGTCGTGCTTGATCAGGCCCGTGCCCGTCGCCTGCCAGCCGGTGAAGAGACCGCCGGAGCTCTCCTTCTGCAGGTGGCCGAGTTCGCTCCAGAAGCCTGCGACGAGCGATGCACCGCGAGGGAGACCGGTGTCGCTGAAGACTTCGGCGCGGCGGCCGACGTCCCATGCGAACGCGTCCGCGGACTGGAGCGCGGCGCGGAGCTGCTGCTCGAGCACGGTCTGGAGCGCGTCGCGCAGGCGGGACAGCATAACGGGGCGGAAGACGGAGACGAGGATCTGGTGGTTTGACTGCTTGACGGTCAGCTCGATGTCCTCCGAGACCTTGACGTCAACGCGCTGAATCTCGACGAAGCCGCCACGGCGCTCGCGCTCCTTTAGGCCTTCGGGCGAGTTGGGAATCGTGCGGACGACAATGTCGACGTCGACGCCCTGAGGTGGGAGCGTGAACTCGAGCAATCCGGTGAACTCGGCAGGGCCGACGGACGCCGTCTTGTCGTGGTAGTAGAACGAGACCTCCTTTAGCTGAATCTGGAGGGCCTGAAGGTAGATGCGCGTGAGCGCCCCGACGGCAGTGTCTGCCTGGCCGGCTGAGGGCGCCTTGATGTCGATGTCAGTGATGTTGCGGATGTATGCGTGGCCGGGGAGGAGAGAGAAGGTAGAGATGTCGAGGTCTTCGAGCACGAACTCGACCTCGTTGTCCTTGTACTCCGTTCTGCAACGTTGTTGAGCGCACTATCCTGCAATTTGGTATTGTATATGACATACCTTGGGATAGGAATATCCTTGATCATGCCGACCAACTTCGGGAGGTAAACGTTGAACACGTCCTGCCAGAACCATGGCGCCCGCTCCATGAGCGATTGTGCGCCCGCACTGCTCGCGACGATGAGACCATTCTCGAGGTCCTCGCCGAGCTTCGCGTGTGCACGGCGAACCGCGCGCAGGTCCTCGTCGCGGTCGATTGCAGTCTGGAACTCGGACGCCTCACGCTTGAGCGCGGCGACGTCCTCCTTCCACTTGCGGCCCTTGTCCGAATCCTTGTCCAGCAGCTCACGCCACTCCTTGCGCAGGCGCTCACGCGTACGCTGAGCGTCATCACTGCGCGCGTAACCGCGCTCGTCGAGGCTCTTGCGAAGGTGGGCGACGAAGGAGTCGACCCACTCGCGCACGTCTTGGTCTTGCTGGATGTCGACGCCGCAGACGCGGAGGGCACCGAAGAAGCCGTCGAGGGACTTGCCACCGGCGAGACGCTCGAGGAACTCGCGGAGGCCGCGAATGCCGTTGATGAGGTGCTTCTCAGGAGTTGGGTCGTCGATGAAGGCATCGAGGGAGGTTGCCTGGTTGACATCGCCGGCAGCGTCGAGCGAGCGATGGATCCACTTCTGAGCGAGGTCGAAGATGGTGGAGATGGACTTGTGGTAGTTCTCGTCGCTCTGTGCGCGATCGCAGATCTGCAATGGTGATTAGCGTCGGGCTCGATCCAAATGTAGGAAGAATGCGAACCTTGTAGTACGCGTCCTGGAGACGAGAGCTGGTGCGGTCTGCGAGGTCCTGACCAGCTGCAGCTGCAGCCTGGCCGGCACCGATGACCTTGGAGCCAGCTTCCTTCGTCGAGTCCATTGTGCGCTCGAACTTGGCGCGCGCGTCGGCGTCCTGTGGGTCATCCTCGGCCTTGCGCTTTATGCCGAGCTCGTTGCGCTCGCCCTGCTGGACGTCGTTGTCGACCTCGCGGAGGGCCTCTGCGGCGCTCTGAGCGCTCTCGCCGAGGTACTCTGCTGCGTCTGCGAGGGCGAGGCGGGTGAAGGAGGCAAAGTCGTGGAAGAGGGAGCGGCCCTCGTGGGAGAGGTTCTCCCAGAGGGTGTTGACGAGGGTGCGGATGGCGCGGGCGACGGCACGGGCGTCCTTTGTGGCCTGGTCTGTGTCGACGTCCATGGAGGAGAGGGAGGTGGAGGTGTTGGAGGGGTCTACCTCTGAGAGGTGCCAGAGGGATTCTTGGATGAGGTTATCGCCTGCGGGTTGCATTAATATCTGTGGATAACACGGTGAATACTATGCGCGTACCGTTCTTGTCCTCTCCTAGCTTCTTGTATGCGAGAAGGAGGCTGCGAATGCCATTCTGGATCTCGCGACCTTGTGCGGAAAGCTCACCAGAGCCGGTCGAGGGCTCGTTGTTAAGGAGAGGGGCAGCGAGGAGGCGGTTGACAGCCTGAGAGAGCTGCTGGGAGGAGGGGAACTTGCCTGCGTTGAGGGCGGCGATGAGGGAAGCGGTCTTGTCCATCGTGAAAGCGGTCGTGAGCGAGAGCGAGTCCGGGGTCGTAAGGAAGAGAAGAGCGGTCGTAAGCTGTGGTGGATGTGCATCTGCGGCGGATGGTGTTTATATAGCGCGGAAGTGGGCGGTGACGCAGACGAGGGCAGGGAGGAGGACAGGGTGGAGCGGGTGGACGACGTCATTGCAGACGATGACGCTTCTCCCCGCTCCCTGGCGTACTTCTCCTGCCCGCTTCCGTCCCTGGTGCTGGGTGCTCCTCATCGACGTCGGTGGTCACTGCACCAAAGCCCAGGCCGAGCTTGCCTTGCCTCCGCGCTCGGGGAGAGGGACGGCGGCGGGCGCTTTCCGAGGAACCGCCTAACCTCTCTCCCAGTCGCAACACATCTTTGACTTCGGCCCCGATGCTCATCGATGAATACGAAGAGGTCTTTGGTGGGGATATGACCTGAGAGTTCGCGAATCAGAGGCCTCGGTGCCTGATGCACTCCCTCCCTGACATAGGCGCCGGTGCACCCACAAACTTACACAAGCACTGCACGCGTACAGGACCAGATGCTCGTCGACGCGTCGCCACGCCGCGTTAAATTACCGTGCTCGTCCTCGCACTGTATATGCACTACAACCAGCCCGTAACGTAACGTAAAATCCCGTCGTCGTCGTCGTCCCCGCCGCCCTGCGTCCCCGCGCGACGGTTTCGCTACGGGCCGTGCTGCGATCCAGGGCGCGCATACAAGGGCACCCCTTTCGATTTGCGAAACAACTATACACGACGCACTTAGAACAGCTCGCCCAGCGCTGCCATCTCCGGCCCGCCGGACTCGCGCATCCCAATTTCCCAGTCTGCGAGCGCATATCAGTATCGCCACTACGCTTGACATCTGGGAAGACTCACAGGAGTAGATGATCGTGACGGCCATCAGGATACCCGTTCCAGAGCCGATCGCACCCATCAGGTCCGCAACGACAGAGAGCAGGCCCAGGATCGCACCGCCGAGAGCTGCCGCGGTGGGCACGACCCGCTTCAGCTCCTTGTACATCGACCCCTCCCGGTGCCCCGCCATGACCATCTGCTGCTCCTTCAGCTGCTTCGCGATCTCACGCGGTCCAGACCCGGACACCTCGATCCACGTCTTTGAGAAGATCGCGCAGGCCGTGACCGTGAACGCGATGTAGATCAGCGTGTGCACAGGGTCCACGAGCGCCTCCCGGAGCGTGTGCGGCGGAGACATGTAGTACGCGATCCCAGACACCGCCGCCAGCTGCGGCGAGTCCTCCAGCGGCTCCCACACCCCGAGAAGGCGGACGAAGAAGTTGGACGGGAAGCGCGACGCGAGCATCTGCGAGATGATGAACACGTTCGACGTCAACGCAGACTCTAGCATGATCGGCATGTTCGACGTGTAGAACAGCTTCACGGGGTAGCTCCCGCGCTGGCCCCGGAACCGGTTGCTCTTCACGGGAATCTCGATCCGGAAGCCCTGGAGGTAGATCACGACCGCGAAGACGACGACGGTCGCGATCAGGTTCATGATGTTCGGCAGACGCTCGCGCCAGAACGCCTCGCGGAGCGCGCGGCCCTTGTCGTTCCAAGTGAAGAGGAGGTGGAAGAGGGAGACGACGGCGCCCTCGAACTCGGGGCCGCGGCCGGTGTTGACGGTCGTGGGGGAGAACGCCTTCCAGACGATGGACTCGCAGATGTTGGTCGCGATGAAGAGTGAGATACCGGAGCCGAGACCGTAGCCCTTCTGGAGGAGCTCGTCGAGGAGGATGACGATGAGCGAGGCAGAGATGAGCTGGATGATGAGCAGGAGACAGATGCCGGCGCCAAGGTCGCGGGGCTGGCCGTAGAGACCGGTCAAAACGTATACGGTAGCTTGACCGAGAGCTATGATGAGCGCGAACACTGCAGGAGAGGTCAGCGCGTTGGTGATATAGAATGAGCGGGGCACTGACGCTTCTGGGCACCGCTAAAGAGCGCGCGATCCTCCTTGAGGGAAAAGTCAACGTCGATGAGGTTGGCACCCGCGAGGAGCTGCATGATCATGCCAGAGGTGACGATGGGGGTGATGCCGAGTTCCATGAGTGTGCCGCGGTTGGAGGCGAGGATGACGCGCATCCAGTAGAGCGGGTCGGCGGAGTCAGAGGACATGATACCATAGAGCGGGACCTGGGAGCAGACGAGGAAGATGAGGAGGGTGACGGCGGTCCATAGCACCTTTTGGTTGAACGGCACCTGCGCGCGCGGGCGTGTCAGGGGCGCAAGAGGAGAGAGCGGACGGGGGACGTACTTTGCGGTCTGGGGAAGAGACCTCGGGGAGGATGGGGAGGAAGGGACGGACGAGGTTCAGAAACCGAACTATCACGCGTTCTGTCAGCACCAGCACGCGCAGGAAACAAAGGAGACGTACATCCGCTCATGGCTGGAGAAGACCAAGGAGCGGCGGGGGTGGGCGAACGCGGTGAAGGAGGAGGAGGAGGTAAAGAAGGCTTAATGCGCTGGCTCGATCGCTAACCCTCCCCTCGCCCGGTGAGGTGGCAGCCAAACAACCCACAACATACCCCGCGACGTGGCGCGTCCGCTCAAGCGCCCACCCCCTTGCTGAGTCGCGTGCCCGGTTTCCTCGTCCGAGACATACCCGTTGCATGTCTTGACTCGCACAATAACGTGGTGATGAGACAGTTATAGACTGCCATCAATTGCATGCACAGACTGATGATAGAGGTAGAAAGAAACTCGATTGCTGTGTACATCCGGGAGGACAGCACCGCACACGCGACAGCATATACAAAACTACTACTACATCGCCTACTGGTTCAGCTCGACGCTGAAGTTGTTCGTCAGCAGACTCGCGCTGCCCGTGAACGGCTCCGTGCCCGTCTGGATCGCCTGCACGAATTGCGACGGCGACACGTTGTAGTTCTTCACGATAAAGTCTGTTCGCGCGTCGATCAGCCACCGACACCAGCAGCGATATAACCAGAAGCGGGCGACGCACCGAAGAACTCCTTGAGGTCGCCGCTGAAGTTCGTGATGTCCCCGTCCTGGCTCACAAACGAGAGCACCTCCCAGTTCGCGTTCGGGCCCTTCCAGAGCGTCCAGTTGTGGCCCGCCAGGTTGATCCCGGACTGCACCTGCGACCCGACGGGTTGGATGCTGTCCGCACCAACCAGGTCAGCGGTGAATACGGGGTGAGTAAAGAGGACACGTACCCGCCGCGGCCGGAGAGCCAGATCATGATCTCGAACGAGGACGCCTGCGAGGCGGGCTGCCCGGACGGCGTCGTACCCGTCCAGATGTCGTACGACACATCAGCGCGGACTGGGTTCGACACACTCTCGTACGTCCACTGCCACGACGTCGGTGCAGACTTCAGGTTCGAGAGCTACACGTACAAGTCGTCGTTAGCTTCGGCATCGCACAGGACAGTCAAGGCGGAACTAACCTGGACACCCTTGGCGGAGTTGTGGAGTACGTTCGCGTAGCTCTTCACGTTGTTCGGCGCGTTCTGCCAGTTCCACACCGTGCGCCACGAGACGTTGTTCCCGCTCGCGCTCAACAGCGTCGACGTCTGCGAGCCCACACCAGAGTCTGTTGCACGCATGTCAGCGGGATAGTGGCTAGAACAGGGAAAAGGGAGACGCACTCTTGCCCCACAGGTTCTGGCAGAGGGTGTACGCGCCCGCGGGCTCGCAGTCAAACTGGCCGCTGATCGTCTGCGCGGACGCGGACGCGGCGACGGCGACGAGGGAGAGGAGGGTCGAGAAGCGCATCTTGCTTTGTTTCAAGGCTTGGTGTGGCGCTGAGAGCCTACAGACGTGCGGTGCGGCGGCATTTTATATGGCCGTGCGCGGTGTCTGTACTGGAGGGCACGTTTGCGAAGGGATGGACGTCGGAAAAACAGGCGTCGCTGTCGATGGCGCGAACGATGGGTCTGAACGGCGGATCTCCCGTTCGTCGTTCCGCCCGTGTCTAGCGGACACAGTATGCAGTGTATTCAACATCGATTGGCTACTTAACCACTGTCAAGAACTTATCCAGTGACAATGACTTCAGCTCACGAGAGCATTCGGGGCCTACTGGGTGTTAGCACCATGAGGAAACAAGTCTACTGCGTGAAGGCGGGAGACAGCGAAGCGGGGGCGGGCATCCCGACGATGCGCCGAGCCGACTCCGGGCGTCGCGGAAGCCCCATTAGAAGCGAAGCTCTGGATCAACTCAACGCCCCGATGAGGGACGCATGATGAAGAACGAGGAATTGCACAGTTGTAGTGCTTCGCCAAGAGCGCGTCATGGGCCGCGGACCTTTATCCACGAGACGGAGTGTTGGACTGATGCGGGTCGAAGTAAATCAGAAATATAACCGTGAGCTCGTGCTTGGCCGCAAGTGCACGACGGTTCATGCTTCGGCAATCTGTAAGTCTTCTGTGATCCGCGCTGTCTTTGGATGACCTCGCGGACGTTCGAGCAAGAATATCGGGGAGCGTATACAAGTGCTGCGCCCTGTGCGAGATCGTCCGAGAACGACAGAATGCGGAAGACAAGGATAGGTCAATGGAGAGAACGGTCGACAAAAACCCGGACTCACCTCTCGTATAAGCCTTTTGTCCGAGGACTGCGAACGTCGGGCACCGAGAGGGATCCGTGTTCGCGTAAAAGCGAGGGGAGACTCAAGGCCGAGGATGTAACTCGTGATCTAATGGGATATCAAGGAGTATTAGCCGCTCATTTTGACGAACGGTGCTACTTTTCGCGAATCGAGGAGAAAGAAGCGTAGGGCACCAAGTCACGGTGCAAGGTGGGAGGTTTGCGATGCTCAAGTAATATGCAGCTCTAAGGAGATGGATTGAACGTCTCAGAAAGTTTCAATAGGTTGTAAGGGCGTAAGTCATGGCAAGTTGGTTGCGTCACTTCGAGATGGCGTTGTTGGGGTGCGACCGTGGGGTTTGGCGGAAGCATGCCAAGTTAATAATGAGCAGAATATATAGGCGTGCATGATGCCTCGAGCCACACTCGCTGGTACCTGTGCGGTCTTGGACTGCCTCGACACCGAGGAGGAGTGCAAGTGGGAGGGCGAGGCGCGCGTGGCAGACGCGATCGGCCAACGCGCGACGCGATTTTCACACGCCACCACGCTGCCTATTCGAGATTATCGCGCCCCCGCGCTCCGCCGCCGGCTGTGGCTGTCTCTCCCGACGAGGTCGATAACGAGGACGACGACGAAGAGAGTGTATACGACGTACATGCAACGATGACCATTGTCCAGTTTGCCCCCTTCCAGTCGCTAGTGCAGCCCGCCTTCTGGCATGCGCTCACCAACCTCAAGATCGACGTCCTCCGCCTCTCTGACGATGCCCTCCCCGTACACGCGACGTACTCCTCCGGCCGCGCAGTCAAGGACCGCGAGACCGGCAAGGAAATCGCGCTCGGTTGTAACCTCACGCTCGGCGACGACGCGTTTTCGGACAACCCCCAGTACGTCCCCGCTCTCTGCAGCTCCCCGCGCCGATTGACCGATCGCGATCGCGCGCCTCGCGTATTCACAGCGTCCCTCAGAACGCTGTCCTCGTCAAGGGTTCATTCAAGAACTTCAACACAATCGAGGACTTCAAGAACGCGGACAAGACTGCGCTCTTCAATCACCTCTCCGACGAGGTCCGCGCTCCTCTCCCGTCCGCAGCTTCCTCCTGACATGTTCCTCCATAGATCTGGCAGAGTATCGTCAAGGACAAGTCCACCGCTCTCCTCACCCGCTTCCTCCTCATTACCTTTGCCGACCTTAAGAAGTACAAGTACTACTACTGGTTCGCTTTTCCCGCCTTCGCGGCGAAGCCCGCATGGGAGATCGACTCCGACTGGGCCGCTGCCCACGAAGTACTAGGCGAGGACTCAGTATGTATACCTCCATGTCTCTCTTATCCGGCACTCACACGTGCCTTTTATAGCTCTCCTCAATCCATGCCCAACTACATAACTCTCTCCGCCCATTCTTCCTTGTCCGCACCCAGGGCGGCAAGACCGAGATTGCCCCCGTAGAAGAATACGATTCCTTCTTCGCTCACGTTCCCCAAGAGGAGGCAGGTTATTATAGCTCCGGTCCATTTCTCTGTTCTGACGCTCCCTACCGTACACAGCGTACAGTCGGCTTTATCGATCCCTCCGCCCAACCCTCCAACCCCGGCTGGCCGTTACGCAATCTCCTTGCCTACCTCCTTGCCCTCCACCCCGAGACAGCCAACGGTGTGCGTGTTCTCTGCTGGCGAGACCCTGAGGTCCCCGCCTCAGGGGGCTGGAAGAGCCGTTTCGGGGTCGTCAAGCAAGGTACGGGCGCGGCTCCCGCGAACGCCGAGAAGCCCGCCGCCGTCGGCTGGGAGAAGAACATTCATGGCAAGCTCGGTCCCCGTGTCGCCGACCTCGCGCCCATGATGGACCCCACGCGGTACGTATCCTGAGCAAACCCTGGGAGTACAGCGCTCACGAAGAACGCAGGTTGGCAGACCAAGCCGTCGACCTCAACCTGAAGCTGATGCGGTGGCGTATCCTCCCGGCGCTCGACCTCGAGAAGGTCGCGAATACGAGGTGTCTTCTCCTAGGAGCGGGAACGCTGGGTTGCTACGTCGCACGCACGCTCATGGTGCGCCTTCACTTGACTTGTACAGGACTGCTTTGGCTGAAGCCGAGAAATCTAGGGCTGGGGCGTACGGACAATCACCTTCGTTGATTCCGCACGTGTGTCGTTCTCGAATCCGGTCCGACAGCCGCTTTTCGAGTTCGAGGACTGTCTGAACGGAGGCAAACCCAAGGCGGCGTGCGCCGCCGAGCGCCTCCGCAAGATCTTCCCTGGTGTCGTACGTTTGCCATCCTCACCATCGTGAATCGCTACCGGTGCTCATCCATTGTCGATCGTAGAACGCGACCGGACACAGCTTGTCGATCCCCATGCCCGGGCACCCGATACCGCCTGCGTCGGTCGAACAGACGAAAGCGGACGTCGCGGCGCTCGAGAAGCTCTTTGACGCGCACGACGCCGTCTTCCTTCTCATGGACTCGCGCGAGTCGCGTTGGCTCCCGACCGTCCTCGGCGCAGCCAAGGGCAAAATCGTACTGAACGCTGCGCTCGGCTTCGATACGTTCCTCGTCATGCGCCATGGCGCGCGCACGCCGGATAAGCGGGGGCAGCGGCTTGGGTGCTACTACTGCAATGATATTGTCGCGCCCACGGATGTGAGTTCTTTTGCTTTCGTAGCGTATGCGATGGTCGGTGCTGATGACGGCGTAGTCCCTGACGGACAGGACGCTCGACCAGATGTGCACGGTGACGCGGCCGGGGCTTGCCTCCATTGCATCCTCGACAGCGGTTGAATTGCTCGTCTCGATGCTCCAACATCCCGAAGGGTACGTTCCTTGTCTTTCTTCCGCAACAAACAGTGCTCACGCCCAGTAGGATTCACGCCCCGGCGCCTCCGCCCCAGACCAACAACTCGGGCGACAGCGCAAGCACGAGCGCGGAGTCGGAGAGCATCCTCGGAATCGTGCCGCACCAGCTGCGGGGCTTCCTCGCGCAGTTCCGCAACGTGCCCATCGTCGGCCCGGCGTACACAAAGTGCACGGGCTGCAGCGAGACGGTGCGTGCACACCTCTCACTTCATCTTCCCTCGGCTTGCACTGATGTTCGCCGCTGCAGGTGCTCGAGGCTTACGAGAAACAAGGGTTTGATATGCTTCTTCGCGCTTTCAACGAGCCCGAATTCCTCCCGGCGCTCACCGGCCTTGATAAACTGTACGAGGAAGCACAGACGGCGCTCGATAACGACGACTTCGTCGATGCGGAGGAGGATGATTTCTAATGGTACCCAGCAGACGAAGAGGGAGGCCGTGTATGATCAATGGGCGTGTGTAGCGATACCAACTGGTTGGACGGAGTCGGTGTTGAATGTACTGTGTAGTTCCTTTTATCAACTGTCCCTCAGATCGTGTGGCGGGCTGCACGAGATATTCCAGGAAGCACACAAGTGGATACGTGAGGTCGGGCATGAGGACCAGCGGGCGCACATATGTGCACATGACAGTGGGAACCCCGATGCTACATAGTGACCCCATGTCGCCATCTGAATCGGATTTCTGTCCTGATCTCTGCTCTCAACCCGTCTCACTCCCATCACAAACCGCTCCCTCTATATTCGCCCGACGTTCAACACACTATGAACGCCTACGCCACACCTGCTATGCTCCAAGCGGAGCAGGACGCTCAACGTCGTCTCCACATCAAGCTCGAGACCGAGCTTTATGGATTCCGCAAGGCGGAAACTATCAAAGCCTTTGGTGGAGATGCCTTTCGCGCCTTCGGCCCAACCCTGATCATGGACGATGAAACGCTCCGCCATGTCATAGCTTGCGCGTGTGCTCGTACCCTCAGGTCGTTCGATGACATCTACAGAGAATGTCCCGAGTGGCCCTTAGCATCGACGCTTGGCGGCGCTCTTCTGGATTTGATCGCTCAGTGAGTAGTATGCGAGGTTTATCGACCCATCCATGGTTAATTTATCAACTCCAGGTGCTACCCTTCTCCACCCACTCCACCGCCGCTAGTGTCGACGCTTCCCCCCACACATGATGGCCGGCTGGAGAGCTCAGAGCACTCCGCCGCCGACGCGCCAGTAGGCTGTGCCATAAATGCCACTACTCAAAGGCGGTCACACCCTAGATCGCAAAGATCGTCAGAGGCTGTTTCGTTGGCCCAATGGATCGCCTCCACTGCGCGTCCACGAACTTCCCCGTCCGCCGCTCCGCTAGTTGCGCCCCCTACCCCAGGCACGCCACCTGCTGCCAGTAGGCCCGTAGTCCCCATCACTTTGCCGCCCTCCATCGGAGAACACGGAGGCCTTCAGTCAGACTCCGAGTCCTACCCTGACCTGGTTGGGCTCTCTGACCATGCACGCAATCGCGTTTGCGCTCTCCGCACAGAGCGCAGCGAGATTGAGGCTCGCATGGCCATCTTGGCGCAACTCAGGGACGACCTCGAAGCACGCGAAAACCGGATCATGATGGAGTATCTTGGAGGTTGACATGATTCTGAGGTGATGGGCGAGAAACTAGGTGTGCATGTTGGTTGGAGGATCTGGACGTCGCGGGCAAGCCGTGCGCAAGCTCGTGACAAGCGTGCGCGCGGTCGCCGCGCGCGATCGGTACGTTCTTGTATATGTTTCGTATTTTCTTATCTACATCGATCGCGAGTGGCCACGCAGCAGCGCGGCCAGATCCTGTATGTTTTGTCTCTTTTGCTTACGATACACCTTGTTTCGCTCGTACTTCTTCTTCTTCAAATCCTTTTATTGCCGTGTCGGGGCCTAACTATATAACCCGGGAATGTTACGTAACATTCCGGGGTGTCAACGGAAGAGAGGCCATATCTCCTCAGGAACCCCTCTCTTCCATGGCCGAAAGGGGTCTATTCTATCTATATAACCCGGGCCGGTTACGTAACTGGCGTGGAAGTGAACGGAAGAGAGGTCATATCTCCTCAGGAACCCCTCTCTTCCATGGCCGAGAGGGGTCTATTCTATAGCCAGGAAGCAGGGCTACACGATGCAGGTGGTTTCAGGGCAATAGCTGCTCTCGTCGCCGAGTTATGGCCTCTCTTCCGTCGAGGTGAGATGGAAGTGAGATGGAAGAGAGGCCGTATCTCTTCAAGGACCCCTCTCTTCCATGGCCGAAAGGGGTCATTTCTATAGCCCTGGACTGTGGCTACAAGGTCCAGGTGGTTTCATGGCGATAGCTGCCCTGGTGGCGGAGTTATGGCCTCTCTTCCACCGGGGTCAGGACCAACTTTTTGAACCACCCCTCACTTCCATCGAGATAATGACCTCGATTGATAGCCCTGTTCTATAGCTACACAGCGCACTTTGTTTCGTGTCCATAGCTGCCCTGGGTGCCAAGTTATGGCCTCACTTCCATATGCCAAGTTGGGGGTGAATGGAAGAGAGGCCATATCTCCTCAAGGACCCCTCTCTTCCATGGCCGAGAGGGGTCGTTTCTATAGCCCAGGATCGTGGCTACAAGGTCCAGGTGGTTTCATGGCCATAGCTGCTTTGGTTCCCTAGTTATGGCCTCACTTCCATCTGGGTCAGGACCTACTTTTTTCAAAACCCCTCACTTCCATGGAGATAATACTCTCATACAATAGCCCTATGTGCCCTGTACTGTGTGTATTTTTTCCGGGCCACTAGCTGCCCTGGTTCCTGAGATACAGCCTCACTTTCATTTACTTCCAGCTGACCTCCCCATGGAAGTGAGGCCTATCTATATAACCCGGGAATCTTATGTAACATTCCTGGCGCAAGGTTGGCGCAAGGCCAATATCTCACCAGTAAGGCCTCATAAGGGTAGGCGCAAGGGGTGCTTTGGATAGCCCTGACCAAGGGCTACAAGGCACACCTGGTTTCATTGCTATACCTACAGCCGTTATGGAGATATGGCCTTGCGCCTGCAATTCCGGCTAGGCGCAAGGCGGCGCAAGGTGGCGCAAGGCCCATATCTTGGGAGGCACTGCCAGTGTTGGCATGTTTAAGGGGTGTATTGGATAGCTAAGAAGAAGGGCTACAAGATGCATATGGTTTCGAGGTGATAGCTGCAATTCTAGCAAAACATTGACATCATCTGCTCCAGGTCTATATCTCAACCTCCAGAAATGATATTAGCAGATGCAATGGGTGCATTGGATAGCCATTAATCAGGGCTATTCAACGCAGTTTGTCCCTTAGCATTTGCTGCAGTACTGGTCAAGATATTAGCCTTGCGCCAACCTTGCGCCAACCCAGGTCAGCCAGGCGCAAGGTTGGCGCAAGGCTAATATTCCAGCAGGTAGTGCAGATATTGGCAAATGCAAGGGTGATTTGGATAGCCAGGAAGCAGGGCTACAATATGCACCTGGTTCTGAGGCTATAGCTTAAGGTCTAGAAATATACCACCCTAAGCACGCCCAGGCCAATGTCTTACTATCTTGAGCATATATTAGCACAAAAAGGAGTGTTATAGATAGCCATTATCCAAGGCTACACAATGCACCTAGATTCACATCATTCACTGCAATATTGACTGAGATATTGACCTTGCGCCAACCTTGCGCCTGGCTGACCTGGGTTGGCGCAAGGTTGGCGCAAGGCTGATATCTTGGCCTTAAGTGCAGATATTGCCATATGCAATGGTGTTCTGAGTAGTCATAAACCAGGGCTACACAATGCACCTGTTTTTGTAATATTTGCCATATTATTGGCTGGGATACTGACCTTGCGCCAACTCAGTTTAGCCTGGCGCAAGATTGGCGCAAGGCTGATATCTTGGCAGGCAGAGCAGATATTGCCAGATACAAAAGTGCTTTGGATAGCTATGGAGCAGGGCTACACAGCACAGGTAACTGCTAGGTTTCAGCATTATCACCAACTGGACTGATCTATATTTGTCAATTTTCCGCATTTTAATATTAACAATTTGCTACTTAAGGGTCCACAAATGCCTATAGCCTTTCACATTTCTAGTTAACCATATTCATGCACAAATCATGTAATTCCAAACAAGCTGTTCACTATGATATGACTTGGCAGAATCTGCGAAGATCAGGTGATCAGCTGATGGTCATGTGATCTTGGCAGAATCTGCGAAGGTCAGGTGATCTTGGCAGAATCTGTGAAGGTCATGTGATCTTGGCAGAATCTGCGAAGGTCAGGTGATTTGGATGGGTCATCTGACCTGAACCGTATGTCAAGCCACTTCATTATTTGGCCCTGTATACAAATATTTGTCCCTTATATAAATCAATTGATGGGCCTTCTTTACACCTTGACCTTCAACCATCACCACCCAACCCTGGTTTCTCAGCTACCTCAAATCTCATCATGTCTGCTGCTGCTTCTAGCTGCCCTCACTGTTCTCAAGCTGTTTCAGGTGCCTTGAGCCTTCATACAAGGACCTGCACTAGATTTCCATTTTCAGTTCATCAGCATCCCTTATCAAAGAATGGCCCTCTGATTCCTATTCAAAGGGGGTCTAATTATCATATTATCTGTAGATGCATTAATGCTCAGGGGGTGCTCTGCTCCAAAACATTTCCTACCCACAACTCTTTATTTAAGCACCTTAGAAAGACGAAAAATGACCAATGGCAGGTAAGGGGCATACTAATATATTTTCATTTATATTTTAATTAATGATGGTCACCTCAGATTGCTGCACAGGTCCTTCCACCTATTCCTGAGGTGGACACACCTATACCTACCCCTGCTGTAAGTGATCTGCCCCATAGCTTCCCAATCCATACTAAAATGAATTCATATAGCAATCTAGGCCATCTACACCACACACACCCCCTGGCTCCCCTCGGCCAATGTCACTGGTTCAAAGCCCTGGTCAAAAGTCGGATAGGTCAAGGACACCCATTCAGCCTCCAGCTGTGCCTTTGCCTTTATCCAGCCTTTCAGAGGTAGGTACAACATGAAATATATTATGCGGCCTGTCTAACATTTTGTAGCTATATGACGTGGCTGAAGGCACTCTGGCCACCTGGGGCTTTATGATCAATCGCCGCCTAAAGTCCCTTATTTGCATTTATAGGGAAAAAGTAGGGGGGGTGAGGGTTAGACCTAGCCCTCTAAGGTGAGGGTTAGGGAGATGGCCCCCATAGCAGCGCACCAGCGCATGTGCGCTGGTGCGCGCACACGCAGAGGTAGCAATTGTGCACGCGCGCACCAGCGCAGATGCGCCAGTGCGCGCACACGCAGAGGTAGATTGTGCACCAGCGCACCAGCGCAGATGCGCCAGTGCGCGCATAGGGACAGATAGATTGTAATATGAGCCAGTGCGCGCATGCGCCAAGGGATATTGTATACCAGCGCACCAGCGCATCTGCGCTGGTGCGCGCACGCGCATGGATAGATTGTATGCGCGCGCACCAGCGCAAGTGCGCCGGTGCGCGTATGTGAACAGGGGATCACATGCGCCAACAGACATTGTATACGAGCGCGCCAGCGCAGATGCGCTGGTGCGCGCGCGCACATGAATAGATTGTATGTGCGCGCACCAGCGCAAGTGTGCCGGTGCGCGTATGCGCACAGCGAATTGTATACCAGCGCGCCAGCGCAGATGCGCTGGTGCGCGCGCACACATGAATAGATTGTATGTGCGCGCACCAGCGCAAGTGTGCCGGTGCGCGTATGCGCACAGCGAATTGTATACCAGCGCGCCAGCGCAGACGCGCTGGTGCGCGCGCACACATGAATAGATTGTATGTGCGCGCACCAGCGCAAGTGCGCCGGTGCGCGTATGCGCACAGCGAATTGTATACCAGCGCACCAGCGCAGATGCGCTGGTGCGCGCACGCGCATGAATAGATTGTATGTGCGCGCACCAGCGCAAGTGCGCCAGTGCGCGCATCAGTCAAAGGGATTTGCACACCGGCGCACCAGCGCACATGCGCTGGTGCGCCCAAAGATACAACGATAACCATAGCATGTCCGTCAATTGTACAGGCGACAGAAGGAGATCCGCAGACGCAGCGAGGACATGTCAAACCTTACACAAAGTCAATGATGCGTACTCTCGTTCCGTCAAACACCGTGTTGCGCCCGGCAATGTCGTGAACCTCGACACCCGCGTTCTCCAGCGCCGCGATCGCCTCCCTTTGCGCATTCCTTTGATGGGACGTTCGGTCGCGTCGGTGAGTTCAAAGTCTAGACAAGAAACATGAAAACGGCACTTACTGCAGACGCTCCCCCATGTCTGGGAAGTTGTCGATGGGTTCGCCGCAGTCCGACATCAACATGATGCTCGCGCGCGGGCCCTCGAACAGCCCGTAGTAGGCTGGTATCGGGAGCGCGCTGGCCGCTCGCGCGTCGCGCGGCAACGCGTTCGCGAGGCGTTCCCACTCCCTCGTCACCTCGCGCTCCGTCCGGTCGTCGATGAACATCAAGTCGGTCTTGATGACGACAGAGGTCGCGCCGACGGTGCCGCGCCATGCGGTCGCCAACTCCCCGCCATCGAGGCACTCGGTGACGTCGAGGGTTGCCGTCCTGGCCAAGTGGCGACCAAGCCGCCGGATGACGGGGAACAGCGGCGATGACACCGCGGGCCCAGTCAGCGCGGGCTCGCTTCGGTCGTAGGTCACGATGTGGCCGTTCAGGTAGCGCACGCGAATCCTCCGGCAGGTCGCCAGGCGCACTTCGTCCCAAACTTGCCTGAGGGCACGCGCGAGCCTCGTCAGGGTGGCGGCGAGCGCTGAGGAAGGGATGGCGGGCGTCGACGGGATCGGTGGAATGCGGCGCTCGGCGACAGCCATCACATATGCGCGATGCTGTGAGACAACATCCAAAGTGAGCTCAGGTAGACATGCGAAGCGGGCACAGACACTCACAAGGTATGCGCTCGCCAAGACGCGCATGGCGTCGAGCGGGGTGAACGCTGGCTGACCGGGGGTGGGGAAGCGATAGTACGGGCCTTGAACGAACAGCTCGGATTCGACGGCCTGGAGGAGGTACACATAGTTGTGGCCCATGAGGACCACGACTTCGCATCCCGTTACCTTTGCTTGCGTGAAGCACTGTGCAGAAAACACGAGTTCAGTCATGCGTTTGAGAACGGTGGGGGCGGAGGATTCGTGCTCACCTGAACGAGCATCTGCTCCGCCTCGGTGAGCTCGGTGAGCTCGAGTTGGGGCATGACGTTCGCCTCGATGCGCGCTTCAAGGTTGTCGACCTTTCTGAGAATGGCGCTCTCGTTCTTGACCTCGACGAGGAGGTAGACGGTGTCGGAGGTGGCTGGGTCACCGAACTGCGGGGCGGTCTGCAAGTATGCGGCGATGTCGAAACTGATCCCGGCGAGGTTGCTGCTGTAGCCGCCGGTGACTTTGCGCTGCTTCCACGGCGCGTTCCTGATCTCGTCCGGGTACTGGTTGTCGTTGTCCGGGGGTAGACCGACGTTGAGGGCCTTCCACAACAGGGCGAGGTGGTTTTCGAGCTCGGACTCGGACCGGTAGGCCAGTTGCTCCCCGCGGATCGCGTCCCACTGTGCTGCGACGCGGGGTACGATGTCGGTGCGTGCGAGCAGCTGGTTGACGGCGGGGCGATGATGACTCAAGAAGGGTAAGTCGTCCATGCGCTCCACCCTGTCGAAATACCTGAATTGGTACGTCTCCCTCTGGGAAGGAGCCTTTTGTCGAGAGTTTGTTCCCCGGAGCTCGGAGCAAACGGGCCAGGACTCTTGAGACAGCCATTGTGCGAGAGTCGGTTGGGGAGCTTGAGCCTGAGCGGGAGCCTGCATGTTGAACGGCGGGATGTGGTGGTATGGATGGTGGGGATGTGGTGGTAGGTGACAAGAGATGATGCGCGTTGGCGCCGCTGTTGATGTCCTTGGCAACGGGCATCAAAGTTGGGTTTGTTCGGTTTGTTAGAAAATTGTTTGATCCGGTCGGCCGGGACTCGTTCGATGTGGTACCGCGCACGTATGTAGCCGCGATGTTCCTGGCGCGCCTTTTTCGGCTAGTTCGCCGACCATCGGGCGGAACGCGATGCGAGTGGCGCGGTCCAGAACGGTGGTGCGCGCGCGCACTCAAGGGACGTAATCGAGCGCACCAGCGCATGTGCGCTGGTGCGCGTATGCGCATGGGGGATTGTACATCGGCGCACCAGCGCACATGCGCTGGTGCGCGCGCGCGCACATACGGATCGCTTGCGAGCGCACCAGCGCAATTGCGCCAGTGCGCGCACGCGCACATACAGATCGTACGCGAGCGCACCAGCGCACTTGCGCCAGTGCGCGTATACGTACACATAGATTGTACACCGGCGCACCAGCGCACATGCGCTGGTGCGCGTATGCGCACATAAGGATTGTACACCGGCGCACCAGCGCACATGCGCTGGTGCGCGCACGCGCACATACGGATCGTACGCGAGCGCACCAGCGCACTTGCGCCAGTGCGCGTATATGCACACATAGATTGTATACCAGCGCACTTGCGCTGGTGCGCCCGAAGATACAACAAAAATAAATCCTCCATAAATAAGGAGACTCAAACTACATATAGGTATATGGGTATACATGGATACAGGGTGTATGATACATCCCATGTCCGCCTTGTGACCGAGAACGAACCCTACACAAAGTCGATGATTCGCACCCTCGTTCCGTCGAACACCGTGTTGCGTGCGGCGATGTCCCGCACCTCGACGCCCGCGTTCTCCATCTCCGCGATGGCCTCGGTTTGCGCGTGACTGGCAAGGCACATCAGCGTGCTGCATGATCCAGGACGGTCCCTCGCTATCAAAGTACTTACTGCAGATGCTCCTCGAGGTCGGGGAAGTTGTCGATCGGGTGGCCGCAGTCGGACATCAAAATGATGCTTGCCTGCGCGCCCTCGAACAGCCCGTAGTAGGCCGGGATCGGCAGCGCGCTGGCCACTCTCGCATCGCGCGGCAACGCGGACGCGAGGCGGTTCCACTCCCGCGTCACCTCGCGCTCCGTCCAATTGTCGACGGGCATCAGATCCATCTTGATCACGACGGAGGTCGCGCCGATGGTGCCGCGCCAAGCAAACGTCATCTCGCCCCCGTCAAGGCACTCGTCCACCTCCACGTTGAGCGTCGCAAAGACGTCCTGCCCGAGCCGCCGGAGGAGTGGGTACAGCCGCGACGAGGCCACGGGTCCGGTGAGGGCGTCCTCGCTTCGATCGTACTTGACCACGGTCCCGTTCGGGTAGCGGACCTGCACCGACCGACAGGTCGCCAAGCGCACCTCGTCCCAGACCCGCCTGAGGCCGCGCATGAACTGCGAGAAGCAGCCGAACAGTGAGTTGGAGCGGCTGGGCGTGGTGAGCACGGTCGCCGGGGCGTGCAAGGCTTGAAGTTGCTCAGCCAACTTTGCCCCGCGATGCTGGAGCGTATCAAACGTCACCCAACGCAGCACCGACGGGAGCGTAATGGCACTCACATAAAAGGCGCTCGCCAAGACCTCCATCGCAAAGCGCATGGTGAAAGGGTTGCGACCTTGGTCCACGTACCGGTACAGTGGGCCCTGGATGTACATGGTCGAGTCGACCACCTGAATGACGTAGACGGTGTCGTGGCCCATCAAAATGGCGGTCTCACAACCCGTCGTGCGCGCTTGAGTGAAAACCTACGGTCGCGCGCCGTCAGTTGCCAATGCACGTTTTCCGAAACACATTCGAGAGCGCGGGCTTACCTGCACGAGCATCCGCTCTGCGGGCCCGAGCTGATGCACCGGAATGTTGGGCATGTTGCCCGCTTCGATCCGCGCCTCGAGGCCGACGAGTTTATCCCGGAGCGCCCGCTCGGTCTTTGTCTCGACCAGGAGGTAGACGAAGTCGGTGGTGTCGTCGGCGCCATGTTCGGACGCGGTTTGAATGTACGCGGCGATGTCGAACCGAATTCCTTTGTGGCCGCCGCTGTAGCCGCTGTAGACCGTGCGTGTCATCCAATTGGCGTTTCGGACGGACGGCGGGTAGAATGCCATCTGGTCGTCCGGGATGCCGTTGTTCAGGATGTCCCACAACCTTCCGAGTAGGACCTCGAGCTCGGACTCGGAGTGGTAGTTGTACCCCTTTGAGGCGAATATTGACCACTGCACTGCGATGGGTGGGACGATGTCGGTTCTGTTCATGAGCTGAGCGACCTGCGCTTGATGGTCGACGATGAAGGGGAGATTTGCGGTGCGCTGGACCCTCTCGAAAAGGTGGTAGGTGTATTCTTCCTTGAGGGAAGGAGTCTTTTGTGCCGCACTGGTCGTTGGGCGCTGGAGGGTTTGCTCCCAGTTTTGTGCGTCGAGCCACTGGCCGAAGGTTTGGGCGGGAGCGGGAGCCTGCATGATGATGTAGAGCGCGGAGGTGGCGCGAGCGGAGGATGGCGTTAGGGGTGTCAGGGACGAGGGTGTGGCGGTATGAGACGATGGACGGCACGCGTTGGCGGTGTCAGTCTCCTTAGCGACCGGCGCCAGCAATCCAGTCTTGGGGGGCTGGAATTTGAGAGGCGCGCGCGCGCGCATCGCAGGAGGCTGTGCATTTTGGTGCCGATCGGTATGAGCCGGTCTAGCGGTATAGGCGAGCGGACGGGCGACGGTATTCCGTTTACCCAATTGTGCGGAGCCAGGTGACACACGATATGATACGCTTGGCGGACGAATAGCGGGCTCACGCGATTGAGCCGCTCGTTTGCAATCATGGAACACGTTGAGTGGCGCACCAGCGCACCAGCTTGGCGGACGAATAGCGGGCTCACGCGATTGAGCCGCTCCTTTGCAATCATGGCACACGTTGAGTGGCGCACCAGCGCACCAGCGCACATGCGCCAGTGCGCGGAGCGCTGGTGTGTTGGCGCAAGCGTGGGCTTGCGCGCCAGCGCGTATGTAGTATTTGTATGTATGTGTTCGCGCACCAGCGCATGTGCGCTGGTGCGCGAAATGAATACCAATGTGTCGTGTGTTGTGCGCACCAGCGCACGTGCGCTGGTGCGCGAAATGGATACCATGTGTTGTGTGTGCGCGCACCAGCGCATGTGCGCTGGTGCGCGAAATGGACACCATGTGTCGTGCGCGCGCGCACCAGCGCACATGCGCTGGTGCGCTGAAAGAATACAATGTGCCGTGTGTTGTGCGCACCAGCGCATGTGGGTTCATGGCCGCCCGGCGGACAACCGTTTCGTGCACCTCGGAGGGGTGATATTCTCATTTCTTCATTGCTAAGCTACACGCGCACGTACACTACATTGTTCTACGCCCTGGACAGGCCGTCGCCGCGCGCGCACAGCACATGAACGCACATTTGAGCTAGGTTAGGCCTAGGAAAGTGTGGCGCAAGTGCGCGGGTGCGCGGCGCCAGGCGCCACACGGCCGCCGCCGCGCGCGCGTGGCCTTGCAGTGCAGGCATGCCATGCGTCGGCGTCTGCACGCGCCGTGCATCGGCGTCTGCACGCGCCATGCGTCGGCGTCTGCACATTGGACGCGCTGGCGTTTGAGTTCTTACCACCTCGGCACTGTGCGATCTCGCTTTCCGACCTTCTGCTTCTCTTTACTGAACAACCCGCGCTTGTCAACATGCCCCCCAAAGCTGACCAACCGAAGCCGAAGCCTCGCCCGGTACGTCCGCGCGCACTCGTACTCCATGCACCCTCGCTAATCGACACATACTTGCAACAGAAAACCGGCGCGCGCATGCAAGCCCAACCCGCGCCCAGGGCGATCGCGTCCGAGGCCAAAGCGAAAAAGGCGGCCGCGGCGTCTGCGAACGCAAAGGTGCGCGGTGTGTTCGATGTACGCGCGCATGGTTCGCTGACATTTGAGGGTTTTGCAGAAGGGCAAGGCCTCGGCGCGCGCGACACAGAATGACGCGGATGGGGAGCCCAAAGACCGCGAGGATGACGAGGACGAGGACGAGGAGGACGAGGAGGATGATATTGTGGAGGTGGATCCAGACGAGGAGGACGCGCAAACGACGCGGACACAGGTGCGCAATGCAGCGCCGCGTTCACGCCGACACATGCTGACCTCCCAACCGTTGTGCGCGCAGAAGGGCAAGAAAAAGGCCGGGTCGCGTGCGAAGACGGTGGCGGGGGACGAAGAGGGGCCGGCGACCCAGGTGCGTTTGCTCTGCCATGTACGATTTCGGTACGAATGTGCCTGACGCGCTGCGCCGTTTACAGAAAACGTCACGCACGCGCCAGAAGACGGCGCGCGACAGCGAGGAGCGTGCGGTCAAGCGCGAGCCCACCGAGGTCAAACTCGGGGTCGACGTCAAGGGCATGCAGGAGCAGGAGCAGAGGCGGAGTGTGCTCGCGCAGCGCGCGGCGAAGATGCGTCTGGGCTACGGCACGCTGAACCTCATCGACCCGACGCCGGTGAAACTGCACTTTGGCAAGTGGAACAACCGGCCGATCGAGCCCCTCCGCGTCAAGGAGATTGTGAAGCAGCTCCTGTTCAAGGGCGTCTGGGACTGGGAGAGCCCTATCCCGATAGTGGTGCCGCGGCGGTTCATCAAGCTGGACGCGCTTCAGGCGCACCGTCCGGAAGGCACGCGCGCGCCGCCGATCGTGTTCACCGACGAGGCGCGCGAGCAGATCATCGAGCTCGCTGGCGGGCACCACCGGCAGCGGGCGCTGATCGAGTACCGCGCGACGTTGGACAAGTCGCGCGAGACGCTGACGTCGAAGATCGCGCAGCTGGGCAAGCGCAAGGCGAGCGACGAGACGGACGAGGCGCTGGCGACGCTGCGCCAGCGGCTCGCCGAGGTCGAGGAGACCCTCGCGCAGCCGATGTTGTGGCTGACCGAGGTGTTCGCTGCGGGTGAGTGGCGCGCGTTTGAGACGCCGTTGTTTCTCACTGACACGATGCGACGTTGCAGAGGACGTCGACAACGAGATGGGCCAGTACCTCTCGATGAACGACGAGATGCCGAACCTCAAGCAGACGGAGCTTGAGCGGTTCTGGCTGTCGCTGTCCGCGATCAAGGATTACAACGCAAAGTACCTGAGCACGAGCGGCAAGAAGGTGGTGCGGGCGCCGATCGGGACGGACGCTTGGGAGGACCACATCCTGAGCAAGGTGCTGGCGCCGCAGGATCAGAAGCGCGGCTTTGGCGCGTTGCTGAAGATGCCGCGGGCATGGGACTTTGTGAACCTGGCGGGGCAGCTGTCGTACATGCGGGACGGCAAGCACCTGAAGATGGACGCGCTGAAGAAGCGGTTGTGCCCCGTCACGAAGGCTCAGAGCGTCACCAAGACGGTAACGGATCCGAGGACGAAGCAGCCTGTGTCGGTGAGGCCTCCGGACACGGCGGGTGGGGTGCGTCCACCTATTTCTCTCTCATTCGCGCGCGCGCGCGATTACGTTCGTTTGCTCACGGAGGGATTCGTTTTTGCGCGCCGCAGATCTGGCTCGACATGCTCGAGAGCGTGGTCGAGGAGATGGTGTTCGTCGCGAAGAGCGGCGACTGGCCTGCGCCGACGACGACGCGGCTGCAAAACTACGTCAAGTACCTCCAGTACTCGCCGAAGCAGCGCGCGACGAAGGTCGCGGGGAACGTGAAGCTGTCGTACGAGGACACGTACGCGACGTTCATGAAGAAGGGCGTCGTCGACGACGAGGTGTGGCACGCCGACCTGGTCAAGAAGATCGACGAGATCTACGTGCGGACGGTGAAGCCGGCGATGGGGTGTATGCTCCAGACGTCGACGCCTGATTGGGAGGGTGCGATGACGGCGTACTGGGCGCAGGTCGACGCGGTGGTCACAGAGTCCTGGGAGAGCATGGTCCCACACTGCGCGTGGGGGCCTCAGACTGCGACGACTGTGAAGGGGGCGAAGGGGCGGCTGATGTGGGTGCGCCGTCTGCGGGAGCTTGGACAGGGGTACGACCTTCCTCTGGCAACGGCGACGTTCATCCAAGACCTATACGACCACTTTGCGAGTGTGTCGTACGGACTGCAATGGGTAAGTGCCGTTCTTTTCTCTCGACCATGCGCACCAGCGCACATGCGCTGGTGCGCGTGTATGCAATGTCCATGTGCGCATGCGCGCACCAGCGCATGTGCGCTGGTGCGCGTGTATACAATGTCCCTGTGCGCATACGCGCACCAGCGCACTTGCGCTGGTGCGCGAGTTTACAATGTCCCTCGCGCATACGCGCACCAGCGCACATGCGCTGGTGCGCGAGTTTACAATCCTACTATGCGAATGCGCGCACCAGCGCACATGCGCTGGTGCGCGAGTTTACAATGTCCCCGCGCGCATACGCGCACCAGCGCACATGGGCTGGTGCGCGTGTGTACAATCCTACTATGCGAATGCGCGCACCAGCGCACATGCGCTGGTGCGCGAGTTTACAATGTCCCCGCGCGCATACGCGCACCAGCGCACCTGCGCTGGTGCGCGAGTATACAATCTACTTGCGCGCATTCTAAATCTATCTTCGTCACGGCTCACTCTGCTCCACAGATCAGCCGTCAGATCGATCCCATGGTCGACGCGACCGTCGCGTCAAAGTATCCCTGGGTCTGGGACCACACATCGAACATGCGCGAGTTCATGATCAACCCGCATGCGATCAGTAACACCAACGATCAGCCCCGACACGTACGTTCTACATTTCTATCGCATTGGTTTCTACGACGTACTGACCGCGATCACACTCCTCGTCCAGTTCTACCTATGGCTCTGCGACAAAATGGAGCTCGTGCGCGGCGTCGACATGATGCTCGCCTCCGGCATCATGAAGCCCGAGTACGAGGCCGTGTTCAGCGCGAACACGAACGTCTTCACCAACGCGACGACGGTGATCGAGGACGTCCTCCTCAACGTCGTCGACCACGACGAGGAGCAGGACGACATCGTCGACGACCTCAAGGCCATCTGGAACACGCTCTACGAGCACATCGTCCCCCCGAGCTCCCTGCCCAAGGAGGACGACCTCGACATGGGCCTCTACCACCCGCGCCATCGCGCGTTCGCGTCCCCCTTCAACGTCTCCAACAAGCACCGCCAGGCTTACCCCTGCCTCTCCCTCCTCCTCAGCAGCGCGGTCGACTTCCGCGGCTTGATCCATCGCAGCAACCGCAGGCGTTTCCTCGGGACGCTCGCGTCCCGCCTCCACTTCACCGCGCGGATCTACAAGGAGATCATGGAGAAGACGCTGGTGCAACCCCTCGCGGCGACGCTCCGCAACAGCCTCCTTCAGTATCTCGAGAAGAACCGTCAGCGGTCGATCTCAAGCATGCTGAAGGACATGTACGTCAGCGCGGGGATCGTCAAGGACGGCGACAAGGAGTTGGGCACGAAGCTCATGTGGGACGTCAGCCTCCTGCGCAACGTCGTCCAGCCCCACAAGCAGAAGACGAAGCTGACCGTGGTCGACCGCGACAACTTTAACAAGAGCGTCGCGAAGGACGCGCGCATGAAGACGTACGCCAACGACATCAAGAAGATCGTCAAGATGGTCGTCGGGTCGACGGCCGCTGCGGCGACGCACACGGGCCAGGGCAGCAAGGGCGTCATCAATGGCGCGGTCGCTGAGAAGCTCGACGAGCTCGTTGAGGTGAGTGCTCCCATTTCGATTCGTTCGCGTCGCTCGCGTCATTCTCATCGCTTTTTTCTACAGGCGCTCTCGTTCAACGCGAGCCGGCTCGAGTTCAGGCGCGAGGGCGAGAACGCGCGCAAGGTCTACGTGATGCGCGACAAGGAGGCCGTCGGCTTCAAGGTGCCCTCGGTCGAGAAACGCGGGGACACGCGCGCGTACCCGTCCCTCGATCACTTCAAGAGCGCGGAGCCCAGGCAGTGGGACCTCTTTGTCCAGCTGCGCGAACGGCACGTCCAACGGCTCAGGGAGAAGCACTCGCAGTCCCAGGCGAGCGACTCGGGCAAGAGCAGCAAGATCGTCGTCCCGCGCCTCGACGACATCTATCCTCAAGATGTGCGCTGGCCGGAAGGGGACCAGGCCATCGAAGACATGGAGAGCGACGTCGACCCCGACGACCTGACGTTTTTGTCCGACGTCGAGGGTGAGGGTGAGGGCGACGCCATGGACGTCGACAAGGACGACGACTCCGAGGACGACGACCCCAAGGACGACGACCCCAAGGACGACGACCCCCAGGACGACGACCCCGAGGACGACGACCTCCAGGACGGCGAAAACACCCAGGAACACGGCGACACACAGGAACGCGGCGACCCCCAGGACCGCGGCGACACCCAGGACGACGGTGACACCCAGGACCGCGGCGACACCCAGCACGACCGATCCGGACAAGCCACTGGCAACTTGGACCCCGACGCGATGCCGGTCGACCCAACGGCATCCCAGAGCGAGGTCCCCATAGATTTTCCTCTGACCCAGCCTCCCCCGCCCCCGGCGCTCTCATCCGTGGAGGAGCGCGACGCGCACGCGGTGCTGGTCCAGGCCGCTGCGCAAGGTTGGGACGAGGACGCCGATATGGCGGAGGAGGATGTGTTCGGCACCGTGGACCAGGCGGACGCCATCAGGGAGGCCGCCCAGCACTTGGCCCCGCCCTCTCGCGCGTCGTTGCTCAAGGCGATCGCGTCCTATCCGGAGCTGATCGAAGGCCGCCTCGACGTCCTCCACTTCCGCCCTCCCCCCGTCTCCGAGGCCGACTTTGAGTCCTACCGCGCGAAGCTGAAAGCACGCATCGCCCCCTTGCCGGAGGACGCGCCGCCCAAACGCAAGGTCCAAGAGGTCCTGCGCTTGGTGGCGTCGATGGTACCGTCCTCTGCACCTGTGGCAGAACCCACGCAGCCCGTCGCTCCGGACGCTCGTAAGTGTCGATCCTTCTAGAATGTTGGCCAATGCGCTCATGTTCTCCGCGCGTTTCAGGAACACGTTCTGCGCGCACCCTTGACTGTGCGCGCGCTTTTCCGTTGTTTTGGTTCTCACTTCACTGACATCCGGTGCCCAGATGCCCGCCAGCGTCACGACGCCGCCGCCGCCGCCGCCGCGGACGAGCAGCGCAAGCGTCGCCAGACCGAGCAGCCTGGCCCTTCAGAGCGCAGGTCCAAGAGGCCCAGACGCGACCAAAGAGATCACCGGGAGGAGGACATGGACTCGGATTTCGAGAGCTCGCAGGTGAGGTGATTGCGTGCGCGCCGTACGCTCGCTCGGGTCGGCTCTCTCTCGGTCGTCGTCGTCGTCGTTCGTTCGTTTCTTGGCTCGTGTCATCGTCGTCATCGTTCTCGTTTCATCCGCTCGCGCCCCTGACAGATCTCGTACTCTATCTACATCGCATATCTCTCCGTGTTTCGGTCTCATGTACGCCTTTTGCATCCGCGCAGTGCCGCCCGCCTGCGGGTGAATATATCCTATGTGCGCCAGATCGGCCGATCGCCTGGTTCCGACTCCTGAAAAGTTTGAACAGCCACCGCCGTGGCAAATGCGACGTCATGTTGTACCAGAACTGTGGATCGCCCAGTCGCAGTCAGGAGGAGGAGGAGGACACGGTCTTTTCGGCGGGCCTTTGACACCTACCCAGCGACGTGTGCACTTGCTTGCTCCCCGTGTGCTTCGATTTGTGTTTACTGCAGACTCTCACCGATGGATTGGCTTGCCTCTTCCAGGTGAGCTGCGTGCGCGCACGGCCTGGCGTAAACTGCGGCGGAGGGGCTCACGAGTTTCTCTGTAGTGACCACGAACAGGATGATTTCTTCGACGCGTTCGACGAAGACGAAGCGGAGGCGGAGGAGATCGCGCTCGGCGAGGACGGCGAAGAGAGCGACGAGCGCGCTCTGGGAGATGCGGTGTACGACGAAGAGGAAGACGGGGTGGTCCCTCACGGCGCGATGGTGTCCGAGCATGTCGCTCCGACGATGTTTGCGGACGACGGCATCGACCAGGAGGAAGTGACACGCAGCGTGGAAGACGCATATGGCGACCAGACGCGGGTCGCTCAGATGTACGAGACCAAGCCGGTGCACAATATCCGTCTTTCCACGCTGCGAGAATGGCACCAGGGCGCGGAGGACACGCTCGCGATGCACATCCTCCAGCAGAAGAGCAGGCTCCTCATCGACAAGGAGTTTCTCGTGAACGCGCACGATCTGAACGTGTCGTGGACGTGCGCGGGCGTAAGTGTTTCGCTCCGGTCCGACCGTCGATCCGTTGCTGACGTTTGTTCGTTTTGCGCGCAGACGTTCCTCGACTATCGGCAGATTGTGGGCCGGCGGGCGGAGATGGACGTCCTCCTGCCCAATCCTCATGCTCACGGCGCGGAGGCGGACCACCGATGGAACCTGACCATCGCCTTTGAGAAGCGCCACTGGCATTTCCGAGGCGATCTGACCGCGCTCGGGTGCGACATGGCTGGGCGAATGCTGCATGTAGGATACACCATGGCCCAGGAGGACATTTGGCTGGGGCTGATACCGAAGGCGGTGTACATGAACCCGCCTCACGTCGGGGACGTCAAGCTGCAGAAGAAGTCGACGACGATGTCTCCGGCTCTTTCGCGGGCGGTCATCGCCGGGTTCCTCCACGTCATGGAACGCTCAGGGTACCGGGACGTGGTCCTCGTGCAGAAATATCCGGACATTTCGTGCGACACCAAGTTTTCGTGGACGTTTGACATTGGGTAGGTGTCTTGTTGTTGCATTTGCACTTTCTGGTCGCGCGCCAGCGCAGATGCGCCGGTGCGCGCGTATCGCAGGTACTTTGCTGTATCGCGCGCCAGCGCATGTGCGCCAGTGCGCCCATCAGGAAAGTGCTTTCATACATTGCGCACCAGCGCATCTGCGCCAGTGCGCCCATCAACAAAGTGCTTTCATACATTGCGCGCCAGCGCATGTGCGCCAGTGCGCCCATCAACAAAGTGCTTTCATACATTGCGCACCAGCGCATGTGCGCCAGTGCGCGCGTGTCGCAGGTGCGTTGCTATGTCGCGCACCAGCGCATGTGCGCTGGCGCGCCCCCCCTGGCCAGTGTTTTGCTCTCCCAACGATTCGCCCTCTCGACTCATGTCGTGCTCATCTTGTTCGTCATTGAAGGGAGCGCAAACGATTCGAGTTCAACCTCACCCAGATGAAACGACTCGCGGCCGCCTTCAGAGAGGGATGGGAAGACTACTATGGAGCTGCCCCAAAGCACTATCGCTTCAAGGAACTCGAGGATTCCTATCCGGTCTTCATTACTTTGAGATACGGTCAAAACCGACGTCTCGCTTTCGACGATTCCCTCGAAGCCGCCGCCCAGACGTGGGATCGTGAGGTCAACTACAAGCGCGTCTGGCGCATGTCTCTCGCCCTCGCGACGCACTTCAAGTGAGCTTTCGTTCCGCTCCCCCCCTTCTCGCCTCTGACCCCTCCGGTTCCGTTATCAGCGCATACGTAGTCCGTCAGTGGAAGGAAATCCCCGTCGATGACATCCTCCGCGCCCATCCCGCCGTCTACGACTCGTACAACCCGGCCTCTCGCCGTCGCATCGACGATCTCGACGCCCTACCCCTCCTGGACGACGACGGCCGCGAGATTCACATATACAGCGAGGACGGATTCCGCATCCCTCGTCGACACCCCGAGGCTCCCCGCCGTGGCGACCGGTGCGCCATCATGCAGAATTTGCCAGAGGTAACCTCGCTGTTCATTGACACCGCCTCGTACGACCTCGAGCCGGATTTCGATGGCGAGCTGGACGAAGGCCGAGCGCACGACGTCGACGAGGCCCAGTTCGATGCGGAGCCGGAGCGTCAGGATCGTCACTACCGCGACACGAGCTACACATTCTACCCACACTTTTACAGCAAGACGATCGGTCAATGGCAAGCCTCCGGCGTCATGCACCCCCTCATCCCGTACGTCCGCCAGCTCTGTCGCCGTCTCACCGCCCCTGGCGCTGCAGGGAGGGCCGTCGTCCCCCTCAGCTCACAGTGCTACAACACGTCCGCGCACGCCATGCGCGTCAGCAAGCGGTTCCACGTCGTCCAGAAGGGCATGCTCACCGGCGCCGCCACCGGTCTTAGGGTTAGGGTTAGGGTTAGGGTTAGGGTTAGGGTTAGGGTTAGGGTTAGGGTTAGGGTTAGGGTTAGGGTTAGGGTTAGGGTTAGGGTTAGGGTTAGGTTAGGGTTTAGGG